>MJUT01061120.1:288084-336107 GCA_002080005.1 Gigantidas platifrons
ACAGCGCCGGTGTCTAATGATGTTTGGAACATTTTAGTGAGAATTGGAGCAATTTCATTCGCTGCAGTTTTTAATATAAATGATGGTATTGAGTCTGGCCCGGTTGCTTTGTGTGCATTTAAGTTTTTAAGCAATTTATATACTCCTTTGGTGTTGATGTTGATGTCCTTCATGCTTGAATATGGACTTGGACCTTTATTTGGGAAGACATGTAGATTCTCTTTCGTAAATACAGAGTGAAATTGTTGATTTAGTATTTCAGCTTTGCTCTTGTTGTCACTTTGTATGAAGCCCATGCTATTTTTGAGTGGTGCTACTCCGATCCATTCCTGTCCCTTACTTTTGATGTATGACCAAAACTTTTTGGAGTTATCTTTGTAGTTTGTACTGATGTCCTCCATATATTTCCGGTTTGCCTGTCTGACGTCCCGTTGCACCTCTTGTTGTAGTCTCTTATATCGATCTTTGTCTCTTTTCTTTTTGGTTTTTCTGGCTTTCTTGTGGGCTTTGTTTTTCTTGTTTATCTTCCGCCTGATGTTGGTATTTATCCACGGGTGGGTATGTCGATTTTGGGCTATTTTAGTCGGTATTTTGTAACAGAAATGAAATTATTAACATTTTTAGCTGTGTTACAACAATCAGACCTGCATGTTGTATATAATCCATTAATTTTAATGCATGATGGCGGGAAATTAAGTTATCGCCCTTAGTTCAACCTCTCCTTGCACAACATACGTCAAATGGCGGAAATTTCAAGGTAACAGAAATTTACATTCTTTTGTAGAATATAAGGTGGAACTCAATCTTGAAAATCGACAGATATGGCATGATAAAATATGTTATAGAGCTATGCAAAGAAATATTTCCGGAAGGATGTTGACAAGGCTGAACTTTCAAAAAGGAAAAAAAAAGGGGGGTGTGTGTAAATTAACCGTTCAAAGTTTCAGTTGCCTATAACTGATATCCAATAAATCATGGACTGGAGAAATAATTAGTTAATACTGCACCCATACATATGCCAATATTGTTGTTATTTTTTGCATTGTAAGCCTTCTCCTTTTTTTCTATCATTCATTGACACAATTTGCATTGATCTTTTAATTTAAGTCGACCAAGGATTTCCTACTATATAAATCCTTGAGTCGACTATGTTATGGATACCGGTCAAGGACCAATTATCACCAAATTGCACGTCATACCAGAGCTCACAAGAAATTTTGGACCAATTTTTGAAGATGTGTAGTGACAAGCTTAGAGCTAGACAACAAAATTATAAGTTTGCATCTTTGTCTTTGAATATTTCAAAGAAAAAAATCCAATAAAACCAATAAAAACTAAATGAGTTTATATACTATGATGAAGAAGAAGAAGAAAACCCTCGACTTATATCGTCCCCTGGTGTCTTCTGCTGAGGGGCAACCTATGTGCTTGCCTTTCTACTTTAGACACGGAGGATATAAATGGCTCATGCCTCAATATTAAGGGTTGACTATCATCCTTTTAGCACCGTCACCTGGTGTCTCCTGCAGAAAAGTTATCATTGCGTTTGCCTCTCTGCTCCAGACACGAGTAGGATACAAATAGTCAGCTCTATCTATTTATTTATCATCGTATTTATATGATACATATACATTTTTTTGTATCATAGTTGGATGTATTAAAACATATCAACCACACTGAGCATATAAATGACATGTTATAAGTATATGTTATTGTATTTTTGTCTTTGTTAAACATATTATGTTTTAAATAATTATATATGTGAATATTTATGCCCCTCGTGGGCCCATAATTGGTAAATAAAAGTATCTTTAATAAGTTATATGTAAAGACCATGGGGGTCACATGGACATCAAATCTAAAAATCGAAAATGTGCATGGTGACACAAACTGAAAGAAAACCTTACCCTCAGACACCTGAGGAATATTCTACAAATCAAATTTCCAAATATCAGTAATTTAGCACTGTATCCTTAATGTGCACAAGTCCTCATGTTTAATTCGTGGTTTCTATAACTATTAAATTATTGTTTTTGTCATAATGGGCCTCTCTGCATTTTCACCTTGTTTGAAAGGAAAAAAAATAGCAAATGGGTGTACTAAAGATTGCTGAACAATGTTGACACCATAATTAAGTTTTTGTTTCAAGACTCTTTTCTTTAATTTTAGCACAGATTTAGACCTCATTTTTCATAACTAATAAGTTGGCGATAATTTGTACTGTTCCCTTCCGATTAAGTACCAAAATCAATAACTTTACAAAGGGTCCCTGATATGCGTGTGCGCTGAAAATTTAAAACATTTCCTTCGAAGATTAGTCCAAGGGTAACATTTAATATAACTGCCTGGGCATTTAAAAGGATGTACTGAACAATATACATGTAGAAATAATCTGACAAAAACAAGTAAAAAATGGTGATGATTGGTTCTCGACAAGTATAGTGGATGTGCCTGTATTGTGACTATCAGTTATCACTGTCAGCGCCGTAACTAGGGGTTTTAAACAGGTGAGGCAGGGGTATGGGTGCAGCCGATTAAGGCCCCTATGAAAATTGTGACTTGACAGCCCAAAATTACACATTTTTTTTTTTATATATGTCTATCTTTAATATTGAGGTGCTTTATATACCTGTTATAGCCGTTACTATCATAAATAACGACCATGTCGTTGAAGCTTCTATGGTAAATTAAACATAATACAACTGATTGATTTTTTAAAAATAATATTTTAATGAATAATTTCTAATGACACCACTTGGTCGGTGAATGCAAGGTGAATTCTCCTATTGCCACTCGAATCCCATCTTTTGAGAACAGATTCTGGATTTACCTGCCCGACAATATATTATGGTGGACATGAAGCATCGCCAACCCACACAGGTGATCTTCAGTTAGTGTTGCTCTACCCCACGTCTTGAGACACAGAAGAGCCGAGAAAGACCTCTAACATGCATTTGGCTTGTAGGTCTTCTCCACATATTATATCTACTCTAGTAGACATCATATGTGTTAAATTTTACAATACCAATGCTACCTTCTACATTATGTAGACTTGAGGGGGTTAGGGTGTTCAACGCCACTTTCAACAATATTTCAGTTATGTCGTGGAGGTCAGTTTTAGTGGTAGACAGTTATGTCGTGGAGGTCAGTTTTAGTGGTAGACAGTTATGTCGTGGAGGTCAGTTTTAGTGGTAGAGGAATCAGATTTACAGGAGAAAACAACCGACCTGTCACATTTATCACATAATCTTGTATAAAGTACAACTTGCCATGAGTGGGATTATTCACAATCAAATTGTTAGCTTGGTAATACTAATAGACACTGATTGCACAGGTATTTGTAAATCCAACTACCACAATCATGACCATGAATACCTCATTACCGGTATATAATCTCAGGTGTGCAGGTAAGGTTTTAATTTCTACATGTGCATTTTAAGATTTGATATGATGTCCCTGGTAAGATACATATCATATGTTATGTAATAAATATAACTTTTTTGTGTAAATCCATTGTCCTGAAAAGAATTGGTTTTGCATTCCCTGCTAAATTCACCATATTCTGACAAAGACCCAATAGTAATAGTGTCTATGGGGTTCAAGCTCAGATCAGTCAAAAATAAAGTATTCATACTTTAAGCATATTTTATTGTTCAATAATAAACAACTAGATAGGGCACAAGTTTCACAACTTAGAAACATCTTCTCCAAAATATAATTCATGAAAGGGTTTGTAATGGAAAACATTCTTTCTGCTATAGACACTGATGGAATAGCAATAAAATTAGGCATGAAGTGTCATATACATATTTTGTATGTAGCTTCTTACAAATGAATACTGCTGTGTTAGGCTACAGTACTGTGCATACACATTTGGGGGGGGAGAGGGGTCTTAAGACTTGTATGATGTATTGTGATAAGGACACAAGGGCAGTAATTACATGTACACAATATTGTACAATGATTATAAAATCCTGTTCTCCTTTAGTTTGAAGCGGGCAACTGCATATAAATAGTACGTACAAAAATGTACATTTGTAACTAAAATCGGTCAATTTACATGTATAGAAATCATGATAATGAAATCAAATCTCTGTCATTTCAGTCCACCTCCTCAAAAACATGTTATTATAAGAGACAGGAATGGCAAGGTGGAGGAATTAGAAGATGAACTACAGGAAGCTTTGGAATCAAAGGCCAAATATATCATCATTGAACCATTTAAATTGGGTGAATTGACTGCAAGATGGATTCGAGTTGGAAATTTTTTCCACAAAGTTTCGGTAGTTTTTGGAGTGACATCTTTGGTATTGATTTACGCAAGAGAGGATCGGGGATACATCTATATTCCTTTTGGACTTATAAGTGT
The DNA here is from genome assembly GCA_002080005.1 of Gigantidas platifrons. Lineage (NCBI taxonomy): Eukaryota > Metazoa > Mollusca > Bivalvia > Mytilida > Modiolidae > Gigantidas > Gigantidas platifrons. The sequence continues at coordinate 292,454 of MJUT01061120.1, forward strand.
GATAAATGCAGGACTATATGCAACATCTTACCGTGACCCCTGCTGTAAATATCAGTTAGAAACTAGCACAAAGTCTCTTGAAAAATTACCATTACATGACTTGTCAAGTTCATGTCCCATAGTGTTAGTGAGACGAGATGATACACGAAGAAAATGGCTGCAAAACATTGTAGCTATATCAGCAGGAGGACTATGTGCCTGGAAGTTATACCATTGGTTTTACGACATATAATTAATATACCCTGGTACTTAATAATATATGACCAAATATTTTTAAATTCATTTTATGTGTTTAAAATTTCATATTTGAAAAATATTTTATGAAAAACTAAGAGAAAATAAAGGAGGAATATGGGGTTTTTTTGTATTTAGACAGCATGAATCTGGACCTTGTAAATGAAGACAAGACAAAATTGTCATCTAAGACAGCTGGCAATGTAATATATATATATTAAAGTTAGAAATAATACAGATGTTAATGGATGTTTTTTTAAAGGACAAAAAAAAATTTCAGTCATATTATGGTATGGGTCTGTCGTCGTCCATCTGTGGACACAATGGTTTCCCTGTGATATATTTTGTTCTAATTGACTGAGATTTGATTGGTTGGTTGGTTGGTTGGTTTATGGTGTTTAACGCCACTTTCAACTATATTTCAGTTATATCGTGGCGGTTAGTGTTATTGGTGGAGGAAACCAAAGAAAACCACAAACTTGTCGCAAGTCACTGACAAACTTTTATCACATAATATTGTATCGTTGATACTATGACATTGAGATGACTCGATATGAACTTCTTGAAGTCGCTAAAAGAAGTGAAAACTTCCCTTATACAAATGCTACACTTAAAAAATGCCCGTGTCTGAGAAAGCCGAATGAATTAAAACTAGGTAATGATAATTTCATTTTATTTCTTGCTTCGATTGGAAAGTTCAGTGGATTATTAGTATATGGTCGACACATGCAAGTTGCTGTTAACATAAGACTATGAATATGGACACAAACAAGTTAAAACAAGGAAAAAGAGATGAAATAATAAAGAAATTTGATTGAAAATAAATATGTCAACAGAAAGTTTAAAAAAAAAAAAAGAGGGGTGGTAGTTCCGTGACACGAGATCCTGTGATATACATGTATATGTGGATAATTATTATATATATAGGGTCGACACGTGTAATGTACACCTTCTGTTTTTGTCTCCTGATATTCACTGTTTAAGTTATTGACTCGTAATGAACAATATTTTCACTCTAGAAAGACATTTTCGCATCAATAAAATTGACAATCATCAATGATACATTGTTTACATTGCAGTAAAAGCGCAGAAGGTTGTAAATGTGACAAAGTTCAAGGGTTACTTGGACTTCTGATAGAAATGTATTACACAATTGTCTTGTTCAATCATTGTCATACCCAAGTACTCAGAATTGATTCTTTTTTGGATGACCAATCAAGAAACAGGATAAGGACACACCTTTTAAATATTTTTTCATACATAACAACTATCAAATTAAAATAAACTGCATCTTTGGTGTAATGGTTTGCATGCTCGTCTCCAGTGTGGTAAATTGTTGGTTCGAGCCCTGATCAGGTCAAACAAAAGACTATTCAATTAGCATTTGTTGCTTCTCCTCTAAGCACGCAGCATTAAGGAGAAATAGTAAAGACTGGTTGGCTCGGAGCCAGGATAATGTGTCCGAATGGGAAGGCATGTCTACATGTGGTCTGCTGTGTCAGTGAGCTAACGCTATAAAAAAATCCAACTAAATGTGTTGGTCTAGTACAAAGCGGACCTCATCAGTATCTCATTGAAAATTAACTTGTTCTCGCCATGATATAGCTGAAAATTTGCTGAGTTTACGTTAAACAACAATCACTCACTCACTCGAAATTAGAATAAGTCTTTACAAACCCCCCCCCCCCCAAAAAAAAAATGAATAGGTGGTATAGTTGTTAACATGCTCGCCTCGCCCTGGATTGTCTATATGTAATGACTCGGAAAGTCTTAAGCACATATAATTAGAGGCTCCCAGGAGCCTGTATAGCTCACCTGGGTATAATAACAACATCAGTCAATAAAACTTGATAACTTCAGTAAAAAAATAAGAAATGTAGCCCTCGTCATTGCAGACCCCCTCTCCAAAAAAATTTGGGCAGGGGTTCCCCCTTTGATGTAAGTTATCAACATTGCTGTAGAAAAACATAAATGTCAATGTTTCTCAAATTTTAGCTTTTGCTACTTCAAAGTTCACATTTTGGAATAGAGTTGCTTCCCTTTGATTATTTTAGTAACCAAAAGCAGTGAAAGTTGACAAAAAAATGCATTTCAAGAGGAATAACTCTCCACACAGTTGTCGGACATTTTCAACTGGGGGAACTTTTTTGTAGATCTTGACATGCTGAACATTTTTGCAGTTTAAACTTTCCCTCTATCTCTAATAGTTATTGAGATATAAGATGAAAGTATTAAAATTTAGAACATTTGATTACAAAAGGGCAATAACTCCAAAATGGATTATGGGATTTACTTAAAAATGCAGGGTATGTAAATCTTGACATGCTGCACATTTTTGCAATTTAAACTTGACCTCTATCTCTTATAGTTATCGAAATATAAGACGATAAATATATATTTTTTTTTTAATTTGATGAAAAAAGGGCAATAACTCCAAGATGGGTAATCAGATTTTCTTCAAAATTGCAGGGTAGTTAGATCTTCCTGTGCTGATCATTTTTACCCCTGTCCAATTCCTGATATTATTAAGGTGTTTGAGTTATTACCCAAAAACCTGCAATTTTACCATATGTTCTATTTTTAGTAAAAGCGGCCATGTTGATTGGAGCACGGCATCATCGGACACAATTTTGAAACTAAACACCCTAGTGATGATTCAGACCGAGTTTGGTTCCAATTGGTATAGTAGTTTCAGAGGAGAAGATCTTGGAAAAAGTTACGACGGACGCCTAGTGATGACAATAGCTCACATGGCCCTTTGGAGCCAGGTGACCTAAAATATAATACAGATATGCTTTAGTAATGCGTTATATATGTGAGCTTTCTCACACTTTACTGCTATTGCTCTACACTTAATACAATTGAACATATATACACAAAGATAAAAGTTAAACACCCCCCTTTCCGATATATTAAGACATAATAAGTTAATTACACCAAGGATTTATATAGTAGAACTCCTACTATATATAAATCCTTGATTACACTAAATTTATATTCTAATATTTATATTGATTATAGGAAACAACGTATAGACAAGAAAGAACATAAAATTATCAGGGAAGCCCCGTTATCTTAGTATTGTATGTTTGGAATATTGCGTAGAACTCCCACGATAAATTATAACTAAACGCAATAGGGAAGCCTTGTTGTGTATCATATAGATACGATAACGTAACCCTCGTTCCGCTTGTGCTCCATTTAGGGTTACGAATCTATCTCATTCAACGTACATTTGTATGGGAGCAAATTAAAATTTTCGTTCCGTGAATATTTCAACTTTCTTTTTGCGTATCTGGTCATATCTTATTATTCCCAACAATTTTTAAGTAAATATTGTCTTTTCTGATAAGGCAATGTTATTGAAAGTGATTCTAGATGTTTCAAGTCCGCAAATACCGATTGTATTACAGACTGACTTAGTGGTGAAGAAAATAGAGGATATTTCAAGGGGATTGATATATGCTCTACACCATAGAAGATGTGACATATTGGATATAACTAGTGGTGGGGGTGGCAAGGCCAATTAATACTATCTGTGACCTAAATAAATTCTAGTTAATAATATAAAGTAGAAGTTGAAATGAAATGATAATAAAATTTCTGCTTAACAGATCATTAGATTTAATCCAGATTTAGATTAGTGTTGAGTTGAATAGCCATTTTTTATCTTTCCTTTTCTTTCATATTTTGAGTTAAGATTCAATGTCAATTTAACGTTGAAATTTTTGAAAGTTAAGTGGGTGCAGATTATAGTTGTCTAGGATAAAAATCCAAGTCTAGTACTGAGTATACTCAAGCTGAACACTCTGTGCGTAGCTGACGGTGGCTGAAATTTTTAGATTTTAGATGCGTGTGAACAGCAGTTTTATATTTTAACCATTGAACATTGTGTGCTGTGCTTAGCTGATGGTGGCTGTAATTGTCTTAGATTTTAGTAGCGTGTGAACCACAGTTTTAGATTTTAAACATTGAACATTGTGAGCCGTGCTTAGCTGAAGGTGGCAGTAACTTTTAGATTTTACTAGCCTGTAAGCAGCAGTTTTAGATTTTAAACATTGAACATTGTGAGTTGTGCTTGGATAATTTTTTTTTTATTAGCATGTGTGAAGCTTTTAGATCTTAGTGACATCTGCAATGAATGTACTGACTTTTATAGTGATGAACATAGTGTTTTACTAACTTCGTAACTGTTGGGCCTTGAATGAGCCGTTTCAGTTTTTATATGTATATGGCTTTGCTGATAGAACTAGTGTTTTAATATGTAAAAAGTGACACATAGTTGTAAGATGCTTTTGCCTGGTGATGGGAAGTTATTCTTTTTATATTAATGGAAATGCCATTCTGCTAGAGCGTATTTGTAAATTAGTGGTGGGTTCGCCGAGCAGCTTGGACAGCCGTTATACCAGTATCTGGAACATTTGATTTATAGACTTTAACATACTGGTTCCTGCACTAAATTTGTTCTATGTTGTAATTTTACCCTGCACATGCACCCCGTTGCTTACAGTACAGTTGCTCAGTGTTACACTACTCTACCTAAGTAGTGGTACTCCAGACAGTGGAGGATAGAATATAAAGAAGAAGAATGGTGATACGAAATAAGTGTTACAATCTCTGTTTCTATCTTCAAGACCGGTTTCGTATTTGAAAATTGTTACTTGTCCGCCATAACACCTTACGTATCTACTCTCGCGATGGACGAAGCCTATCCATATATGCCAAATATGGAAAACTGTTACTACGTTTTACTATAAAATTGATCCAAATAAGGATATCTAAAAAACGAGACAGGTGCGCGTGAACTAGCAACTTGTAAACAAAATGTCGGACAGAAAAGATTTTATGCATTCAAATTTTCAGATGGATATAAGTCTACCATGGATTGCTGCAGCGATTATTTAACACCTCAAGGTTTACCTAAATATATTTATCTTTCACCCCCGTTAATTTTTCCAACCACTTACAACGGAATTAGGACAAAAAACCGCCCGGTGTTAATCACTCCGGGCGCTGCTCCCATACATTGAATGGGATCGATTCGTAACCCTAAATGGAGCACAAGCGGAATGAGGGTTACGTTATCGTATCTATGTATCATATAGCAATAAACAAGATTTAATTGAGATATAGAAAGTAGGGAACCCCTTACAACAGATCAATCCGAAACAATGGCGTCAAGAAAGGGATCCTTGAGAAATGCCGGAAATGAAGATGGAAGTTGGATTTGCAAACTACATTGTATGTAATAAAACATTTACGGACAAATGGAATGTGAACACTGTGATGAGCATTTTTGTAGTAAATGCTTGAACTTATCTGCTGTCGAGCACAAGTTACTTTCAAAAAGATCCGATTTGCATTGGTATTGTCCACCATGTGAGGAGAAAGAAATGAAAAACTTGAAAATTGAAAAGGAAATCGAAGATAGATGCAAAGAATACTTTAGTAAATACGAAAAAAGGCTAGACACATTAGAACAGGAGGTCAAAAAGAAGGCAGACATACCAAAAGTAAAGGAGTTGATAGAAGAAAGCTTATCAGGAAAGGAAAAAGATGGAGCTGAGGGACAACATCACATTAGTGAAGATATAAAAGAATTCAGGGAAAGTGAAGCCAGAAGAAATAACATAATTTAATGTCAATGAGTCAAAATCAACTGTGGCGGAAGCGAGAAAAAAAGAAGATACAGACTATATACAAGAATTAAGCAGCATATTGGAAGCCAATCATAGGTCTGTAAAGACAGTGGCCAGGCTAGTGAAAGTAAAAAGGGAAAACGAGAATGTTTCGACAACAAATACTAATAGGCCTATGAAAGTAGTATTTGATGACGAGAAGTCTAAATCAATATTCATGAGCAATGTAAGAAAATTAAGAACAGCGGAAGAGAAGTTCAAGTCAATAAGTATAGTCCACGACATGACAATACGAGAGAGGGAAATAAACAAAGAAAAGGTGAAACAGGCCAAGGAAAAAAATGACGAAAATAAATCGGGGGACTACCAGTACGCAGTAAGACGACCGCCGTGGGAAAGAAAAGTGGTGAAAGTGAAGGTCAAAAAGTAGAACAAGGGAGAGGAACATGTGTAAATAATGTAAATGCGTTAGTAAATGGAAAACAAAATGTATTTAAGTTAAATGATTTTAATATTTTATATGCAAATGCAGACAGTTTACCGAACAAACTGGATGAGCTAAAGTCAAGGTTACAGGATTCAGCCTGGAGTATTGACATCATAGGTATAACTGAAGTATACCCTAAAAACTGTAGATATAAACCTGAAAAGGCTGAACTTCAAATTGAAGGATATGATTCGTTCATAGTCGAAAGCGGCGAAGTAGCAATTAGAGGAGTGGGAATTTATGTTAGAAAAGAATTACTAGCAGAAGAGGTGAAAGTAATCACAAAATTTCAGGAGAGCATATGGATATCGATAAAACTCAATGAGAAGGACAAAGTAATATTGGGATGTATATATAAGAGCCCAAGCAGTAAGCAAGAAAATCTGGATGAGCTAAAAAAAAAAACCTAATGAGAGGTGTCTCTCAAATGGATAAAGAGTATTCACATATCCTTATTATGGGGGATTTCAACTATCCTAAAATTAATTGGAAACAATGGACAAGTTCTGTAGATAAAGATGCAAAAGCTTTCCTTGAGTGTATAAGAGACAGCTACCTATATCAACATGTTACAGAATTCACCCGAACAAGGGAAAATAGTGAACCCAGTGCACTAGACCTTCATTTTCACAAATGAGGAAGGAATGATATATGATACGAGGATTACTAGCCCTCTCGGACATAGTGACCACTGTGTAATCACCTTTAAGTTTAGATGCTACTTTGAACAGATCACCACAAAATCTGAAAGATGGAACCTTTTTAAAGGAAATTATGATGTTATGAGAAAGGAAATGAATATAGACTGGGACAATATATTGGTGGATAAAAACCCGAATAAATTATACAACATATTCCTAGAAAAATTCAACCTAGTAAAGCAAAAGAGTATTCCCAAGATTAATAGCAAGAAAAGCAGCAAGGCAAAAAAACATAATTATCTACCCTTGGACGATAAAACAGTAAAGAAGATAAGAAAAAAACACAGAGCATGGCAGCGCTACATGGAGACAAGAGATGGGGAAAAATATCAAGAATTTGCTAAATTGCGAAATCAGGTTAAAAACTCGGTGAAAAAGGCCAAAATGTCAATGGAGAGAGATATAGATAGAGACGTGAAATTGAACCCAAAGAAATTCTGGAAATATGCAAACGCAAAAAGGAAGACAAAGTCGGGGATACCAGAATTAAAAACAAAAACTGAAAAGGGGATAAAAACAACAGAAAATGATGGAGAAAAAGCAGAGGTATTAGCGGAATTCTTTAGCAGTGTCTTCACCATAGAACCAGAAGGAGAAATTCATAATCTTGAACCCAAAGAAATAAAAGTTAGATGTGCTGAACACCAAATTGAAGAAAAAGAAGTTCACAAGGTACTACTAGATATAAACCCAAACAAATCCCCAGGGCCGGATGGAATACACCCAAAAGCATTAAAAGAAACGGCTGAAATTTTGGCGAAGCCATTTAAGATATACAATGCATCAATGCAATCAGGAATAATACCAGACATATGGAAACTAGGAAACATAATTGCATTATTCAAGAAAGGGGATAAATCCGATCCTGGTAACTATAGACCTGTAAGTTTAACAAGTGTAGTTGGAAAATTAATGGAAAAATAGTCAGAGAGGTCATAGTTGGGCATATGATTCAAAACAAGCTATTCAGTAACAAGCAATTTGGGTTTATATCGGGGAGATCCACTACTTTACAGCTATTAATGGTAATGGAGGAGTGGACTGAAATACTAGACAATGGAGGGACTCTTGATTCTATATACATGGATTTCATGAAAGCGTTTGATAAAGTCCCACACAAAAGGTTATTAAGAAAATTGAGAAGCTATGGGCTATCAGAGCAAATAATAAAATGGGTAGAAGATTTTTTGAGTGACAGAAGTCAAAAGTGTCAGTAAATAACTCAGAATCCAGAGACCGACCTGTAACGAGTGGCATACCACAAGGGAGTGTATTAGGCCCCATAATGTTTGTTATATATATAAACGACATGCCAGAATGTGTGAATGCATCAACATATTTATTTGCTGATGATACAAAAATCTACAAGGAAATAAGCTGTGTAGATGATGCAAGTGGCTTACAGGCAGATTTAGACCAACTCCAAAAATGGTCAGACACATGGCTACTGAAATTTCATCCAGACACGTGTAAAATCATGACAATCTCAAACAAGACAAAATTAGAGAACAATAGAAACTACCACTTATATAACAATGAAGGGAAAGAGGTTGAATTGGGAATGTCAGAAGGAGAAAAGGATATAGGAGTGCTAGTAGATAGAAATTTAAATTTCAGTAAACATATTACACAAAAAGTAAACAAAGCTAATAGCATAATGGGTCTAATTAGGAGAACATACACCTTCCTCGATGAAACTAGCTTCAGATATTTGTTTCAAGCACTGGTTAGGCCGAATTTGGAATACGCAGCGGCAGTATGGTCCCCTTACACTAAGAAGGACATTGAATTAATAGAAAATGTACAGAGACGAGCAACAAAACAGGTACCAAAACTGAAGCACCTGAATTACATTGACCGGCTAAAAAAGCTTAAAATGCCAATGCTAAAGTACCGCAGATTAAGAGGGGATATGATTGAAACATTCAAAATAGTAAATGGAATTTATGATAAAGAGGTGACAGAATTTTTTTTTAAATGAGTAGAACAGAGCAAACCAGAGGACATAGTAAAAAAATACAAAGAGGGAACTGCAGACTGAATCTGAGGAAGCACAGCTTTAAGAACAGGGTGACTGATATGTGGAATGATCTGCCGCAAGAACTAGTACAGGCAAAAACAATAAAGAGCTTTGAAATATTGTTAGATAGATATTGGGAAAAACAAGAGGTTAAATATGATCATAATGAGGAAATTAAGATTAAGACCGGAAGTCACAAGAAGTTTATACTAGAGAATAATGAAGTAGATGCGGACATAGTGGTTGAGAGACCAGCGTCCATAGAAGATCCTAAAGTATCATAGCAAGAACAATGTTCCATTAAAAAGATGTGCTCACACAGGTGTGGCCATTATGTCTAATATCGACTAGTCATGCACGTGAACCATGCCTCTCACGCATTACTCAAAATTCAGTATGTTCACGCTTCGAATTTGGGTATTTCAGTCAGGTATTTTAAAAAAGTTATTCATTCTCAGTAAGCATGGTACGAAGGCGAATATCAGAAGCACAAAGATGGCAAATACTAGTAATCGGCATGCATACAACAGGGATGTCCTTCCATGCTATTGGAAGTCAGATGGGCTACCGCTACTGTAGTCAGCTGACTGGTGAGAAAACACACAAACCAGCAATGTGAAAGACTTGCCAGGATCCGGCAGACCACGGGTAACATCTGATCGTGACGACAGGGCATTGCAGCGTTTGGTTAGACGGATGCCATTCGCAACCAGTCCCGTACTCAACAACACTAGCTGCCCAATAGACATCTGTCAACAAGAACAGTTAGAAACCGTCTGAAATCAGCGGGACTTAAGTCAAGGAGTCATTAAACGTCAACTGTTGGCCGACCGACATCGATGATCACGTTTGGCATGGTGTTTAGCACGATGTGGTTGGCATTTAAGGACATGGCGGAAGATCCATTGGTCAGACGAGAGCCGGTTTCTGCTTCATGTTATCGACGACCGGATGAGGGTTTGGAGACACAAAAATACAGCCTATACTCCAAGGAACATCCAGCCAAGTGTCCCTTACGGTGGAGGCTCAGTAATGGTTTGGGGTGTATCTCTCATGACTGCAAGCTGGATTTAGTCACCATACAAGGCAACCTAACTGGTGATCAGTACATCAGAGACATCTTGCAACCAGTTGTTGTCCCCCATTTCAACAACCACCCTCTAGCTACAAGGCCTGTGTATATGGATGACAACGCCAGGCCTCATCGTTCAATAGCAGTAACCGCCTACCTCCAAAGCGAAGCCGTGACTTCTGTTCCTTGGCCACCCATGAACCCGGATTTGAATCCCATAGAGCATATTTGGGACATGTTAGGCCGTTGTATACATGCTCGGGAACCTCCTGTGCAAAACATTCGTCAGTTGGAAACAGCATTGTATCGGGAATGGCAGCAGCTGTCACAACAGGACATCCGACGTCTATAACTGGAAGGATGAGACGCAGGGTTGTGGCCGTTATCCAAGCACGTGGGGGTTACACCCGGTACTGAACTTTGAACAATAGATGTCGTCAAGTGATTCATAAGTGACGTTTTGAAAGTGAAATGACAATCTTATCGTGCTTTTTGAACTGTGAAGATCAATACTTAAAATGGACATGTTTTACTGCAAAAACTGACCTTGTGATATTGTGATTAAGATTAAATATTCATTAAATTAAAAATTTTCTTGATTTGTTTTGTGGTTTCTTACAACCAATGTTATGTCCTAACAGGTCACCATTGTGTTCTTGAGATTATCTGGTCAGTAATCTCGTGATACTTGTCGTACGATAACCGTATTATTTGTCATTTAAAAAAAACATGGGGGTGCTTAACTTTTTTCTTTGTGTATAACGGTATGTGGGTCATTCTCAAAAAATGTCCAAATTATTGTGATTGATAGTATACAATTAAATTTCACTAAATACGCCTCTTACTTGTTGTGAAATATGATTCCTGACACATACAGAATTAAAAAAAAAAACAAACAATAAATATATTTCTCATGTGATGTCGCCACTTATATTGATTGATTATCTTTTCCTTTTCACCAAAAGTCTCCGTTTATAGTGCTTTTACAATTAATGTGCTATTATTTATAAGAAACGAGAAAAACTGTCTCAACAAATAGTACCAAAATTGCAAAATTTAAGCTGAAATCGAAAGTGACAATTGCCATGTCCTTCTTGTTATCAAAAACATTTTAGTACGTGTAAGAGTTTTTTTTTTACCTTTCAATATCTCCTTCTTTAATAAAGTACATTTTGTATCCCTCAACACAACTTCCTCTGCAGCCATTTTGTTAGGAAAAGCAGACGCCACATTGCTGTTTTGTCAATATATCAATGTTAAGGTATGTATTATCTCAACCGTAATATTTTTAAGGTCCATGTAGTTATTAGTAAAAGGGTGACAAACAATTATAGCAAGTCTTCAGAAAATAATTATTGAAATTTCCATTCTAAGCAGTTGAACATTGATCTAATCTTACCTTTAGGATTCCTTATTTTTTCCCGTCAGGATGAAACAGGAACCAGTGTTTTCCCAGACACTACATACTATACACATGGATTTACTTTATTGCCAAAAAAAAAGAAAAAAGAAAAAAAGACACATACAAGGAGCAGAAATAAATATTAATCCATGATGACATACGATTCAATGTGATTAACCTGAATAAACATAATGAAACTGCAAACTCATAATTCTATTGCTGAAATTTGTAGTTTGATTGAATATTGCCATAATATGTACATCAAAACTGCATGCAACGCTGATCCCCACCCCGGACACCATAAACTCTTCAAATACCAATAATCAGACCTGATTTTATCATCTGTATACAATCAATTAACTAACTTGACTGTAGCCAATTTAACCAGACCTGATTTTATCATCTGTATACAATCNATTAACCTGAATAAACATAATGAAACTGCAAACTCATAATTCTATTGCTGAAATTTGTAGTTTGATTGAATATTGCCATAATATGTACATCAAAACTGCATGCAACGCTGATCCCCACCCCGGACACCATAAACTCTTCAAATAGCCAATTTAACCAGACCTGATTTTATCATCTGTATACAATCAATTAACTAACTTGACTGCAGCCAATTTAACCAGACCTGATTTTCTCATCTGTATACAATCAATTAACTAACTTGACTGTAGCCAATTTAACCCAAGTGTACGTGTGAACAAGATTTTTGAATAAAATTGAGTCCTTTTTTTTTTTTTTTTTTTATAAATATTTTCCATACATTTGAACCAATTTTCTTTTTTTCAGACCATCTCCAAGAGCTAAAGGTTTTGGGTATGTTGAAACAGTAGTTTCCAATTACTTGGATTCGGTTTTCAAGTGTTTATTTCGCATGTTTTCCAATAGCTTGTTGACTACCTGACCGATGTTCCTGAATTAAACGGCAAAGGATCTGGCGGTATTGAACCGATTCCGGTGGAGAAAAAAGTCATATTACCTAAGAAGCCTAGAGACTATAAATGAAATTGCAGATAGATTTGGCATTGGTGAAGCCTCCGTCATAGATTGTCGTAATAGTGGGGTCTTGTCAATTTTGAAATACTTGAAGCATAGATTCATCCGATGGCCAAACATACAAGAAATGCAGACGGAAGAACAAACATTTGCTCAGAGAAATGGTTTTCTAGATATAATCGGTGCTCTGGATGGCACACATGTCAAAATAAGTAAACCTCAAATGCATGCCCAAAGATATTGTAATAGGAAACATTTCTACTCTCTCCAACTACAAGCTGTATGCTTGCATAATATGTTATTTTCCCATGTACTCACTGGATATCCTGGGAGTGTTCATGACTCGCATGTTTTAAGACAATCGGATTTATGGGACGATGGATGACAGCTGTATAACATGAAGTATCATTTGTTGGGAGATGGAGCATATCCTATCCGAAGATGGCTACTAACTCCATTCAGAGACAATATTAATGGGCATTTAACTCCTCAAGAGAAAAAATTCAATACATATCACTCATCAAATCGAGTTGTGATCGAAAGATAATTTGCTCTGCTGAAAGGCATATTTTGTCGCTTACAATTCATCAACACTAAATCCATAGAACTAGCTGTAGATGTGATTGTTGCCTGTTGTGTATTACTAAATCCATAGAACTAGCTGTATATGTTATTGTTGCCTGTTGTGTATTACTAAATCCATAGAACTAGCTGTAGATGTTATTGTTGCCTGTTGTGTATTACTAAATCCATAGAACTAGCTGTAGATGTTATTGTTGCCTGTTGTGTATTACTAAATCCATAGAACTAGCTGTAGATGTTATTGTTGCCTGTTGTGTATTACTAAATCCATAGAACTAGCTGTAGATGTTATTGTTGCCTGTTGTGTATTACTAAATCCATAGCGCTAGCTGTAGATGTTATTGTTGCCTGTTGTGTATTACTAAATCCATAGAACTAGCTGTAGATGTTATTGTTGCCTGTTGTGTATTACTAAATCCATAGAACTAGCTGTAGATGTTATTGTTGCCTGTTGTGTATTACTAAATCCATAGAACTAGCTGTAGATGTTATTGTTGCATGTTGTGTATTACTAAATCCATAGAACTAGCTGTAGATGTTATTGTTGCCTGTTGTGTATTACTAAATCCATAGAACTAGCTGTAGATGTTATTGTTGCCTGTTGTGTATTACATAACATATAATTATACAAGGAGATGACATTGCAGATCTACATAACCAGGATGATGAGAATGATGACGGTGTACAACAACCACCAGCACCAATTGTAGAGCACGCGGCTGAGCGAATCATTAAGAGAAACCTTATTGCTAGAAATCTTTATTAAATAAACGAGATATGTAACAATAAATGTTTTACTTTTCTCAGTAAAAAACAAAACATAATAAAATAAACATGATAAGTAAGAAAATCAAAACATAACATTTCAAGTAAAAAAAACAGAGAAAAACAAAACAATAATTAGTAAAGTAAAGGCAAAGCATAAAATAAACATTTCAAGTAAATAAAAAACATAAAACAAACATTTCAAGTAAATAAAAAACATAAAATAAACATTCTAAGTACAAAAAAAACTTTGAGGTTCAATAAGATTAAAAAATACAAAAATAAAACCATTATCGTAAACCAATTGGAGTTCATGTAACTGACATTTTATACAACTAGAGGCTCCCAGGAGCCTGAATCGCTCACCTGATATACCCGAAGCACTACAATCACAATGTGGGAGCGGAAATATATGATTGTCGATAATTGTGGGATCAGTTCTGGAATGTAAGATTGATTTGGATTTTTTGTGTTTTAACGCCACTTTCAACAATATTTCAGCAGTATCATGGCGACCAGCTTTAGTGGTGGAGGAAGCCGAAGTACCCGGAGAGAACCACCGACCATGGGCAAGCAACTGGTAAACTTTATCCCTTGCGGCTGCGAGTCGAGTGCACCCTTTTTGTAATTTACAAAGCCTTGCGCGAACCCACGCCATATTGGTGATAGGCTTGTATGAGTTGTTAGATCCAACGACCTAACTCATTGTGCCACCCGGGACCCTGGAATGTACGCAAATACCTATACACATCAAACCTGCAAATATGCAAAAATAACGGAACTGACAAACAAATCGGGAGTCAACTTTTACTTTGGAGGTTCATTGATGAACACATAATTCAGAGTATCTCCTAATAAGCTTAAGAGTTTTGTAAATTCCTTTGGGCCAGAACTAAAAAAACAGACTTTCTTTGATGGTACATGTAGCTTTGTTACTAGTAATGTAGACTGGAAAAATTATTGAAGTTTAAATACGAAACAGCAACAGTTCCAAATCCTTTAGAACTAGTACAAAATTATAATAAAAACAAAAAACTGCAATTTAAAGAAGACATCTTTTATTTCCTTAATCTGCATGAACAAACTAACAAAAACGAACTGTTGATATCTAACACTGGTAAAGATGAACACAATCGGTGATTTTTTCACGGCAAATTGAACAGTCTGTCAGCTTTTTACAACAAGTAATGCATCCTACCAAAGTGGAAACATTTATGCAAAACTGTTGTTCGTTTGTTTTCACAAGAAATGATGCAGACGTCAGCTGAAAAAAAAACAACAACATTTTATCAAATAAATTTCACTTTTAATACATGTATATACAGTGCACTGCATGACAAATTTGCAGAAAAAATACCTTTATTTCAATACTATTGTAAAAAGACACTGATCCGGAGTACTGACATGAATACAACACTAAGTCAAGCAGGGCAAAATTAGGCCAAATAGTGAAAAATCAATTATCGATCTTGAACTTTATACTTTTCAAATGGATCAAAGGAATCTCCAAAAGTGACAAAAATGTCTACATATGCGACATACCAGGAAAGTAGTGCTAATTTTATACAAGTTGTCAACATATACGTATTTCGTCCAAAAAGGACTCTTCGGTGATGTTAGTGACAAAAAGACATGATCACATTGTTAAAATCAGTTGGTATTAACAGTTATAAAGAAATCCCTTAGACATTATAGACTTGTTCAATGCAATATTTTAAATATTGTATCTTGCATGTAAATAGTTATTGCATTGGACAAGAGTATAATATCTAACGAAAATCTTTCCTCCATGTGTGTTTTATATATATTTTTCCCATGTTCTTACTGCAGCTCTGTGCGTCAGAACTTCTGATGTCATTGTTGTGGTTGGAATATTATTTATTTGTATTTTGATTTGTTATTTTGGACAAGATTTGTGATATTTTTCAAAAATTGTCATTGTATACACAGATTTACTGATTATTGTGTGAACACTTTTCATTAATTACTTATAAATTGAAAGTGTAGTAAAAAGTATAGAATGGTGTATATCCTGAAATAAGATATTTTTGTCATTTTGTGAAATTTTTCAATTACAATTGTACATATTTTTGTTTTTGTCAGATTTTTTTTTTTTTGCCGGTAAATTTTCTCACATAGATTTTTGTCATAGTTGTGTGCGACAGATCTTCTGATGTCACAGCTGTGTCAGGAATCCTTTTTTTAAGCAATTTTTTGTGTCAGACCTTCTGATACAACTGCGGTTTTCAGGAAAACACACTGATGATTTCCATGTCAGAATTTTTGAACGACATCGTTTTGTCAAGTTTGTAAAAACAAGCTTATTTATTGTTTTTCAAAGTGCTGAGAATACTGAGAAACAGTTAATTATTTTCATACATTATTTATTGTAAATATTTACCATTTCTACATGTTTTTGTGCTGTATTTGTGTTTATAATTGCAAAGTACGTATTTTTGTTTGAATTTTTCTGACAAATATCTTGCTAAATTGTGTGCGACAGATCTTCTGTCGTCAATAAACTGCTAGAAAACAAATTGTTTGTAAGGAATTGCATATATTTGACATATTATTTTCCTGTGAAAGCCTTTAGTGGATTATAACAATGTCTGGACCATTAGATATAAACACAACCCATATAGAAGAACTGCAATCACTAAAGGGTGAAAAGTGAGCACAGAAGATCATCAAACGAAGAAAAGAGAAGGGCGCTGATCTTACTTTGGAAGATTTAAAGATGATGACTGATATCCCAAACACTATCTGGGACCCATTGATTAAAGATGGTATAATAACCATAGAGTTATCAGATGAAACACCTGTACACCAAACAAATGCTTCTACAGCTGAGATTGGAAATGTAGACCAGATTAATAAAATGATGGAGCAAATACAGTCACTACAGAAAAATGTTGTAAGAATGGAGAAAGAAAAAGATCTGATGAAATTAGATTTTGATCATAAGTTCAACGCAGCCTCCATTGACTTCAAAATACAACTGAAGAATAAAGATCATGATTATATGAGACAGCAAGATGATTTGGAAAGAAAGTACAGAGAGAATATATCAAAGATAAAAATGGAAGCAATGGATAAAGAATATCAGATATTTCATATGATTGAAAAAAAGGACAATGAAATTAGAAAACTAAAATTAAGGGAAAATACCCAGATAGACGACATATTTTCAGAGTCTATGGAATGGTCAGCAATACATAACGCTGAAAAAAGTTCACCAGAACACGAACAGATAAGAACAAATGGACCTTTGCCACCAATGTTAAATACATATGATGGAAAAATGGACTGGCGTGTATATCTTCTCCAGTTTGAACGTATTTCTAAGAAATATAAGTGGTCGGAGAAAGATAAATTAGATAAGCTTATTGAATGCTTGAGAGACAGGGCACTTAAATATTTCTCCACCAGGTCTAAAACAGTCCAGAATGACTATCAAGCCATGTGCAAACAGATGGAAGAAAGATTTGGCAGGAAAGATCTACCAAATGTTATCAGACGACAGCTTCAGGAATTACGTCAACTACCAGATGAATCTCTCGAAGAGTATGCAGAGAGAGCTCAAGACCTTGCATCTGACGGATACCCAGGAACACCAGAGAACTTCATACAAATTGTTGCTTCAGATGCTTTCTTGAAGGGTTGTTTGGATAAGAAAGCTGCAATTGTAGCCATGGATCAGGACCATGTGGATCTTGACAGCGCACTCCAATATGTTAGAAGTGCTATTACAAACCAAAGAATTATAGTTGGTTTAAAAAAGACTGAGGTAAAGAGAGTTACTCTTCAGGAGGCAAGTGAACAATCGGAATTATATGATACAGGTAGTCCCAAACAAGCAATTATCAGAACAGTGCACAAGAAAGGTACTACAGAGCCCGACATCAGCAAGATTGATGCTAGATTAAGGAAGATAGAAGAGGATTTGAGAGATACGAAAGTCAGTCTGATGCAGATTATTGATTTGTTGAAGTCAGAATCATGATAATAGGCAGAGACCACCTCAAAGACAAGCAAGCCCAAGACGCAGTCAAATGAGAAATGGTGCTTGCTACAATTGTGGTGAGCCTGGACATTTCAGTGCAGAGTGTGGACAACCGAGACATAGATCACCTCAAAGGTACGATCCAAGGTCAAGATCACCCATTCCGGAATCTGATAGAGGTTCTTTAAACTTCAAGGGACTGAAGCCATAGGCCGACCAACATTAAAGATTTAAAAACACTGTGTATTCCAGTATATGTGAATGGGAAAGAAACGCTTGGTGTGGTTGATACAGCGCTCAGGTAACTGTACTGAAAAGATCTTTGTTTGAACAAATTGTTCCTAGGCCAAAAACCACCACCACAATAGTTCTGAAGGGAATAAGAAATTTCTCTGAGATGGATGCTCGTTTAGTACCAAATGTTTGTGTTACAATTGAAAAGTCAACTATAAAATGGGACGTGGTTGTAGCTGACATTGAAGATCATCTCATACTAGGTATAGATTTTCTTGAGAATCAAAAAGCTATCATCAACTTGACCGATTATTCCATCGAACTGAAAAAGTTCCATCTATGGTGTTTTCTACCATTGAGAAACAACAAAACAAAGTTTATAGAGTAAAGACGGCAAGAAAAACCATCATGCCGCCACATACTGATAAAATATCGCATGATGAGGAGAAAGTACAAGACTTGAAGGAAATAGAAGAAGGGTTGCCATTCCATCTGAGAAACCTATTAAAAAGATCGCAAGAAAACATTACACTACAACAGTCCATCCAGTTAGCTACCTTGTTACTGAAATTGCAAGATATATTTTCTAAAGATGATCTAGACATGAGTGCGCCAGATCTTCTGGTGTCTCCTAAAAACAGTGATAATTATTCTGTGAGCGCGTCAGATCTTCTGATGTCTCAAACAGGCAACAGTCAAGGTTCCTCGAGTGCGTCAGATCTTCTGATGTCTCAAACAGGCAACAGTCAAGGTTCCTCGAGTGCGTCAGATCTTCTGATGTCTCAAGGGGCTGTTGACAGGAAAGATACACAAGGTAGTTTTGGTATTGATGAGAAAAGAATAATAACAAATTTAGAAGAAGTAATTCATGACAACCCGGTTAACTTGGATGAAACATTTCTGTACACTGTAGACAACAGAATAGACTATGCAGGATCATTTTTGTTTGTTGCTCAAGGTCAAAGGCGAGCGATAAGACGACCAGTGTACCTTGATGATTTCCCAGAGTAGAATGCAAATTTTCGATATATGTATATATGTTTTTATTCGTGTTTGTATTCTATCGTTCCTGCTTCATATACACACACACACATATATATATATATATTTGTGCTTACTTTTTAAATAATGAACATGTACCATAAATGAGCTGCTTTCATTTGTAAATTTGTTTTATCAATGTGTGTGTGTTTATATGTGTATATATTATACATAATGGACAAAAAGTGTTTTTATTGGACATAACAGTAGTTAATTTTGATTATAATGACACTTAACGTGTTTGACGTCTCCAGTCACGTTTGAACACCAATTACTCATATTCCACTACTATACCGTATCATATACATTAATTCTATGAAAGAGGGAGGAATGTAATGAACAAACCAATATATTCGGAACACCTCTAATTGGAATACCGGATATTAAAGATAAGTTATATTTAGACAGCAGTCACCCACCAGAATACGAACTGTCAAGACGTACATTGTACAATTGCCATCCTTGATGACAGTTCCCGGTGACCAAAGACCTGGCATATATGATTCAGGTATACAAACAATATTATTTATTACACATATTTTAATCCGTGATATTTTTGTTTCGACTAGGACAGCATTTAAAAAAAAAAATGTATTTGTCATTTACTACTTTTTTTTAAGTGTGGTAATGACCTAATGTGCTTTTATCAAACTTTGACACACTAGCAGGGACGTAGCTGAGGCTTAATAGTGTGCACGCCATAATTACTTTCGACGAGATGCAATCTGGGGCCATTTCAGGGTTTCATATAACATAGAATCAAGCACAATTTTAATGACTTTGATAGACAAGAATATAATAAAATTGTCAAAAATCTGCCCTTCGTGTCTTAGCAGATACGAACACCTCCATTGCTTTGTACAAGTCCACTTCAAAATCTCGGTGAATAATCAATATGGATCAACCGCAGGGAAGATAGCCTGTCATTCTTCATAGTCGAACTAACACAAGTTTTCAAACGTCTCAGTACACTTCTTCTTCTTCCTTAGGTATACAGTCCTCTATCAATTTTTGATAATCACGTACTGTTTTGTGCAGCGTGGCCTTGGCTAATTGAATTATTTACAAATTATACATGATATAAAGTGCCAAAATAACAAACAAATAGGTGATTAAAACTATGTACAATGGGCGATATTGGATTTACTGTATGGTATAGAGAACATCTGGAGTCAACTGATCTCTAAAGGTTTCTGCTGTGGTGGCGTTTACGACGTTAGATGGCAGAGCGTCCCATTGAATTATCATGGTGTATGGGAAAAATGAATTTTGTAGCTGTCTTTAAGAACCGAAATTTGCCTGTATGTGAAGTTGTGGTTTTTGCGTATTCTGTGATCTGTTGGTACAAGGATTGATGTTGGTATTGCAACAAGGTTGTGAACAATTTTACAGAACATGGTAAGCCTAAATTTTTGTCTCCGTTCCTGTAGTGTTTGCCAGTTTAGGGTGGTAAGCATATCATTTACACTGCTGGTATTGTGATAGCAGTTAGAGGCATATCTCGCTGCTCGTCTCTGAACCATCTCAATTTTGTTGATCTGTTCTGATGTGTGAGGGTCCCAGACAGAGCACGAGTATTCTAATTTGGGTCTGACGAGAGAGAGATATGCCTGACTCTTGATGTTTTCGTTGGCTGTTTTCAGATTTCTTTTCAGGAAGACTAGTTGTTTGTTACCATTTGCGACAATATTATTTGTGTGTTGTGACCATTTTAAGTTTGACTGAAGTGTGATGCCCAGATATTTTGCTGAAGTGACAAGTTCAAATGTGTGGTTATGAAGTACTAGTATATAATCATGTTTAAAGGGATGTTTCTTTTGTGTGACAGTAAGGACATTGCACTTGTCTGGATGGAAAGCCATCAACCAGTCGCTCTCCCATCTGGCTGCTGCATTGAGGTCATTCTGTAGAGCCTCACAGTCGTTTGCTGATGTGATGGTTCTATAAATAATGCTGTCATCAGCAAACAGCCTTAGCTTGCTGGAGGTTAAGTATTCTGGCAGGTCATTTATATAGGCCAAGAATAAGACTGGGCCGAGAACTGTGCCTTGGGGGACACCTGATGTTACTGGTGCCAGATCTGATGACTCTCCATCCAGGACAACTGTTTGGGTTCGATCAGATAGAAATGCTGTTACCCAGTTGAGTGTTTCATGCTTAATGCTATAATATTGGAGTTTGTAGAGTAGTCGGCGGTGAGGGACTTTGTCAAATGCCTTGGCAAAGTCCATAATAATGAGGTCAGTTTGTCTATTGTTATTAGATGCTAGTTAATACTGATTACAAAATTTAAAACACAATGAAGTTGAATCCAACGGTGGTTAACGTATTTGATTCAACATGCGAAAACAGGAGTTTCAATCTTGAATCAGATGTTTAACAGGCTCAAAGTCTTTGTCACATAATCTGAACTGACGCCTCGTTTTTCCTTGCGGTATCAACTCAATGCTATGTGTAATTTTCCCAAATTTTATCCAAAGCATGTCGGGATGTGCTGACCATTTACCACGCTTTTATTCAATGAACGAAATATGCGCATCACCGCAATTTTAGTCGATTTCAATGACTTACCGTATAAACCATGCATTCTCATGTTCCGCAGCAACAAAACTGTCCTTCTTTGGTATTTCTACTTGTCTTTTTTCTTGTCCCTTGTCATCAGCAAGGCCGCCAAGTAATACGTCTTCGTGAGTATCTGAAGATTGTGCAATTTCATGTTGCATCCAATTTTGGCACAATAATGTTCCATCCATGCAGCCAAAACAATAACATAATACTATTCGGCTATATAGCTTATATTTATGTGGGTAAATGGCATGTAATTTCATGGTTCCAGATACTGCCTTTGCTTTACTATTTGAAAGTTCTAGTGATGTGGCTTAGTAGTCATCTGATGAATAAAACCTGCATGAAATCGACTTTTCGTTAGCGATACCCCATTTGTAAAAATCTTGAGCGTCTTGTATATTAACTTTGCCTTGCTTCACTGTAGCTGCAGCTTGACGTTTGGCGCATCCTCCTAGTCAATCACATGGCCCCTTACCATGACCACTTACATACGTCTCAGAATCAAAAATCGTTTTGATATTGGTTCAAAATCAAGATATCTAATAAAGTGTATAAAACATCTCATATATTTTATAAGATAACTAGTATAAACATATCTTATAACGTTTATATAAGATATTTTATTTTATTTATTAGATATCTCATAAAAGTTAATAAGATATTTTATAAAGTTTACTAGATACGTGTATCTTATAAAGTATATAGGTATCTAATAAATTATATAAGAAATCGACTATCTTGGTCATGGAATAAATATTAAAACGACTGGCCATAAAATAACCTCAAATTGTCAGATAATGCAAAGAACCTCTATCTACTGTAAATCAAACTTGAAACACAATTTACAGTGTTTTGTCAAATACGTTAACAAATTCGTCAGATACGTTAAATTGAATTGCAACACTTTCCGTAATATGACTGCACTTGTTGCATATTTGATTAAAAACGACATAATTTCTTGCTGTAGTCAATACTTGATATCATGGATTTGTGTGGGTGTAACAATAATAGGCTACCAACACAATAATAAGGGTTGGTAAAATACGTTAAACTTTCATCGGTTACGTTATGTACACATATATCAAGATCAAATGAAGATAGCAACCATTATGACACATCGAATCACTAAATAAACAATGAAAGCACATTAAATTATTGGATTAAGCATGTTTAATTAAAATATACGTATAATTAGATCACTGATTACCAGGATTTGTTTAAACTTACTGTTCTGCCATGTAATTTCAACTTTCAAAACTTCGTACGACATCAACTTTTCCGTTTGATGACTTTTACCGATATGACTGAACTACAGCAACACAGAATCACATTGCATTGTGGTAACACGCGAAAATTTGAACGTAATTTGCTATTGAAATAGAACATGTTAACGTATCTGATTTTAACGTACATGACGCGTCCAAATGAATATTGTGAATATAGAACAAAGTTAAACAGGTAGTATAACTCTAAATAGTATTTTATTGTCATAAATGGTTAAACAGCTGAAATTGATTTAAAAACACAGCACTACATGTACAGTATATGTATTTTTAAATATGACGGAAATTAAGTTAACGTATCTGATTAAAAATTAACGTAACAATGTGATTTAAAGAAATTTATTGCAGCTAGTGTTGTTATTGAAGCAACCTGTGTCATGAGGGATATTTTTAATATTTTTCAATATAGACTGTATATTTTTAGACAATAATATGCTGATTCCGGGTACAATTTAATATTTTACTGGGCCTTTTTGATATGATAACGTATTTGACCGCCAAATTGGGGACATTGTTATAAGCATCGAAAACAGAAAAATTATCTGCTTCTTCGCCAGTAAAATTGATTCTAATTTACTAAAAAGCATTCTTGTAAAAATATAAGTAAAAGTGTCCCGTTCTAACATTAATTTTAAAATAGATTTTAACGCTTATAATGCAGACCCTCGAAAGGGAACATACAAAAACAGCATGCTTCCACTTATTTGACAAGCTATATATTTTTTCTATCTACAGAAAGTACTTCCATGTCAATTGTGTAAAGGCAATTATACACCCCTCAACTAATTTAACAAATGAAAACTTCGATCATGTGCAATGCGTTAATGATTTCTAGTGGAGACTGAACAAATCGTAAATGGTCACTTTAACGGAGAATGAATGTCCTAATTTTTTTATAACCTGACGATGTGCACGCCATGACGTGACAACGTATATGCAGCTACGCCTCTGCACTAGTGAAAAGAAATCCAGCGAATACCGTTACGAAACATAGACATTTAGGAGATAACTGTATTGTATTTGAAAATTTCACGGCATCAATTGGACATTTGATGGTCGCAAATTGAGTTTACTGGCGACGCGTTAGCGGGGCCAGTAAACGGATATTTGCGACCATTAAATCAACAATTCATGCCGTGAAATTTCAATTGCAATACAGTTATCTCCATTCTAAAGTAATCATGTGTAAGATAGACATACATACATCATATTTATATATTTCCGTATTATTGAAAAGATGATATAAGCGGTAATCAGTTAAAATTAAAAACTAATTGAGAACACATTCAGAGACAGAAATCAGACTGGAACATTGAATGTTTTGACTTACAAGATAGTCAGAAGAGGACTTCGAGAAATGAACTCTGTGTTTCCGTAACAACCAATGTTCCGTAACGACAGTACTTAATATTAGTACTAGTCTCATAAGTATCCGTGTGGTTCGAACAATAGATTTATGGAAACATAAGGACAAGAAACACAAATATTTTTTTAATATCAAAGTAGCTTACTGTCTGTATTTTTTCCTTTTCAATTTGTTCACAATTTTCAAATTTTATCATTGTTCACTTTTATTGATAAAAATTTAGTTGTTTAATTTGTTTCACGTTTTTTTTATTATTCATATCATTTTACAAAGGAAAATACAGACGTAGACAGCAATAATAGGTCAATAATAGTTGGCACTGGCTACGATTACCCGGATTGGGTAATAATAATGAAAAATTAGGATTACCTGAAAGACTAAGTACCGGAATACAATTCCGGTTCAGGAACCTATTTACCGGAAAAAATCGGGTAATCGTAATTTTATTTGTTAGAATTACTTGGTCTTATTAGTACCCGGAATAGTTGTAGGTAAATAAAATATTAAATCTTATTTATTGTTGTTGTTGATTTATTTTCATAGGTACCAATTTTATTATAAACTTGCATTCTGAATTTAATTTGTCTATGCAAAAATTTCGGCGGACAAGCAGATGGTTGTAGTCTTGCCAACAAAGATTTTAGATGAAAACATTAACTTAAACAGAATTAAAAAAAAATCACGATTGATGGATGGAAATGTCTAAAAAAAAAAAAAAAAAAAAAAAAGTAAAACAAAAGAAACAGCCAAATGGATCTATTCAGTCTGTAAAATTGATGTTCATCTTCATGCATCCATAGTTTGCGATGGATGTTTAGAGTGGAACCATCTTAAATGTGTTGGTCTCCAAAATCCACGTACTGGCTATGCAGACAGTGCTATAACAAAGGAAAGTAACGTGATAGTTTCTTATGTAATTCCATCTTTGTAAATTATATATTTAAGAAGTATATTTCATATCTTTTTGATGTATTGATTTAAAATGTATTTTCAATTACAAATTGATATATACATGTAATATACAATAATGGCCTTCATGAGAAGTTAATATCCATAATTATTAAATCTCGAAAGGGTTATTTTCCCTCGGTCCGAACTTACATAACTGTATTATTATACTGACTAATATGAGGGAAATAACTTGTTATTGGTAGGGAAATAACTAGTTATTGGTTCGACGTGCAAAGGCGCGCCAATTTCAAACAGTTATTTTGTGCTACGTACAGATTCCCTCACAGTTATTTGACCTACGTGCAGTTTTCCGCGGGAATAATGAGTTATTTCTTGTTCCTTGGAATAAAACTTTAAAATATCTTAATTATTTCTTGCTTGGTTTCTATAGTGAAGTATAATAATAATAATAATTCTTTCAATTCTTTATGTCCAATAATGAAATCCCTAGAACTTCCGGGTAATAATAAGACCAGGTAACTCTAACAAATAAAATTACGATTACCCGATATTTTCCCGTGAAATAGGTTCCTGAACCGGAATTGTATTCTGGCACTTAGTCTCTCAGGTAATCCTAATTTTTCGTTATTATTACCTAATCCAGGTAATCGTAGCCAGTGCCATAATAGTTGTTGCCAACAGTTTATATTACATACTTGAAACATCTATTTTCCGTAACGAACGAAGCACTTTCAATCATCCATTATATGAACAAATCATTTTGCCTAAAACGTTAACAATTTTGTTTTTCTTGTTCCTAAAAGTATCAAAGACTACATAGAAAAAATCTTTTCAGATCTAAGAACCATTAGCATTGTTGGCATAAAAGAAAAAGATGAGATAATTTGACACCTTTTTTCAAACTAACAACAAACCCTTGAACAAACTGTAAATTGCAGTTTTATTTGCAGCTTTAACTTAGATATGGATAAATTAAATGTCACTTGAAGACAACATTCCATGAACTCATCAAGGTTTTACACCTTTGAACTTCATTATTCCTTAAGAAAATATAGAGTATACTTAGAGCATGCTATGTTCCGTAACGGAGTTAGTAATTTGATAGTTTGGTTAATCATTGAAAGCTTACCATATGAGTGGTGTGGCTAAAACTTTCGGATTGCATACCCAAGATCCTTCACTTATTAGTCACTTACAAATTTTGACTTTTGGTATTTTTTTATTGATCCCGATATATGAGAATGGACGCCGATTTGAGGAGTGGACATCGATTAGAGACTGGACGTCGATCTGAGTCTATCATATATATTTCTATATGTATGTATAGACGTTTTCAGAAATCGGTGATTACCTAGTAATCGTTCGTGGACACTAGGTGGCGTTACTATCGTCCGCCATTAAGAAAGTACAACAATCGGTTGTTTACACTAGCTACGATTAATCAGTATTCATAATTGGATTAGATAAACACGCTTCAGTTGTTATTTTATGGCTCCTCATGAAACTTTTTTTTCAGATAAAGAAATTCAGATATTCAGATGTTTTAATTTGATAAAACTTAAATTCCTTTTCACCTTCACTACACAGATCCCTATAAAGAAATTGACCGACAAAAAGTTTTAATTTGTTTTACAATTTAACAACAACAACAAAAATAATAAAACAGAATTGAAAAATGCACCTTAAGATGTCACATTCAAAGTTTAAGGGGCATTAGCTACGATTTTGACTCAAAAAAATATATGTTTTGGAAATTGGTAAATAGCTTTAAAATGATGAAATAGAGGTAAATATTTCACATTAAACAGCTAATCGAACCACTTTCCGCCTTTTGAGAACGAAAATTACCGTCGATTACTTATTTGTATTTTGTCGCTTATTAACTGCCAACTTGCATGATTCGTTGTTCAACACTGACTAAAATTCACAAAATATAAAAAAAAAATAAGTGCAGTGTTGTACTGATTTAATGACGATTCGACAAACTCCGTAAACAATGTTGATAATTAATAAGATGACGTACATTTCTTGATCGATCTCAAAACACGAGCAGTTGCAGGCCTTTTCCCCGATGTGCGTACATTTCATAACATTTATAAGTTACAGAAACACGTTTTATTAAGGCATCAATCATATCTGATAGTTTTTATGGGTAACAAAAATTTACGATTTGGTAGAGAATGCCCCTTTAAGTTCTTTCTTATCAGTTAGGAACACTTTTTATCATTATTACTTCACTTTAAGACTTATAAACATAGACACAATTTTTTTTTATTTTGCGTTTTCGATTTTCAAGCCATCTTCCAATTTATTTGTACTTAGAAATAAATTTATATTTTTTTTTTCTTATAAATGTGTATAAATATCTTCTATAAATTTCAATTTCTTATCTAATTTTTATTCTTATTATGTAACAATATGGTCAGGTTGTTATTTTCATTGAATGGCATCTCAAAATAGATTGATTCACAGTAGGGGGTCTTCCTGTATATTAGGTACATCATGTATATTACAAGACAACCTAATTCCGATCACCTAGAAAATATTCCCAGACATACATATTTTGTTTATAACCACAGTGATCAACCTTGCAAAGGACACAACTTGAAGACGGCTTGAAATTCGAAAATGCAAAATAGTTGCATTTTGTATCTATGTTTATAAGTCTTCACTTTAAATCGTATAGTAATAATTTCAAAAAGCGTATATTATGATTTATATATTTACTTTTTAATTTCATACAAAATATTGATTAGATTACTCCTTTTTTCTTATGCTTGAAAAGCAACAAAAAAAAAGTGCATGCAGTAGGATTTATACTGATTTTGTATGGGGAAAATAACGATAATTAAACTAATAATAATAATACATACAATGTAATTTATTTGTTGTCATTATATCTCCGTTTACAAATCACTTCACAGCAGGTGTTATCATTGAATTTCAAGCCGAAATAACAGTATATTGTGACACCTGTACTATAACTCGAATAATTCAAGCCCTTTCCGTCTCCGATTCTCTCCGCCTTCTGAGCGACCAGCGGGAGCGTAATATAACGACTGGATTATTCGGGTTACCTGTACTAGAGAAACCATACACTAGCGTATCGATAAACCCCGAGAACATACTATTTTTGTATATTACTAATGGCGGTCACACTCGGAAGTCGATAATGGCTGCGCCCATGTTTTTGAGAATAAAAAGGTCTATAATAGGTAATAGGTAAGAAAATTATCAAATCTCATTGAAATATAGTCCTTTAAAAATATCCGGAAATCCCTATTGATTCGTTATTTCCCCTATCTTTAGATAGACCTTTTTAAGTTATCCCCCCTGTACTCATTTCTGGTTTCATTTCGCCGGGAATAACAATATGAAATGTCACAAAAACCACTACAACAGGTATGGGAAAAATGTCAAGATTACTTGTCAATCACAGGGACCTGCTCCTGTTCAATAAATATAGACTACCAGTGGATTATGCCATATGAAGACCAATTAAAAGGCTTTGGGTTTGAAGTTGAAAATCCGTTTTCATTTCTCGATCGTCTTCGTGCAGGAGCAATCAAAACAGATAATAACAAAATCTCAACACTCCACGAGATTAGACCATAGACACTCGAATATTGTAGTCACATCCCAGGGCTTTGTCCACTATCCATGCGTTAATCTCATTGAGATAGTTTCTATTCTGATCTGTGTCTCCACTCCAGTCAAATCTCGTCTAACAAATGTAGTATGGAAATTATAGTTCTGATCCCTCTGTTAATTCCAATGTCATGGACGGATTATGTCAGAGGAACTGCTGGCAAGATTGCATATCCTCAATGCAGCTAACTTTGTCCTGCATAAAATTTTGACATAATGTGTGTTTGGACTTGGGGGCCATCGTGGGTGTGATCATATGGTACATGTAGTTGGATTTACAACTACCTGTACGATCAATACCTATCACCACTAAAGTTGTGAGTTCGAATTCCACCCAGGGCAGGTGTGTACTCGATACAACATTATGTGATAAAGTTTGTTAGTGACTTGCGCCAGGTCAGTGGTTTTCTCAGGGTACTCCGGTTTCTTCCACCAATAAAACTGTTTGCCATAATATAGCTAATTATGCAATTTGAATAAATAAAATTAAACAAGTAACACAATCTCTAGTGAGCTTTTCAAGTGGAGTACAGACAAAATATACATGCATTCAATTCATAATTCTGCGCAACACACCAATTTAATAATATTGAATTATTTACTTTAGCTGAGGTTGATTATTAAATACTGATAAAGATCTATCATTCCAAGATATATGATATTATAATTTACCTCAGCCTTTCAACCTCAGTAAATATCATATATACCTTGGCACGATAGATCCTGATGTTAATCGAAATGAAAGTCTGTAATTGTTTTATTATATGAAACTGTTATTNATGTCCTCTTTACATAGACCTCCCTGTACATTATATATAAAATTTTGAAATTTGACATAGACCAGCTTGATTTTACATAGACATTGTCTATAGGTCTACTGCTAATTTCGCACACTGCCAAGATATATGATATTACAATTTACCTCAGCCTTTCAACCTCAGTAAATATCATATATACCTTGGCACGATAGATCCTGATGTTAATCGAAATGAAAGTCTGTAATTGTTTTATTATATGAAACTGTTATTAATGTCCTCTTGTCATGCAGGGCTCACGTTGGAGGGCAAAGAAGTCGCCTTATGAAGGTTGACTTCACTTTCTCGTTGGTCAAAAGAGAAGTTCAAGTTGCCTTGTAATTTTGAAGAGTCGCCGCCCACGTATTTTCTCCACTTGTCATTTATGAAAATGTCGATATCGTGCACGTGTTTATTGAAATCTATCATATCCATTATTAAGTATTTTGAAAGTGATTTTCTTGGAAAATAATCCATTACTGTTTATAGAAACTTTAATTTCGTTCATTAGAGGTTTTGTTTATTGTTTATATATGCCCGGCTTAAAATAAAACTATTTGTATGTCTTTTTCGTAAACAAACAACAATGGCGCCATTTTGGTAAGGGGACGCAATGCAGTACTGTGCTACGGGAAATTTTGACCGGACTTTTTATCCGAAGCTACTTTGAACAAAACAAACTTTTTTATTTTTTTTTCTCATTTCTGTGACATAAAATCGTAGTTCTCATATCAAATATGTTCATATATGCGAAGATTGCAATTCAAAATTCGTTGAAATGCACGTAGACGCTTCAGATATGTATCCATCCGCATTGGTATTTTATACTCGACACCGGGTTAATATTACGATCTATCATATTGTTTACATACACTACATACATGTGTTTACAAACGTTAACATATACATTGTATCCCATTAAAAAATAAATTTTGAACTACAGTAGCTTTCCACCGTTGTTGCAATCTGATTTGAGGTCTGGCAAATAATAATTACAGCCTTTACTTTCTTCAGTTTTTGACTATCAGAGAGTGGCAATTTACGTTTGTGCTATATTTTCATTCACTACTGAGTACAGTACTGTACTGTATTCCTATATATAGTTGTACCATTGAGCAAATTGACAGACATCGTTCTGCTGAAGATCACACAAATATGAGTTATTACAATTTGTGTGGTATTGGATCACAACACAGTAATATTTCAAAAGGAAAAGGGGGATGGGAGTACATATACAAATCACTGATATGCAAGACTCCAATAGTCAAGGTAGACAGAAATAAAAATGTGACATTGAATAGATGTCCTTAAGGTAGTTATGAATAAAAAAAACCCAGAACAAATCAGTTCAGACAGTTTTTTAACTATTTACTAAATTTGGGCAGGGTAATGTCGGAGGGGTCGCGAAACAATGTTTCGATTAATCACAATTAACTTCTTCCAGAAGTCTCCCCACTTCTCTCTGTTGTCTCCCACTTCTCCCTGTGAGCTACCTGAAAGAGAAGTTACTTCTCTTTCTAATTTGAAAGTAGTGGGAGCCCTGGTCATGTTTTATAGATTTGCATTAAACACTACATTTGTTTTTTGTAAATTTTAATGGTAACAGGATTTAGACAGAAAATCGGAAAAACCCTACTTTTAATTTAAGAGTCACGTGAGTATAATATAAGTTGTTCTAAAGGGTCCTCTGGAACAATCCAAATTAATCTTTGTGGAAATTGAAGGCTTTGACAGTATTCATAAAGTTCTATCAAGAAAACATCTCATGCTTTTAGGCAGCAACCATTTGATTTTCTGGGGGGGGGGGGTATGTATTATTTTTGGAAAGTGGGGGAAAAATAATTTGTTTTAGGGCAAGTAAGAAAAAAAAAGAATGTTCTAAAATTGGACAAAAATAAATAAATTGTTGTTCAGGGTAAAAAGTAAAAAAAAAAAGTTTTACACAGTGTACCTGTCAGACCGTGCTGAAGAGAAAAAGACAACAAGCAACCAAATATCCAGACATCTTCCATTGAGACAGAAAATATCAGGTTTGTATTTTCTTAATAAAAATATATTTTTTAAAAGAATTAACTTGTACAGAGATTGAAAGAACAGTGATGACCAACTCACAAAAATATCACTTGGCCTTAAAATAATAGCAGTCAGGAAAAACAATATTAAAGCTTTCACAGATATTTTGTGAAATGTATTTTCTCATGCATCATTTCAAAGTAAAACTTTCATCTTGTTTGAATACACTTTTTGCAACATTCTGAATAGTCCAGCTTCTTTTTCATCACATCTGTCTTCCCATAAAACAGAGTTATCTCCCATTTACATGAGTTGTCTTTCCTAATAGAATGTATCTTGTTATAAACTTTATGGGTAAACAAATCACTTTCCTTTTTTTCCAATTAAATTGGGTGACCTGATGATCCCAGTGTAAAAAAAAAACTAATGTAATATTAAACACAGCAAAATAAATCTATTCTGAGGCCATGATATGTGTTATGAAAAAATATTAGCAGAAAAACCAATGTTTCCCCACTGTAGCTTTAAAATATAGAATATCTTCTCCAGAGAGTAGATAACTCTGCAAATGAGAGGCAACTCTGTTTTATGGGAAAACTGAAATAGTCATACTTTGTATAGATATGTTTCAATTTGAGACTTGTATAAACATACATGTATATACTTTTCAATAGGTGCACAGGAAGGTGAACCTCCTCTGTTAGACAATTTGTGAATGGTTATCCTACTCTATTACCACTAGATATTGGTTATTGCAGATGGAACCATATGGCTGATCAGATGGTTGTAGCTAACACAAGGTAATTTTGAATACAATTAATGCGAACTTTGAAAAGAACAATATGGTTTAGTAAAGTTCTTTTAGTACTTTTTTTAAGAGTATGTTAGGAGATGAACAGTCTGTGGTGATGGTTGGTTAATCTCGTTTTCTAATTTGGATTGCTGATGATCACAACTTTGATGAGGTCAATGTCCACCATAGCTTCCCAGAATAGTGTGTTTTATGATATATTGTCTTGAGTGTTTGTAGTTGTATGTAATTGCTTGGCCCCTCATGGGTATAAATTTGCAAATAAAGATATTCTTTCATAGTCCTTCCTGGAACACAAATATTAGAAAATACTTTATTACTATATTTTATGCTTAAACACTATACATTTGGTTAAATAGTATTATAAAGTATACCGGTAATAAGATACTAGATAGACACAATACACTTTTACCAAAAAATGGACAAGGACTCAGTTAAATAGATCTGATACTGTATTTATTAATTTGTAAGGTACCGTACATGCAATTTATTATATACAAGTAGGTCTAAATACATGTACATGTAGGTATTATTTTTTTCCATATGTATCCAGCATTTTAACTATAGAATATTTGACTTCAGATATACTCTCACTGCTGTAACATATGGTAATGGTGGCCACTTCACCAGATCAATAAAGATACAAAACGTCTGGCACCTATATGATGGCTTGCGCGAGTACCACATGGCAGCAGGAAGTGGCCTTCAAAAACAACAGAAGCCAATCCCTCCGCCTTCATACAGGGAAAAGCCATGCCATATATGTGAAGGATGCAGTGGTGCAGTGAAGTGAAAAAAAAAAATTGTCTTCAATATATGCTGAAAAAAATAATGTGTTTATGATTGGCCATGAAAAAAACAACAAGTTTTTTGTTCTAGGTAAACAAAAAAATTGGATTTGGATAAAAATCTATATAAACTATATACCCCCCCCGAAAATCAAATGGTTGCTGCCTTAGCCAATCAGATACAAATGTATAAGAAATATATAGTCATATAATATAGTATTATGACGTGATGTTTTTCATATTGGCCTAGTTATAGGTCCCAGGCCTGCTGTATTGGCCTGAGGCACAACTTTACTGAATCAAACAGCAGAATATCTTAATTGGACATATTAAAGAGTCAAATATTGTTAGAAATAACAGTAAAACATTTTTTGGGAGTCCAAGTTACTGACTAGTTAATTGTGCTCTTTTTCTCTCCAGAGTATACATTAATCATGGATATAGCATCTGCTTCCATTCTTGGAATCGTTATATCTTAAAATAATCTTCAATAAATGCATCTTGTACATCAACAGAGTTTGTCAGCTCTCTGTTTGGTCTGCGTCTCTCCATTTTGAACTTCAACAGAGGACCGACATCTCTTAGGACTTTTCCTTGTGATTGTTGAAACGTCTAGTGGATTCCGATCTAGCTGTTGTTGGACTGACCGGAATCAGACCAATATGGAAAATATCTGTATTGGACTGGTTTTTGTCGTATTGGCTGAATGAAAGTTTTTATATTGTATTGACAGATTTGATCATATAAAGGCTAATAAATCAAAGTTAATTAATAATACATAACATGATAAAATAGAACACAAAACTATATTACATACTGCTGGAACTTAACTGCAATCTTTTAGTGTTTTCTCTTGGAAATACCACACAATTTTCCTGAAAATTTGCCATTTTCTGCTTATATAATATATACATTTTGATATACATGTAGTTTAAATTGTACAACAAATGTATCTTTGTATTGTATTTGTATTGTGTTGTGTTAATACTTCTTCAGCATAAAATTTTGCTTAATCAAATTAAATTTTTGAAGTCATATTCAAGATAAATGCTCCCTTAAATTTGTTATGCCTTTGTTTTATTTTATTTTCAGTTTATTCTCTATGAAGATGACAAAACTATGATGAAATATGGCAGTTAGTAAACAAGGTATATTAGCATACTGTGCATCTGGTGTTGCTTTTCACATGATTGCATCTGCATTTAACTTCTACTATGTCAAAGTTTATATCAACTACTATCACATTGAAGAAAATTGGTTTCAAGTAGCACAGATCTTGCATCTTGTATGGAATGCTGCAAGCAACCCTCTTTTTGCTTACATTCAAGATTCAACAAATTTAAGAATCACAAAGACTAGACGAGAAAGTATTTTATACTGTGGACCAATATTTGCCCTATCGTTTATAGTTCCGTGGATACCTTGGGGAGACGATGGATCATGGATTGTTGGAGTACACCTGATTATAGCTTTATTTATTTGGGATACAATGTTTACATTTATAGGGCTAGCCTTATCTGCTTTATTTACGGAACTTGCTCAGAATACAGGAGAAAGAATAACACTTACTCGGTATGCACAGATGGCTAGTGTAATTGGTGCTCCCAGTGTTCTCGTGTTAGAGTTTACCTCAGACAGTTTACAAAATTTTAGAGCTTTCCAAGTAACGACCATGCTTATCGCACTGTGTTCTTTGTTGTTATTTATATATAGTGGTAATAATGCCCACACAAAATATGATCTGATGAAGGAAAAGAAAGACGATTCAGACAAAACTCTGAGCGAATCCTACTGGAAGCAGGTTGTCCAGATTTTAGTTGATAGAAATTTTGTATCTTTCATTGTAACAAATTTTTGTCATGGATTTCACAAGACATTTCTCAACAGTTTCATTGCTATTTTGTGCGATCAATTAATATCTGACGAAGATGTTCCAAAAAGCATACGGAAGACATTTTATGGTGGGATTTCTTTGATGTCGACTGTAAGTTAACTTACAATATTTGAATAATTTATACATAAATGTAAATTGGAAGGGCCCGTGTGGCTCAATGAGTTAGGTACAAATGTAGTTGGATTATCTAACAACTCATACAAGCCTATCACCAATAAGGCGTGGGTTTGCGCATGGCTTTGTAAATTACAAAAAAAGGGTGCACTTGACTCGCAGCCGCAAGTGATAAAGTTTACCAGTTGCTTGCCCATGGTCGATGGTTCTCTCTGGGTACTCCAGCTTCTTCCACCACTAAAACTGGTCGCCATGATATTGCTGAAAGTGGCGTTAAACAGCAATATATCAAATCAAATCTATAAATCGGACACTAATATACAAATTCAGTAACATGTAGATACTTGTTTGAGAATACCAAAGTGTAATCAGAAGTCTTAGATTGAAAGACAGACACAACAATATGACCAAAAGAAAAAGATAAAACAAAATTATCTACAAAGCAACACATACGAACCCGACTAACAACAGGAGGTGAACTTGAGTGCTTTAGAAGGGTACACAGTTCCTGCTCCACTTGTGGCACCCGTCGTGTTATACACTACTGACTAGTTGAACATCTGGTGACAAGTCAGTACAGAAGAAAGGCCACAGGTTTATAATAAAATTATATGTTATATATTCTTAATTCTGCAGATAATGGTGATATTAGGAGCATCACTTGTTACCAGATATTCTTATTACCATGTAATTAGAAGTGCATTTGTGTATATGGTAGTGGCCGGTTTCGTGATGCTACAGATAGGACAAGGTCATTCATGGTGCCTTATGTTTTTCCTGTTAGCAGACAAGTAAGATATACATAAAATATTAATGGGGCCGTCATGGCCGTGATTGTATGGTAGTTTGATTTACAACTACCTATGCAATTACTGCCTATCACCACTGGTGTTGTGAGTTCGATTCTCGATCAGAGCGAGCTGTACAATATTATGTGATAAAGTTTGTCAGTGACTTGCGACAGGTCGATGGTTTTATCCGGGTCCTCCGGTTTCCTCCACAGATAAAACGGACCTTTATGATATAACTGAAATATTGTTGAGAGACTCTCAATGAGAGTGGCATTCAACACCATCAAGTGAACAAACAAACATAAAATATTAAACTACATATATTATAAAGTATAAGGCATCTCCAATATAGAAATCAAAATGATTATTGGAAGACCAAATATATACTGATCCACTTCAGTCAATTGTGCTTTTCCTGAGTGTGTATGAACAGTATAACATGTCACTGAACAATTTCATCTTGATAGTGTATTTCATTCAGGTTTCCATTTACACTGTCTCCACTGAATGAATTGTTTGAATAACACAAGCATCCACATAGCGTTCACCGATACGGTGATAAACCCTAGAATGACAGTCAGTGCTATCGAGGTGAAAATAGGATTCATGTTGTACAGAATATTTGAGTAGTCATACATTCTAAACATTAGTTTAGTTTCCGTCAGTCAAATCAGCTGTTTATTTCATCTGAATTGGGTCTTATTTATTATGAACAATATTCTACAGGAGTTTTTGGACAATTTGATCTCACGACACAAACATGGGTACCTCAAAATTTTTCAGCAGTTCAGTGATCCCATATTCATAGTCTTAGTTTTGCTAAAATAAATTGAGTACTGTCGGAATCATGTGAGGTCCGTTATAAGTCAAATTTAGCTTCAAACAAAAAGTTCCTCGTTGTGATGTCGGAGTAAAAATGATGTTTGGTTGGTCTTTACTCTCATTTGTTTTGGGTTGTGGTGTTTAATGCCACTTTCAACAATATTTCAGTTATATTGTGGTGGTCAGTTTTATTGGTGGAGGACCGATTTGTTTTGTAGGAAGTTTATCTTGTTATTTGCATTTATTTACATATACAATGTTTAACAGTTACACAATCAGTGTGGAAGGAACTGCTTACCCTTCTGAAGAACACGAGTTCACCCTTGGTTTTCAGTGAGGTTCGTGTTGATCAATCTTTGGTTTTCTGTGCAGTGTTTTATGGATCATTTTCATGTTTTCTGATTACCTCTTTGGTATTTCAGACTGTTCTTAACAGAAAACCATATGAGGAATTATTTTTCTCTCAGAAACTACAAACTTAACTGAATTTAAATTGTACATGCATGGTATGTTCCTTATCAAGTTTTAATGTTTTGTGATCATCAGAAATTCAAGATGAATGCCACCATTGAAACAAATGAACCATTGCAAAGCTTGTTCCTTGGATGGTCCTCCAGAATAGTTTATGTGTCAATTTGAGATCCAAGATGACCGCCACACGATATAGTTGAATATAATGGGACTCTATCGAAATATTAATAGAAATTTACAGCTACCTATGCAATCAGTGCCTATCACCACTAGCCATGTGAATTTGAAATCCTGCTCATGGAGAGGTGTACTCAATACAACATTATGTGATAAAGTTTGTCAATCACTTGTGACAGGTCGGTGGTTTTCTTCAGGTAGTACTCCAGTTTCCTCCACCAATAAAACTGACCGCCATGATATAACTGAAATATTGTTGAGAGTGGTGTTAAACACCAAAATCCTAATCCTTATCCTTAATAGAAATCTCTTTAGAAGTTAAAACTTATTTAAACAAAAACTACATGAATAATCATTGGATAGTTTCTTACCAAACTTATATTTCTTATGTTGATCAAAAATCAAAAATGTTTGCTACCACAGGATAAAGTTTAACTGAGCACCTATCTATGGTAAAATTGTTTAAATTCTTGCACGAAACTATTTAAACTTTGAAAGCAAACTTAGCCTGCATGTTTGGCATAAAGGTACTTTTTTTATGTTGATGGAAAATCTATGATGGTTGGCATTGCAGCTAGCTTAGGACAAAACTTAACATAGAACATAATTGCAATATATATAAAAATTCTTTTCACAGAAACTAGATATATTATTGAACATATCAAACCATGTAGAACCACATAGGTGGTGTAATGGTTAGCATGCTCGCCTCGAGTGTGGTAGATCGTGGGTTCATCGGTGGTGTAATGGTTAGCATGCTCGCCTCGAGTGTGGTATATCGTGGGTTCATCGGTGGTGTAATGATTAGAATGCTCGCCTCAAGTGTGGTAGATTGTGGGTTCATCGGTGGTGTAATGGTTAGCATGTTCGCCTCGAGTGTGGTAGATCGTGGGTTCATCGGTGGTGTAATGGTTAGCATGCTTGCCTCGAGTGTGGTAGATCGTGGGTTCAACGGTGGTGTAATGATTAGCATGCTTGCCTCGAGTGTGGTAGATCGTGGGTTCATCGGTGGTGTAATGATTAGCATGCTCGCCTCGAGTGTGGTAGATCGTGGGTTCATCGGTGGTGTAATGGTTAGCATGCTCGCCTCGAGTGTGGTAGATCGTGGGTTCGAGACCTGTTCGGGTCAAACCAAAGACTATAAATTGGCTTTTGTTGCTTCTCCACTAAGTACACAGCATTAAGGAGTAAGAGCAAAGACTGGTTAGCTCGGAATCAGAAGGTCTACCCGCGGACTGTTGTTTCAGTGACCTAGCACTATAAAAATCCAACTCAGCGTGTTGGTCTAGAACAAAGCGGACCTCGTCATCATCTTATTGTAAATTAACTTGTTCTTGCCATGATATAGCTGAAAAATTGCTGAGTTGGCATTAAACAACAATCCCTCACTCACTCACTCTAACCATGTGATAACCATGTGATGATCTTTTGTAAATTTACACTTGTTTGATATGGGACCCTATTGGAAAAATGTTTTAAAAATCTTTGAAATCAACGGACAATTGAAAATGAACTGATTGAAAATCCAAGACATTGGTTTATATACCCCTGTAAGACCACATTGTGTAATGTATAACTAGGTGATCGATACCTACTCAGTTGAGTATCTTCTTACTTATTTGCTACCCTACATCATCATCTGTCTTCCATTAAATAGAATTATGCCTCTGGTATTTCTTAACTATGAACATTTTGTGCATGTTTTAATATAAATGTATTCACAATTATTTTAAGATCATATTAAATGTATTATTTTAATTTAGATCTTCAAATCTTTCAGCTGTGCAGCAGGTGCAACGTTTTCGTTATTCAATATGCCACTTGCTGACATAGCAGACGACAACAAAATCAAATACAACAGAAAGTAAGTACATGTTATAAAATGTAACCAGCACATTCATTAAATATTAGGCATATCTGTACTCTGTCAAATTTTATTAGATAACCACGATATCTAGGGACCACCATCCTAGTCGTGATCATATGATAGTTGCCAGTAGTACTCTATAAAGTTATTAGTGACCTGCCACAGATAAGTGGTATTGTGGTTCTGCCAGATATAAATTAAAAGTTGAAAGTAGTGTTAGAAAAAGAAAAAAAATTTGAACTTTACACATGTACAATTTTAAGGCATTGGGCACAGTATGCATCATTATAAGTTAATTATGAGTCGTCAAAGAAAATTACTTTTTTTTTAAAAAGGGGTCAAAATTCTGAAATTTTGCATACCGGTATTTGGAAGGCATATATATAGAAGTCTAGAAGATTGTGCAACGATACCGATAAAGATGTTAAAAAAAATATATTGACAAAATATATTGTCAACAAATGACCTTCTTCAGTGTCTATCAAAATTAGACTGAGTTTGTAAAGATGAGATGGTATAATTACAACTCACTAAATAGTCAGGTGACAAAGTGTGACATATTAAAAATCTTTATCTCCCTCATTTCACTGAAAATTAAACCAAACAGTGTTAGAATTAGATTTTTGAGCTGTCAAATTTTTGTTCTTCCCTCGACAGGATTTGAACTCACACCATTGATACACTGCAACACCAATCGCTAAGTCTTATGTCCAGTGCCCTAGACCAGTCGACCACATCCACTCCATGTATACAGAAATTTTATCTTTCATCTAATTTTAATGTGTTTTGTCCTTCAGGTAGTTTTCAAGCATATTTCCTTCATCAGTTATGGTTTTCGAGTTAATTTTATTACAGGAGGAATTCCATGTTGACTTGGTGCAGTCATATGCCGTTTATTGTCCAAATTTCAATGATGAATACAACACACAAAACAGTCTGGGTACAATGCAAAACAATTGTAGAGAAGTAATATAAACAATCCTTTGTTGTTAAACAATAAACATAGCAACTAAATTATTTTATTTCTTGTTAAACAATAAACATAGCAAATAAAGTATTTTATTTCTTGTTAAACAATAAACATAGCAAATAAAGTATTTTATTTTTACTCTATTTTTTTTTTTTTTAGACATCCTATTTCATCAACAGTGTTCGGGATCAGTGCATTGGTATCTAAACCAGCCATATCATTATCACCTATGTTTGCAGTAGCCATATTGAACAGTTACGGATACAGTGATTTGAAAGACAAAACAATGGGTGCTACGCCAGAACTGAAACATATCATGTTTATTTTAGTTTGTTGTTATCCTATTATTATTGGAACAATACAGCTTATAGCCTGGTCATTCTTTGACATTCAGCACAAGTCAGAATTACGAATAAATGTCATTTGACTTAAAATATTTCCTCATATGCAGAGCTGTCAAGGGTTATTGATTTAGTGGAAGGAAGGGGTCTGGGGGTGAAATCCCCCATCCAGAAGCTGAATTCAGTATGATGATTCTAAAGAATTCGTCAGAACGAAATTGACTAAATTTGTGTTACTTATAAAACATTTAATAATATGGGATATGCCTTCCAAAGAGCACCTCTTTTTATGATTTACATTGTTATTTGTATGTATTAAAACTTTAATTGTTTTCAGCTTTTGTCATCTTGTCTAACAGTCTCCTGTGAAATGATATTATTAATTTATACCTAACTGGTATCTTTCTATCTCTATATCATATATTATTACACATGTAAGGTATGTCCATATTGACAGATTATCCATATGGACATGCACTATAATACTTGACCATGAGAAACCTGCTGAAAGAAAGTAAAATGAAATTCATACATTGTTTTTGTCATTGAAATCAATCAATATTGTTCTAACAGCCATTTACGCATTAACATGTAAAACTGAGTCTAGCAACACTGAGACTGGGTTATAATCAAAATTACTGATATTCCTTTTTGTATTTTTCAATGAGAGAGCTTGATGGGTTAAAAGGGTGAGATAGATTTGGATTGTTTAGTTTCACTTTCAAAATTGCTGATAGTGAACCATCAGTTTTAAGAGAAGCTCTAAGGCCATAAAAAGTTAATTTCTTGGTTCTCAGGCCCGCCCGCATGTGGAAATTTGTTGCCGCATTGCCGATTTTATTGCAAAAATAGTAAAAAAAAAAAATATTTAAATGTGGTAGCACTGTCCGTACGGAAAAAACAACCACATCCGTTTTTTTCTCTTATATCGCGTGGTCGGTGAAACGCTTTAAAACGCTTCATGCTTAAATGAGATTTAAAGCATCGATATGACAATGTATAAATAAAAAACGTGTTTCCGTTTGACATTTAGACAAAATGTCAATCGTTTCTGTGCAAATTCGGCACTAATGTTTGCCAGTTTTACCAGAGAACATAATAGGGGGCTTCTCCAAAGCTTGTACCTTATTGGAATTGTTTACGGAGATAAAAAAAAAAAATGGTACGTAGGGACCAGCGGATTGGACTTTTCCATAAAAATTAACCACTTGTGATGTTTCTGCCACCATCGGAAGAAATAAAATTGAAATTTTCTATAAAGTAATGAAAAGTTTTATACATTGCCATATTTTTCACACAAAAAAAAAGAAGAAAAAATGCCTCCCTCATCACTTTTTACAGCAGTAAAAGAATAAAAAAAAATGCCGCCCTCCCTCATCAATTTTGACAAAAA
Source organism: Gigantidas platifrons (assembly GCA_002080005.1). NCBI lineage: Eukaryota > Metazoa > Mollusca > Bivalvia > Mytilida > Modiolidae > Gigantidas > Gigantidas platifrons. The sequence goes on from MJUT01061120.1 coordinate 334,662, forward strand.
AGGGCCTGAGAACCAAGTAATTAATTTTGCATGGCCTAAGATCCGTTTTATTTTTTCTAACCATACTTATGTGCCACATGGCAAGGACATCCAACAAAGTACACATCAGGGTTTCTCTCCAGTACCCTACTTTTAATTGAGCTTCTTTTAACCATATTCACAGAGGCATTATCTACAGAGAAAGCTATACACATATCCCATAGTATCTGACTTTGTGTAATAACTTTGCAAAATTTTTCAACGATATCTGTGGCAGTAGCACCTTTTGTTGTGCACATATCTAGAAAATTGCTGGTTACTTTGTTTAAAGAGATGTCAAATATTTTTATTGTCAAAGAATTCACGTTGGTTTAATCAGAATCATTACTCCTGTCTGCTGAAAAAGTATTGTTGGTTTTAATTTTCGATTCTAGATCAACATGGAATAATGCTCTGTCTAGTATAAAAAAAGTTATAGTCTTGGCACATTGATGCTATTTTACAATTTGTGAATATGGGAACATAATTCTGAACATGGGCCACATTTGTCAGCTAGAGCAATCGGCAAATTGTTTTCAACAATAAAATTGATCATGAGAACTCCTGCCCTGGAAGTTTTAAAAGTTCATTTTGTGGAACAAAGGTTGTTGTCATAGTGACGAAGCTTTGTCTTTATGTGTTTTAGTTTATATTAACTTCATCCTGATGAGCACAACTAAATTCCTGAGAAAAAAAACACACATAAAACGTGATTGAGATCTTGAAGCCTTTACTGGATATCTGCTACACCATTTGGAATCAAATTTGGTATTACATGAGCTTTTTGGGCCGTTTATTTTTGTTGTTGCAGGACTGTCTGCTCAATTGAATGTTCGCTCTCCATTCGAATTTTGGTATTTAGCGAACCAGTTCTATTTAGGTCAAGGTCAGCATGACGGGTGGACGAGGTGTGTTTTTGGTCTCCGCATTTTATGTTTTTATTGCTGGTTATATCAACAACTATTACAAATTGTCAATTCCCCCTACAAATTTAATATGTAGACATCATTATTTTGACTTTTCTGGTTTAAATTCTTTCCAAAAAAGTGATTTTGGAAAGGTTTTAATCTTTGATATAAAAATATTTTTGACAGTCGAAGTTCATTTTGATCATGGAACTCGTCATGCACGAATGAAAAATATTTTTGTCAACTCTGGTCATCACACTTTTTCCAAAACCTCTACCGGGTCTCTTTTTCTATTCTTTCTCCTACAAAGTGGTGATATCCATCCACATCCAGGGCCAAATCCATGTAAACGGAATCCAAAATATCTGTGTAGTAAATGTTCAAAGGGCATCATAAATAGTAGTAAATCTATCAACTGCTCTATTTGCGACCAGAAAACCCACATAAAATGTACAAATATCACTAGCAACCAAATTTCTAAAGAAAAAACGCAAAATGATGTACACAATTCTTTTATTTG
>MJUT01061120.1:339390-355710 GCA_002080005.1 Gigantidas platifrons
CATCATCATCTTATTGAAATGTAACTTGTTCTCATCATTATTACGCTGAAAATTTGTTTATTTGCCATTAAACAACAATCATTCATTTACTGAACGAAGCCATATGAGTATTTGTCATTTGCCATATTGTCAGTCAGTGGCTCAATGAGTTAGGTCGTTGGATTTAACAACTCATACAAGCCTATCACCAATACGACGTGGGTTCGTGCCCAGCTTTGTAAATTACAAAAAATGGTGCACTCGCCTCGCAGCCGCAAGCCAGTGATAAAGTTTATCAGTTGCTTGCCCAGGGTCGGTGGTTCTCTCCGGGTACTCCGGCTTCCTCCACCACTAAAACTGGTCAACATGATATAGCTGAAAATGGCATTAAACACCAAAATTCAAATTCAAATTCAGTCGTCATCTTCCTCATTAACATTTCACATTTTGATCATCTCCACTGAAACTACTTGGCTAATTTAAGCCAAACTTTGCAAATACGATGTTTTGTGAGCTCCATTACAACAATTCCTCATTTTGTTTAAATTGCATAAAACACATGGCCGTCATGGGTAATTTTAGTTTTGAATGGATTATCTATGAAAGGGTAAATGTTTTGTAACTTGGTACAAGTCATGTTTGTTAATTCTTCTACATAGATTTTTCATTTTGTCATAATGAGAAAGTTACTTTTCAAATAAGCATCTTTGGAGAAATTCGCAAACCTACCAGCGGTTCAAGGAGCCTCAGGTCAAATGCTCTTCCAAAATTTACCTTAGAAGTAGCATTTCAATAAAAGGATATGGATCCCAGTAAAAATAAATTAAAATTCATCAGAAAACTAATGGAACAGTGTTTTGATTGTCTTTTTCAACCTTTAGCCAATCATTTTGAACCTCTTTAACTTTTTGATCAGATTTGGATTGTTGGTTAATCCTGGGACTATTAATAAAAGTCCCAGGTTAATCCAATTATTTAAAGATGAAAAATTATTTGGCATAGAATACCAATACTTCAAATGACAGTGTACATTGAAACTGGTACAATGTATTGAAAAGTATTGTTTGTGCAATGGAGTATGTGTTGGAAGACAACAAAATCATTTTATTATTGACAAAATAATTTTACCAAATTTAACCAGAATACGGTCTATTCATCACAGGCACTCAAAATTAGATGTTTTATTACATGGTTATGGGAAGAGAGGACATTATTTATTTTACCAAATATTGAAGAAGAAAAGGTTTCCACCTTTTATCTCTGTAGAAAAAACGGTTCAAAATCTGTGTCTACTATTTCTACCTATGATCGTCAAAAGTGGAATTGACAACTGTTAAGCTGGAAGGTCTATTTCCTGTATCTCAGTATTTGCACAGATTCATCAATGGGTAAGCAGATAAGCATAAGAAACGTAAGAAAACTGATAAGATATATGTTATCCCAAAATTGCTTTCAATAATTATTATTGATCATTCTAACATGACGTCCTTCTTTCGCTTTGTTAACAAACGAGTGATTTATCGATTGAGTATAATCTCATTAGCACATCCGCCGTTTCATGTGACTGACTTTTCCGTCGTAAATGTACATGTTGATGAATTATCGTCTGCTCGAATTTGGCAGCATAAATTGTGTGCGACATTGTCCACAAACATAAATATAAATTACTGTCTTGCAATCAAAGTATACTACCGTATTTGTACTCTTAGACATATCAGAATAAAAATAATTCATGGAAGCCAGAATGTTTTTTGAGTTTTAACATGGGTTGGCGGATATTAGTGAATTTTATCTGCCAACCCATGTTAAAACTCAAAGCACATTCTGGCCTCTATTATTTATTTCTTAAATATAACGTAGACATTAACATTTGGTCAATTAGATATGACAAAGCAAATATCTGTTGAAGAAAACCTAAGGAGCAATCGAGAATGGACAACCCAGAAACAAAGCAACATTTCATCGGGCACAAGACACAGAACAAAGACAAACAAAAACACAACACAGAAAACTAAAATGATGACAAACATGGACCCCACTAAACAAACTGGAGGTGAACCCAATGAAATTATCATAAGGTTGAAAGCAGAGGCGTATGAGTTGACCTGGAAGTGGAGACGACAACCTCTCAAGACTACAATGTAACAAGCAAAAAAGGTAATTTGGTCTCAAAGCATGCATTTGAAGCTATAAATCTTGTGTTTTGCTTCAAATGTTCTGCTTCCATACTCAAATTTCAGCTGTTTCTAAATTATTTGCCAAAAAAAGGGTGGGTGGGGTAAATACATAGTTTTGCCCCTGCTAGCCTGAGTGCAAATGTATACTAGGTACTGTCCTGCACTTGACTTCAACCTCGCCTTTCATAATTAAACTTTGTCGCTAAATACTAGTACTTAGAATAGGTTGAAAAAGTGTCACAGCGCATATTTTACAACCAGAAAACTATAAGAGGTGAAATTAATGAGCAAATGGATGATAGTGATAGTAAAAACAGCAATAGTTGACATACTATTTAGAACAAAATATGAACAGCTGTGTAGCTCACAAAATTTATAATGGGCTTCATTTATCATTCACTCATTTCAAGACATACAAGGCAGAGGCAAAAAGTCTGCAAATTGAGTTGGTTTTTCAACCTAAATATTGNAGGTAAGTATGCTTAAAACCGATTTTCCAGAGAATCTGTACAAAAATCACTTTGTGGTGCCGAAAGGTAAACGACGATATTTTAATCAACAACCAAGACTTGAATGCATCCGTTTAACAATAAACTAGATCAAGAGCATTATCAGCAATACTAATTAGTTACACATTTTTTGTACAGAATATACATTTTTCTTTCTGGTCTGGTAATAACAGGAAAAATGTAAAACACGCAAATAGCCCAAGTACGATAACTCTGGTCAAAATATCACGTTTATTATACGACAACGGATACAAGAAAACATAAAAGTTTACCACCACCATTATGTGTAATCAAACTTAAAGATATATAATTAGTGGAACCCTCTTAGTTACAAATGTATAGGGTGTCAGTGGTTTTCGATGGGAGCCAACGCTGATATTTGAATAACATGTAGAACGTAGATAAAAAAAAAAGGGGGGGGAGGGGTAAATTCCCATATTGAATTCTTTATAGTCTAAGTAGACTGAATCAGTACATACGCCATTTTATTAATGTTGGCTTTCGAAATCTTTACCTTTTTAAAAATAATTTACGTTCAATTCTCTGGAAACACATATTTTGATTATAAAAATGGTTAGTCCGAGATTCCTCTGTCGTTCGACGACTATTTACATCTTGCTGCTGTCGAACGTCAGAGCGCTCTCCATAATGAAAACAGCGGATTTTCCTGTCCATCTCAGCCGTGGCACATTTCCACGTTTTGTGACTATCAGATTTTATTTTCTATCCAAAACCCTAATATATATCGCTTCACCAATCATTTTTCTATTCATTCATAACCATCTTACCCTCAGAAATTGGTGTTGCACTCCATTACAGCACGATTTCCCCAGACCTATATAATTTCGTCATTTTGAACACTGACATTTTGGAATATTTATCACGTGACTTCGAGAGAACTACGATTACCGCAATGTATCATGGGAGATGATTTGCATATAATCTGACCTTGTCCAAAAAATAGGGGGAAACGTAACACATGCTCTTTCCGAAACCCGCGGATAACACTGCCAAATGAACCTTTTCTATCCAACATAATTTGTATTATTTCTTTCTGCTCTGATTTGAGCTGTAGATGGAACTGTTTGTCCTGCAGAATACGCTTTATATCGTCTTGTATGTTTGTTTACGTATGCTAATTTGGCGCGCTGCATTTAGTAGCTCCCATCATGCAATGCGTTGCTATCATCTTTCAGTTAGTATCGCGAGATCACGTTAAAAATGGCAGTGAAATGACCAAATCTGGTGTAAGAAAAAAAACGTGCTGTAATGGAGTGTAACACCACTCTCTGAGGGTAAGATGGTTATGAATGAATAGAAAAATGATTGGTGAAGCGATATATATTAGGGTTTTGGATAGAAAATAAAATCTGATAGCCACAAAACGTGGAAATGTGCCACGGCTGAGATGGACAGGAAAATCCGCTGTTTTCATTATGGAGAGCGCTCTGACGTTCGACAGCAGCAAGATGTAAATAGTCGTCGAACGGCAGAGGAATCTCGGACTAAAAAATGGTGTGCCATCCTTCTTCTTTTGTTGGAGTTCGGTGCACTCTCAATTAGTGATCGAGGTATTTTATGGTTTCCTTACATATTTACAGGAAATTGGTTTAAAAGGTAAAAAAAAAAAAGGAAAATTAAACATCTTCTCATGGACTTGGGTCGGAACTTTTGTACTCCCACTTGTTAGTTTATTATTTGTTTTTGCACGAGTACCTCGGGAATGTTGAGGAAGGGCCATGCACAGAGAAAAAAAACACCAAATAAATATATTGTTGTTCTGAATATTATAAAACATTGTACAGGGAACATTCAAAGAAATAATGGTAGGAATCTTCTCGAATGGCACCGCAGCTACAGGATGGGTTAGATATTATATTAATTTTAAACACATCATAGTTTAAAAATGTTGCCGAACATCTAAACTGAGTAAGCACTATATTCAATTTACGTGGACCATACGAGTAATATTTCGGAATATTTACACTATAGGAGTTTGACAATTTCTTTAGTTCACTTTTAAAATGGGGCAAAGATCCAACGTTCCTTATTGACAAGTCCAAGTTAGTCCACTGTCTGATGGTCGATGGAATGTATGAGTCGTTTGTAATGGAAAGTCTGCAGAACGGAATGATTATATCTTCTCCGTTTCTGAGTGAGTATACAGTTGTACTTTGGATGGTTGGTGGTATCAGGTTAGATAGATAACCCGGGGCATTGTTGTTCTGAATATTATAAAACAACTGAAGTTTTCTTCTAGTCCGTCTTTCTTGTAAAGTCTCCCACCCAAGTTCGTGAAATATAAAATTGGAATTTGCAAAGACCCGTAACTATTCTCGCTGCTTCTAGTTGCAGTCTTTCTAATTTACTTGCATTTACAGATCCGCAATTATCCCAAACTTCGGAAGCGTATTCGAATATTGGCCTTATGTAGACTAAATAAAGTTTTTCTAAATTGGACCTACTAATTTTAAATTTTAATTTCCGTAAGATATTTATATGTTTAGAAATACTAGACACAATATTTTCTATATGGGCATTCCATTTAGCAGCAGTACTAAATGTTACACTAAGGTGTCTATGCGATTTTATCGTTGGAATTATGTTATTCTCAAACGTAAAATTGATTTCTGGGTGTTCTAAATTTGTAAATAGCATTATTTCTGTTTTGTCTGGAATGAATGTCATAAGCCAACGCTTAGACCATTCATCTAGCTCTTTTAAATCGTGGTTAATAATAGATTGAATTTCAGTTCCGTCAGAATGTGAACAGTTAAAAGACGTGTCGTCAGCAAATAGTCTAGTTAGGGAAGTCAATTTGTCAGCAATGTCATTTATATATATTATAAACAGTAAAGGACCAAGAACTGAACCTTGGGGGACACCTCCCAAAATAGTAGTAAGACTGTAGGACGCGTCTTTGATAACAACTCTTTGCTCTCGTTCATTCAAATAACTATGAAACCAATTAAACAAATTGCCATTGATTCCATACGCCTTTAACTTGTGTAATAAACCGCGATGCCATACCTTATCGAACGCTTTTGAAAAATCACAAAAGACACAACAACTCATTTCCTTTCTCTCAGTGAATTTATAATTGAATTATACATTTCAAGAAGTTGATGGACAGTTGAATGATTTGGTAAAAATCCAGACTGAAATTCATATATCAGCTTTAAGCTTTGGAAATGATTATAAACATGTTTATGAACTATTCTTTCCATGACTTTTCCAACACTTCAGTTAAACAAGAACCATGTATAATAGGTCTATGATATTTGATATGTAGTTAAATTAGCATCAATATATATTTTGGGGGCAAAATAATTGATTTTGAGGTTGAAAGAACACACAGTTTTAATATTCTATGTAAGCAGAGTTAAAATTTGAAAGGCCAAACTATTTTAATTTTCTGTCCTGACTAGACCAAGATATTTATTTTCAGATTTTTGGCGACCAACATATTTATTTGAAAAAAGTGCCGGCCCCCTCGAAATTAAATGTTCGTCCCCTTATGTGTTACTGAATTAACTCAATAACTCAATTGTGTATACATGTATCTTTTTAGATGGAGACTGAGACAATTCATGGGCTAGAGGAATCGTTTCACGAAGTTCAAGTTGACGATAATGGAAATGAGGTGCCTGTGAATGAAAAAAAAACATTTATGTGGTCATTGCGGGAAAACCTTTCAGACTAGTTCAGGTTTGACTAGACATGAACGAGGACATACAAGAGAAAAGCCATATACTTGTGACATTTGTGGGATGCAATTTAATGAAAGAGGTCACTTTCAAGGGCACTTCAATTCTCATGCTAAAATGAAATCCTGCAAATGTGATAAATGTGGTAAATCTTACCAGTATAGGTCGTCACTTTTATGAACTGTCGTGTAATGGTTTGGAAGTTGTAAATACACACAACAGCTTCGAATGTCCAACTTGCAAAACAACTTTTCAACGGAGAGACACACTATCAGACCACATACACGGGGTTAACCAAAAGGCAAAAATATAGGTGCAACAACTGTACTAGAAGTTTTCTTTGGAGATCGAGCTTAGCTCGCCACAAGTGTCAAAACATGTGATAGATGTACTTTAGTCTTTATCATTTGGACGTTAATGTTTTTTTTTGTGCTTTTTATGAAAAGGGAGAAAGATATTCTGTTATTCTATTTTTTAAATCTACGTGATTCTTTTTACTTTTGTTTTGTTATAATCTACATTTTGTTATTATTTTTATATTGTTGAATGTATCAAGGAAGATATTTTAGAAATGTTCATTTTTTATTAAAACTGTAGTTGTTTAACAATAGTGCACAGTTTGACTAGTCTTCTAGCTTTAAGCCTCTTCGAGCATGTGGAAGTATTTTTGTTTCATCCCTCCGATGAAACTGACGAACAGGCTTGCATCCTCTTGCGGGATGATCTGGGTCTGTTACATCTCCAGTTTTTCGCTTTTTCTTCCCACGTGTTCTTCCAGCTTTGTCAAATTCATGATCCCTTAAGTAATAAAAGTTAAAAGAAGAATGAAAAATGAATTTCAGCTACAGAAATTAATATGGTATTGTGCACCTTAAATTTGATTAAAAACACAACATACTTTTTATGTCTCGCCCACGTATGTGGCCGGGACATATAGTGTTACCCTTGTCCGTCCGTCCGTCCGTCCGTCACACTTTGGTTAAGTTCTTGGTTTAGGTCCATATCTCAGGTACTACATACAATGCTATTTGACCAGTATATGTGTCTTGGGTAGTATGACATCATAGCCAAGGAATAAGTACGGGTGGGACATCTGTGTCTTACAAACGCATTATCTAGTTTTAGAGGGCGGTTTGTCTCTCTGCCATAACATTTTCTCTTCGATTTCCATTCATTATTTTAAAACATCATAGGACTAGGACAATAGACGGGAAAGAAAACCCAAAGTTGAAGTAAATAAAATCCACATCTTAGGACATTATACAAACCCGAGAAACAAAGAACGAACGGCAACTCAACAAAACATACATAAACACACACAAGCAACACGGACTATCGATGAAAAGGGAGCAAACTCGGGTCCTCCGGAAGAGTAAACAGTTCCTACCTATTACGATGCTCGTGGTAAGAACGAAACCAAAACTATGAGATGTATATGTGGTATATACTAGTATAATTGGAATCGAGCTTGAACTGCTCAGACTTAAAATCGAAACTTTGTACATACGGGAAAATATCAATCAAAAGTTGCTAGGTAAAAAAAACCATGATGAGCTATTTTGATAAATCATGTACCCCTATCTTATACATGTACGTGTAACGGACGGACTAACAATCCTTGTATATCCATTATCGCAATAGCAACACCTGTAGGGCTCCATCACAAGACAGTACAGCACCTGGAATAATATTAGAGATTTAGGAAGAATCATTATAAGCAAACAGGGAAAAATCAAAAATTTTACCAAACCGTACACTAGGTTTTACTAAATTGATACCATACCGTACACAGACACAAAACCAAACACGTACACTAGCTACCGACCCCCGTGATAAATAAAGGGTTCTTGTGTCGTTATTCTTGAGATTTGTCTGAGGTATACAGTTGAAAGTGAATGGGAATATATTGTTATTAATGATGAACATTGAAAAAGGCGTTGCCATTCGAGTATTTGTACAGAAACGAGGAATGAAATGAAAAATTTTGCAAATCGACGCTTTCGATACGTGTTTATTAACGTATTTCAGAAGCTATTTCACGTATTGAGTTATAAAAATGGTATGTATACATGGCAAAATCAATGACAAATCGATACATTATGCTCCTAATTTGTATAGTTTATTATATTCAAAGAAAAACGTACTTTTGTGCCTGCCTGTCCTGCCAGTTCAATTCTCCATAAAAACCGGAAGCGATACCAAACAACCGTAGCCGTAACACTTACCATACAGTGGATATGTTTACAAATGCAATGACGTTTTTTACTCCGATTGACCTTTGAACCATAATGGCGGCGGTAACGTGAAATTGGTCTATTTACATCTTTGTCTACGTTCTACATGTTATTCAAATATCAGCGTTGGCTCCCATCGAAAACAACTGACACCCTACACATTTGTAACTAAGAGGGTTCCACTAATTTTATATCTTTAAGTTTGTTTGCACATAATGGTGGTGGTAAACTTTTATGTTTTCTTGTATCCGTTGTCGTATAATAAACGTGATATTTTGACCAGAGTTATCGTACTTGGGCTATTTGCGTGTTTTACATTTTTCCTGTTATTACCAGACCAGAAAGAAAAATGTATATTCTGTACAAAAAATGTGTAACTAATTAGTATTGCTGATAATGCTCTTGATCTAGTTTATTGTTAAACGGATGCATTCAAGTCTTGGTTGTTGATTAAAATATCGTTGTTTACCTTTCGGCACCACAAAGTGATTTTTGTACAGATTCTCTGGAAAATCGGTTTTAAGCATACTTACCTGGTACAGGGAGCACCGTGATCAAAAAGGCGGTCTCCCCAGGTCGAGGCCTTTCCATTGCACTCCGGTTAGGCTGAAGCCTGCGATTGCTCCAAATGTGAGCAACTCGGGTATGCAATTTTTTAGTGTGGGGGACTGCGTTCGCGCTATCCCCTGTCAAAAAAACGAAAATGAAAAGCCCAATCCCAACTTAATGCAGCATTCAACACGTGAAACTGCTCTGCTCCGATATACATTATGTTTTATTATATTTCGTGTAAGTTTCTGTAGTGATATTTGGTACTTACCTGGACAAGACCACATTATTATATAAATATTTCTTTTGGTAAGTATTAATTAAAATTTGAGGTAAAAATAATCAGTTTTCAATATTTAGGTTGAAAAACCAACTCAATTTGCAGACTTTTTGCCTCTGCCTTGTATGTCTTGAAATGAGTGAATGATAAATGAAGCCCATTATAAATTTTGTGAGCTACACAGCTGTTCATATTTTGTTCTAAATAGTATGTCAACTATTGCTGTTTTTACTATCACTATCATCCATTTGCTCATTAATTTCACCTCTTATAGTTTTCTGGTTGTAAAATATGCGCTGTGACACTTTTTCAACCTATTCTAAGTACTAGTATTTAGCGACAAAGTTTAATTATGAAAGGCGAGGTTGAAGTCAAGTGCAGGACAGTACCTAGTATACATAAAACCCAAAATAGGGGTAACGTATTGTTCTGGAGTGTAAAATAGTTACAAATACGTATACCCTGGTATTCGAGATGCCATACCTCTACCTTGGGTTATATCTGTGATAAGCTCAAGTTTGTAGAAAAGTGGCTGCAGGTCGGTGGTTTTCTCTTAGATACGATAACGTAACCTTCATTTAGGGTTACGAATCGATCTCATTCAACGTATGGGAGCAAATTAAAAATTTCATTCCGGGAATATTTCAACTTTCTTTTTGCATATCTGGTCATATCTTATTATTCCCAACAATTTCTAAGTAATGGTGATATGAAATAAGTGTTACAATATCTGTTTCTATCTTCAAGATCGGTTTCGTATTTGAAAATTGTTACTTGTCCGCCATAACACCTTACGTAGACTCTCGTGATGGGCGGAGCCTATCCATATATGGATCTCAATGCCAAATATGGAAAACGTTTACTACGATTTACTACAAATCGATCCAAATAAAGATATCTCCAAAACGAGGCAAGTGCACGTGAAATAGCAACTTGTAAACAAAATGTCGGACAGAAAGAAGATTTCGTGCATTCATATTTTCAGATGGATATAAGTCTACCATGGATTGATGCAGCGTTTACTTAACACCTCAAGGTTTACCTAAATATATTATCTTTCAATCCCGTTAATTTTTCCTACCACTTACAACGGAATTAGGACAAAAAACCGCCCGGTGTGAATCACTCCGGGCGCTGCTCCCACGCGTTGAATGGGACCGATTCATAACCCTAAATGGATCACAAGCGGAATGAGGGTTACGTTATCGTATCTAGTTTTCTCTGAGTACCCACCGTTTCCTCCACCAATAAAACTAAGGCAAAGTAGGCAGTGGCTATTTTGCCGGCTCCGGCAAAATAGTGATTTATCTAGGGATTTGCTATTTTGCCGTACGTAATCAAATGGGATACAAGACGTGTGACATGAATTATTAAAAAAAAAGTTTATTTTATTTTTATTTCAAAAGTTTGAAAATACCTATTTCTGGACATCATAATTTAAAAAAATTAAAGATATTTCAATTAAGATACATAATTTTAAAAATTCAGAGATATTTCAATTAAGATAAGCATACTTTTAAAAAGATACCATAACAAAATATTAAAATGTTTACCATAAAAAAGAGCTGTCTCATTTAAATTTGTTTTGATCAGATATATATAGTCAATATTAACTTAATATAATTACATACGTATCACAGGGATTGACTTGTTAACAAAATGTGCAATTATGTTAAGTAAAAGAACTTTGACAATAAAGTATTTGTTAAATTGTTTTGTAAATGTTTACCCCTGTGATACGTGCAGCATTTATAAGTAAAGCATGTTAGGGTTTTCAAAAGATTTAATAATCGGCATATAATGATATTATCAAGAGAACTACACCACATTTTACAGATACTAGTAAAACAGAACCAATGTTTTGTCTTCGGTGCATGCTTTAGTTTTGCACATGTAAGGTGTTGCCATTCAAGGCAAGAACTACACATAACACTTGACTCTTTTTCAAATTGTGTCAACGAATTGTTTTAATTCCTCATATGAGTTGAATTTCGTATTTACTTCAAGTTTTTTTTTTATCGACGTTCCAGTGTCGCCTTCCATTTACTCACAGAAGTAATTTCGCTAAATTCCGATGTGGAGTAGCTCCCCTTAGAATCGAGACCGGGAGGTATGAGAATTTAAGGTTAAATGAGCGAATGTGTAGTGTGTGTTCGGGTGAAGTTGAGGACGAAGCTCATGTTTTATTACGGTGTCCCCTTTATAATACTTTTAGAGATCATTTATTTAATATTGCTTGTACTTTTAATGGATTTTTTTTTGTCTTTTAATGATAATCAGAAACTAGTGTTTTTATTCTCAGATTTTAATATGATAAGGATATGGGCCAAAACCTGTAACTTAATTTTAAATGAAAGAAGAAATGTTATATATTGTAAATAATGTTGATTTTGTATATATATGTATGTAATATATTGATATAAGATTGTTTTATATATTTGTGCTATAGATACTGTTTTATTATAGTCTCTTATAATTCTGTAAAGAATGGCTCTCTAATTTATTGTATGATTGTTTTATTTGCGTATTATGACCTGTAATTGAGAGATGAGACTTAAATAAAATATTGAATTGAATTGAAATCCATTTTTAAACTCAAATGATTTCTAACATTGATTATACTGAGAGCAACCCACCAAAATACGGTGCATTTCATTTGCGCGGATTAGCCTTACAATTGAGCGGAAAAAATCCTTCATTTGCGCTGCAAAACACCTTTCATTTGCGCAGATGTTTTACCTGAGATTTACCTGTTGCAATCCTTCAATTGCGCAGATTACCTGTAATTTTTTAATAATGATTATGGTATTTTTGGTAATATAGGTGTCTTCTGATTTCGAGACTAACAAAGCGAAGACAAGTGGTATGTAGTGGTGACCATTGCTGTACCCTGTTCAAAGAATTTCGGACAGCATTTGAATGTCCCATCAATGAAAATTTCTTTCACTTTAGTACAGAGTACACGAAGATTCGAAGTGCAGGAGAAAATAATGATATGAGAATCTACATCATTTACTAAGCACATATCCTCAGACTTAGATGTTTTAACTGTCATAGTACTTAATGCCTCATGAACGTCTTCAAAACATTTTGGTAAAGTCGGATGTCTCTTCCTTCGCTGCCTATATATCGCTAGTGACAGACTTTTCAGGTCATTGTCCGTCAAATGTTGCTCCTCTCCTGTTTGAAGCTCGCTACGTATAAATTTTGAGTCTTTCGACAATGTCATTATTTGCTTTTCTCTTGACGGAAACACGAATTTGTTGCCTCTCAACCTTTCTAGCGTCGGTGTCATGGTTGTGTTCTGTGTTTGCAGATATTAGTAATTTAGACTCCCCGTCTGTTCTCAGCCTAGCTTTACACGTTTTCAAAGTGTACCTCCAAGATATGTCGCCACTCTTTAACAAACTATCAATTCGGTAAGTAAATCCATCATATAAAAGTGACTTTTTTCCTCGATTTGTTTCCGATATCGACCACTCCATATTTACGACAAATACCAACTGAAAATAGATCAAAATACAGTCGCTATATATACAGAACCAGTGAGTTGATTTCATAGTGAGTATTTTGTTCACGAATATTAAAATCTGTTCAGCTATGTTTCAAATTGTCATTTCTTATTCAGTTGTATTTTTACATTAAAATAATAAAGTTTATATTTCTGTTTAAAACATAAATTAAGATTATAATTATTTATTTCAGCCAAAATGCTTTTTCATCAATTAAACTCGAAAATATATATATTTTTTTAGATTTTTCTTATTAATATTTAAATTCTAAATTTTTATACATAATGTACATTTAATATGTAAAGTTACAAATATTAACTATAATTTAAAAATTTTCGCGCAATTGAAGGATTGCAACAGGTAAATCTCAGGTAAAAAATCGGCGCAAATGTAGGGCACTTTAGCCGCGCAAATGAAAGGGTAGTTAATCCCCAAATCTGCGCAAATGAAATGCGCCCCCAAAATATACTTGTATTAAATTTACCCTGCAGGCAAAATACGACTATTGCATTGTTTTACAATCTTTATAATTAGCCTTCAGTCACCCGTAATTTGCATAGAAATTATTATTATTATCATAAATATAGAAAAATAATAAACTAACGACCAATCTAATAAAAATTAGATTCTATTCTTGTATTTTTATTTTATTTTAGCTGGCGACGCACTAGTGCTGGGAATAATATTTTTAAAAAACAAAACAAAAACTCTTGTTTTATTACTCCCAAACTAGTGTATCGCAAAAAAAGATACAACAAGCATCTAATTTGAATTAGATTGAGAAAAAAAACAACGATATAACTGAAATATTTTCACAATATTTCAGTTTATATTTATAACCGTTCAATCTCTTATGTGAAAGAAATGATGCAGAAACGGAAAAAAATATAATCCTTTTCCGTGTGTGTTTTGCTTTTTTCTTATCGTCCTGTTTATTAAACTTTTATGATATTGGATTATCTAAAATTTATCTCTGCAGTATTCCTAGAGTAAGTACCTAGTGGTATGCTATTTTAATTATGTTTTTTCGTGTGCATTTTATTATCTGTTTTTATAATTTCTAACTCACAATTATTTTGTTCAAGCTAGAAATCAGAGACATCTTACAACAGGAGAATTTTTTTCTATCATAATATATACAAAAAAATGTATATCGATATGTAAAGTTATGTGCCATATATCTGTTCCCACTCAAATAATTTACTATATATTTCATATAAAACCACATTTTTTCAAATCAATATCCTAAAGTCATTTCTGGTCCGATTTTGATGACATTTACACCAATAATCTCAGAATTTGTTGCTATTTTTTCTGATAATTTTGAAATAATTTTATGATAAATACTTTTGGAGATATCACGATTTAAAGACACATTTAAGTTTTTGTGTTAAAAAATAACAGGTATATAGGGAATAATGACATTAAAAATTAATATTTATGTTTAAATCATAATTTCTGAAAAAAACTGAATCATAAATATATTTAAATATTACCAGAACAAACTGCAGGTATATCTGAGTTTAATAGTAAAAAAATTCATAAAATCGGACAAGAAATAAATTCAGGACAATTTTTTGAAAAAAATGTGTGTTTATGAAATATATAGTAAAAATTTTGAGTGGGAACAGATATATGGCACATAACTGTATAATACTATCTGTATTCTATGATAAACAGCGAAACTCTACATAACTCTGTCAGTCTGTGTTTTTCAGTTCTTTTATTATTTATGCTTAATGCTAGTATAAATATTTTTCTAGAATAGACATTGCATGAAATTTGCATTACTAGTTCTACTGCCTTTTTTTGCTTATATGCTTTTTAGTTTAAATTGTGCTTTATTTTAGTGCTTAGGCCTATCTATTTCTACATGAATATTTTAAAATATGTTTTAGAAGTGCATGAATATTTTATGTGTGTTTTGAGTTGATTTGCTTAATTATAGACTGCTTTTAATGCTTAGCTATTTCTACATGAATGTTTTAAAAGTTCAAATATTTTATGTGTGTTGAGTTGATTTTCCTCTTTGCTTAATTTTATGGTGCTTAGCTATTTCTATATAAATGTTTTAAAAGTTCAAATATTTTATGTGTGTTTTGAGTTGATTTGCCTCTTTGCTTAATTTTAGACTGCTTATAATTTGCATGAATGTACATTTTTACTTGTATGTGTAATGTATGCTATAAATGTGGGCATCTATTTTCTGTATTGACTAATTCTGATCCTATGACAGTTAGTGTGCAGCGAGGCACTTGCCACATGCGCACTGGCTGTGGGGGTCCAGAGGTCAAGACAGAAATGTATGCATAAATATCATCTGGATATGTATTTATATTGCATGACATGTTTTATTGTGCTGTGTTTATGTAATTTTATTATGCATGTCGGTTTGAAAAGCTCTTGAGATCTTATGATGTGCTGTTATAAAATGTACTGACTTTAAATAAAACTTTTTGATTTTGATTTGATTTGATATTTAATACAGGGAATTATATATATTTTTTTAATTTTGGCATGCTATGATAGTATATTTGTATTATGCTTCCAATCATTGTAATGGTTGTATTTGATTTTTTTTTGTCCTTTATGGGCCCATTAATTTGGTAATAAAAATTATTTTTATTATTATACAAACGTAAATTCGGTTTCTGTATTTACTAGTTATTTTTAACCACACATGTTGAAATTTATCACAAAATAATGATATATTTCACAATGTACACATAATCTAACCTCTCTTCCTTTTTAATCTTGTCATTTAATGCCTGTTTCTGATATTTTTATTTATCAACAAAAGCAGCAATTGTTTATATCTTGACGTTAAGGACATTCCCATCTTGTTAAAAGGGAAATCCGGTTGAAATGAATGAAGGGAGATTTAATGCTTAACTAGCAATCTACGTGTTGTTGTTGATGATGATATATGTTACAGATGAACTTCTTGGAATGGCTTGAATGGTTGTTGTTTAACCTCAAGTCAGCTTAGTCAGGGGCGTAACAACAACGGTAGCAAAAAAGCACGGGCCTACTCATATTTTTTCAACAACAACAAAAAATTGCAAAGAAAAACAAATTTGCTTGCTTCTTTTTCATTTGTGCATGCGCGCTTGCTACCAAAGGTTCTATACTGTCAATGTAGGCTAGTAGCATGCTCTGAATGAAGTACGGAAACAAACGGAAAAATCCAAGCAGGTAACAGTCTAGTTACAATAATGCAACCCTCACTTCGATTTTTTTTTAAATATAAGTAACTGCTATATTTTAGACCTACACTACATTTCTATATGAATACAAGAAACCTCTCACCTAAATAAATCAAATATAGACAGTAATTTGTAATTTGATTTGATCCTGAACTTCATCAATTTTA
>MJUT01061120.1:365726-385785 GCA_002080005.1 Gigantidas platifrons
CTCTGATTTTTACCGGAAAAAAAATATGTCCGGACGAAAATCCCAGCCCCGCCCCCTAGCCTTCTCCCATCCAAAAAATATCAAATGGTCCGTGCCTAAATTGCATGAAATTTTAATATTATTTTGAAATTTTGAAATAAATTAAACGAAAATGGAAAATGAATTATAATTCGAAGGTAAAAATATGGGAAGGGAGCAAATTCGTGTCTGAAAATAAAATCTATTTGGCCTAAAAATCACATTTGAGTTCTCGGTCATGCAACAAACAAATTAGCCAATTTCAGTTCAGAGGTTTTTAATTTATTTATTTGAAATGCACAATTTTACCCCAAGGGGTTGATGGCATACAATTATACAAAAACATATATACAAAGCAGACAAAGGACAATCATTAATTAAGTACAAATTAAAAGAATAACAAGACAGTCTTATACAGACAAATTAAATTTGTAAAATCATACAGTTATAGAGTCCACTTTCCTCAGTATTCATAAATGTAAACCTTTACCTCCACTGCTGCCGAGTGACCATTTTGAATATCTGTATAAAGGACATTCATGTACTGGAAGATATACGTCACGCTTGGTTTTGATTCCTCAAGCCATTTTTCAGACATTTTGTTCGAAGTTAAGCCATGGATTTGTGGATTGAGTTCTATTTTATATTGTCGGAGTAATGGGCTGTTGGAATAATGGGTCATCGGAATAATGGGCTGTCGGAATAACGGGCTGTCGGAGCAATGGTACGCACCCCTCACTACCACGAGCATTTGGAAATATACTCGAATATAACACAAGCCATGCTTCTGCTTTTTCCTTGTCCGTACACGAACCTCACTTTACTACATTTACAAACAAACACTGAAACAATATGTTGCCAAAAGTATTGCAACATGTAAAAAAAAATCCCTACATAATCAACCAAAACCATATTTTTGCAAAAAATAATTGTGAAGTCATTTCTGGATAGATTTTAACAAATTTTACACCAAAACATTCAGAATTGTTTATATTTTGATTGTTTATTTGCTCATTATGTTTATATGAGTGGTTTTTATTTGTGCATAATATAAACAGGATTGTTAATTTTTAGGATTTATTTTTAGTTGAAATATATAGGAAAATCAAAGTCAATTTTTATTTGTTATGTTTAAATTATGAAAAAATATGGTTTTGGTGGATTATATAGGTATTTTTTTTACATGTTGCAATACTTTTGGCAACATATTCTTGGATAAATTCTCCATTCAAAATTACAATGCAGTGTTCCTCTTTAAAACAACATTTATATGGTGAGAATATTGGCGACTCGCCCAACTGTATTTGTGGTTCAATTTAATCTACTACCAAGGATGCTACTACCCACTGCTTATTTCATTGGTCAAGATACACTGTAAGCACAAAGACAAATACACATATATTCTATCAATGTACCCATGAACCTGACAATACACATATATTCTATCAATGTACCCATGAACCTGACAATACACATATATTCTATCAATGTACCCATGAACCTGACAACAGATATAATTCTTTTTGGATCACCCAAATTTGCACCTAATCAAAACATTGAATTATTTTTTGCAGTTCAAAAATTTGTTATCTGTAGTAAGCAATTTACACCTAAGCTCTTTTTTTTCATTGTTTTTTTCTTTTATGCACTTCTCTTTCACCACTTAGTTTTTCTATGTGAAAACTTTTTACACTGTCTATTCAGAAAAAAACATTATTGCTTAACCTTCGAGATCTATAGTTTTATTATTGTAAAGAGATATACCAGGGAAACGAATTAATATAAGTTTTTTAAAAGTTGTTTTCGAATCATCTGTAATTACTTGAACTATATCATTTTGAAATTGATCTTATTGTACAACATTTTTTATCAATTAATGAAATATGTTTAAACTTTAGGTCTGTAAAATGATTGATTAATGCATGAGTACCGGTATCTGTTAATTTTTCAACACTGTATCAATTGTTTATTTAGTTACATGTGGTATAATTGCTGTGTACATTGTATTTAACATCAATATATTCTTTTTAATGTTTCAGCTGTATATCCAATGCAACATTTTCATTGTTCAATATGCCACTTGCCGATATATCGGACGATAACAAAGCTAAATATAAACGAAAGTAAGTTTTCAATAATTCATATTATTTTGAATTTTTAATAACATGCTATCACTTTGATTTTTCATGTTTTTTTTTTTAAAGTTTGCTCAATTCATAAAAGGTTATAATTAGAATAGTGTATTTTCAAGAACCCTTGGACAGTTCGAGAAAAAAAACGTTTTCCATATAAACCTACTTTGAGACAAAATCCCTCATTGCATTGCAAGCCTGCTTTCAAATTCACAGACAATTTAAACATCATTGTTGTTATCAGGATAAAAGACCCATTCATAGGTGGGTTAAGAAATTCAGGGAACATGAGACAGCATTGTACCTAAATGCTAAGGACAGAAGAGACATTCTGGACGTCTGAGAAGTGAGAGTCACCGATGAATATTGATGCCATCAGAGACTCATCAGTTGGTCACAGTCCAAGGAGGTTTTGGTCTCAAAAGTAGGTTTCTATGGAAAACATTTTTTCTCGAACCGTCTCCGGTATCTTGAAAAATACACTATTCTAACCTTTTATGCATTGAATCTTCTTCACAGACCTGAAAAATCAAAGTGATAGCATGATTATTAAAAGTTTTATTAAAGAGTATATATGGATGGTGTTGGTTTTTTTTTGTCACTCTGTAATATATTTGTTGCTTCTCCGATGAGCACAACATTAAGGAGTTGGAACAAAGTAATATAACATTTGTACGATCTACCTGTGGACTGCATGGTTTCTGTTATATTTCACTATATAAATCGGGGGCAGTCGTGATCGTATGGTAGTTGGATTTATAACTTCCTATGCAATCAGTGCCTATCACTACTAACAGTGCGAGTTCGAACCCCGCTCAGGCGAGGTGAACTCCATACAACATTATGTGACTTGCGACAGGTTGGTGGTTTCTCCTGTTTCCTCCACCAATAAAACTAACTGCCAAGATATAACTGAAATATTGTTGAAAGTGACCTTAAGCAGCATAAGCATAAAAGCCACTATGAATCCAACTCTCTAGAGTATTGGTTTAGTAGTAGCAGGAATAATATTGCACCAATCAGTAACCTGTTCTTGATCCGATATTGTTCAAAGCAATGCTTGTCTAACCTTACACAACACTCACTCACTCTCTCCCGTAAATAAAGATATTACTTATTTTATTAACAGTGATCACATTATCCCGTTTAACCCCGCCACATTTTTGTGACAATTCCAAGCCAGGTCCTGGATTTCCAACATCATATGTCATGGCCTTTTGTTAGTGTTCAAGTGTTAAAGGTGAGAGTTGGTTATTTGTTCTGTTGGTTTTGTTTAAGCTTACTTTTCATAAGCCAAATATTGTGTTTATATTTATTTTCAGACATCCAATTTCATCAATGATATTTGGTACCAATGCACTGATTACCAAGCCAGCTATATCACTATCACCAATGTTGTCTGTGGCTGTATTAAATAGTCATGGGTATGGTGAAATGATGGAGAAAACAGCCACAGCTTCACCAGAACTGAAAAATGTCATGTTTATATTAATATGTTGTTATCCTGTTTTCCTTGGCACAATACAATGTATATCTTGGTCATATTTTAAACTTAAAACTAAATAAATAATTATTGATATACTTGATGTTCTAT
Organism: Gigantidas platifrons; assembly: GCA_002080005.1. Taxonomy (NCBI): domain Eukaryota; kingdom Metazoa; phylum Mollusca; class Bivalvia; order Mytilida; family Modiolidae; genus Gigantidas; species Gigantidas platifrons. The sequence goes on from MJUT01061120.1 coordinate 369,471, forward strand.
TTGAACGGGTCAAACCAAAGACTATACAATTGGTATTTGTTGCTTCTCTGCTAAGCACCCAGCATTAAGGATAAAGGGCAAAGACCTGGTTGGCTTGGAATAAAGATAATGTGTCCGAGTGGGGCAACATGCTAATCCGCAGACTTGTTTCAGTGAGCTAGCACTATAAAAATCCAGCTAAGTGTGTTGGTCTAGTACAAAGCAGATCCCACGATCATTTCATTGAGAAAATGTGAATAATAAATAAGAAAATTCAGCGATAAACAAGTCACATGAATGCATCTGTTGCTATACTAGATCAGCTAAAAACTATAGACGTATCAGCATTAATATCTTGTGTACCCTCTATTTGTCATGTTTATATGAAATTTTCACTCAAAATTAAAGATTCCAACTTTTTTGTCTAATAGTTTTGGAAAAATATAGGATTTTGGGATGTAATATAGGAAATTTTAGACAAATATAGGAAATATAGCAAAATCTTGAAAATATAGGAATATAGGATCACTTGACACCCTGTTAAAGATCGAGTAACTTGAACCCCACTAAAAAACTGGTGTAGAACTCAGGTGCTCCGGAAGGGTAGGCAGTTCCTGTTCCATTAGTGCCACCCATCATGATAATCTAGTTATCAACCATATGCCTGTATTTAATGCCATTTTCAACAATATTTTAGTTATATTGTGACAGTCAGTTTTATTGGTGGAGGAAACCACAGAACCAGAAGAAAACCACTAACCTGCCACAAGTCATTGACAAACCTTACCACTTAATGTTGTATCGAATACACCTAGCCATGAGTGGGATTGGAACTTACAACTATAGTGGTGATGGGCACTGATTGCATAGGTAGTTGTAAATCCAACTATCGTACAATCATGGCCACGACGTCCTCTCATTTGGATTTGAATCATGGAGACTATATGTATGTGATAAGTGTAAATAAAGATGTTGTGATCTGGACTGGGTTGTACAAACCTCACTTTAAATCTCAACTAAACCTTAAGTGTAAATTAATTTCACATAATTTTGAGTGTCAATTAAGTTTAATTGACATATAAATTTAAATTATGTTTGTGCAACCCCGTCCTGAATTTGTAATTCATCAATTTCATACAATAACATGTATATTGTATAATTTGTATTGATCTTTCTCTCTTCATTAATAGTCAGCTTGAAAGATTTCATAATATGCTAATCATATGCAAAGTGGATGGACTGTCCAGTGGATTCTTGTTACGTTATCAGTATTGCAATTTCATTTTTTATTTGTGGTGTACAACTTGTACTCAGCTACAGTTTTATAACCTTCTACGTTATTTTGTGATATACCGTTATTCACTTAAATCATGAGGGGCTGTCGTAATCGTATGGTAGTTAGATTTACAACTACATGTGCAATCAGTGCTTATCACCACTAAGGTTGTGAGTTTTGAGTCCTGATAAAGTTTGTCAGTGACTTGCGACAGGTCAATGGTTTTTTCAGGTACTCCAGTTTCCTCCACCAATAAAACTGACCACCATGATAAAACTGAAATACTGTTGAAAGTGGTGTTAAACACCATAACCCTAACCCTATTAAAATTGAGAAAACAAAAAAATATCACACCATCAGAACAGTTCCAAAATTCAATCAAAATGTTGTAGAAAGAAAGGTGAAAGTCTTAACTTTAATCCACATATTCATGACCGTTAACTCTCCTGGCTTTATCTACATCATGAAAACACAAAAACAAAAAGCAATTTTATGCATATATTTTTTGAAAATAGAATACTATCACAGAATTTCAAATACATCAACATCTTCATATAAAGCAACAAAACAACAATTTAATCAATGAAGGCACATCCAAACTAAATGTATAATTATACCATGTTTAATGATCCATTAATACTGCAGTAGAAATACAATCTGAGACTTCATCATAACATATAGCACAATGTAAAACCTAAAAATAAATTATGTTAAAAAAAATGTGACTTTGGCGTCAGGAGTGGGAGATAATTTCATTTTCTCCCTTTTTCTACAATCTGTTTTATATTAAAAAAAAAATATGCCTCTTTACAACTAGATTTAATCTTATCTGAAATTTTGACATTTTTTCTTTGATCTGAATCTCGTTGAGTGATATTGTCAGTATCAACAGACTGATTCAATACTGACAATTATCTGTCAGTGTGATGTCAAACACATCGTGACATTGTTACTAATAACAATAATGCCAGTTTTGAAGGTAATGACATATGTTTTCAATAGTATCGCAGCTCGTCTTTATATATCATATTCGCTGCAAAACTAGCTATCTTTGTCTTCATAACTGATTAACTAGAAGGTAAGAGGGTTGAAAGGGTATTCAGATTTAACTATGTATTTCTATAGTAAATAATATTACAATGGCAATAGAAGTGTTTGATATAAGTTAAAAGTATATATTATTTATTTAATTTCTACCAGTACGTCTTAACAACTTTAATAAACTGACTATGTCGAATGATTAAGATCGTTGACTTCTGACAAAAAGTTAAAAACTCAGGATGGGGAGGGGTAGTTCACTGGTCAGTTACCTAAAGCTGTCCATTCTTTACTCCTCTGACAAGTCTGGTAGTCATGATATAGCTGAAAGTGACAACAAACAATATCCCTACACCAATACAAAGGCACTTTTTTTGCCCTGAGCAGAATATGACAAATCAAGCAACTAATAAATTATTCTTCATATCACAAGTTGCTTATTACAACAGTCTCTAACATCAGTACATGAGTCACTATTACAATATATAAATGTATCCTCTCCTATTATTTGGAACTGAGAACCATTAAATATTACTGAATAATGTATATTTGATAAAGACAGTGTAACAATGTATTTCTATATACCTTGCTTATATTATGTAAATTATATTTACTTTCAAGTGCATTGTAATTCAAATAAAACTACATAAAAATTACAGCATATGCAAGATTGCACTATATAAGTCATGAGCAAATAAGAAATGTGTTACTATCACATATAAATTAAAATTCTTTTTAAGCACACTTATCCATTTAATAAATAATACTACACCAACCTTTCATTTCAATACAGACTTTTGCTCCATTTTATCATTAAAAAAAATAACACAAATCAGGCACTCTTTATTTGTAAATTTCTATGTAGAACACTATCTCCACAGGTTTGTCAAGTCTCTAGCAGACTGCATGAGACTCACATATTTCAGGAAAATTCCATTGATATTTAATTTTTTGAATTAATCTTCCATAGATTTTGTAAAATCTCACAATATTAGGATTTCAAAAACCTTACCGCCCTGTCAGACATGTATGCATGCCCTATGCCTTGATTCAATAAAACTAAGAATCAAGGGTCATTACTCTTGACAGACAACAGTGAAAATTTATTTCATTTGTAACTGTTCATGACCATCCTAGTTTGATTAAAAAAAATAAACAGAAACAAACACTGTTTATTATACCTGAAAGTACTATAATACTCTAGCTAGCAAAAGGCAGAACGAGAATTTACTACACTTGACAGTCCACAATTTGTTCTCTATTCTCTATTCATTCTCTACTTTTTTCTACTTTTAGAATACTGATGATTTCAGAGTATCAATTCTTTGTATTAATTGGCAACATATGATTTACAATAAAATATGTGCAAAATATTTAACAGTGTTACTGCTACAAAAATACCTGAATAGTTAAAGGAAGAGTGTTTTACAGTCTAAATACTTCAAACTATTAATAGGGAGTGTGTTTTACAAATTAAATACTTATAAAAACTGTGTTTTACAGTCTAAATACTTGAAGGAAAAGTGTTTTACAGTCTAAATATGTATAGGAAACATGTTTTACAGTCTAAATACTTTAAAGTAACAATACTGATAGGAAGAGTATTTTAAAGTCTAAATACTTTAAGGAAGAGTGTTTTACAAACTAAATACTTATAGCAAGTGTGCTTTATAGTCAAAATAATTAGAAAGTGTGTTTACAGTCTAAATACTTATAGCAAGTGTGCTTTATAGTCAAAATAATTAGAAAGTGTGTTTACAAATTACAGTCTAAATGCTTTACAGTTAAAAAAAAATTATGGGGAAGTTTGTTTTCAAGTCTAAATACTTATATGAAGTGTGCTTTACATACAAATTACTATTAGGAAGTGTGTGGTTGGTTTGATGGTGTTTAATGCCACTTTCAACAATATTTCAGTTATATCATTCTAAATATCTGTTTCAGTATGAATACAGTGTTGATACCAATACTGGTTTTGAATACAACAGAAAGTGTGTTTTAAAGTCTGAATTCTTACAGGAATTAATTAAGCTTTGGAGTATTTTCAGTTTTAAATGTATATATTTTTTTATACCACCTCATGACAGCAAGTTTAACATACATTACATAATGTTGATAAAAATATCTGATGTAATACTTTTGACATCTATACTATATAAATGTTTTATCTAAACCATTTTTTTTCATTTTCAAATAAAAAATAATTCAAAATTGTATTAGATGACCAGTAATAAACAATATTATTGTTTCAGAAAAAAAATTCTAGATGTAAAAAAAAAAGAAAGAAAACATGCATCATGCTAACTGTAACTATATGCTTTAAAACTTAAATGCTAACTTTCAAAATTTGATATCATCCAAATTAGATATGTAGCTTTGAAAACATTCTATATCACTGTAAAAACAGTACTGATATTATTTAACTGTACTCCTGAACCATTAAATCAGGATTTATCATTTAACTGTATTTAAATCCTTTTCATGAACAATAAAAAGACATTAATTAATTTTTTTTTAAATGTGCAATTCCTAAATGGTGTTGTTAAATTGTTCTTTTGACACATATTAGTATATGGTTCATTCATCTTACATATATATAAAAGTTTCATTTTCACATTTTGACACATATTTTTGACAATAATTTGTATACCTATAATATTATGATACAGTTTTTGGTCTTTCTTTTACACCTGATTTTGCTCTTGCTAACCAGGCTGCTCTTCTTTTTCTTTCTAGCTCTGCCTCTTCCTTTTTTTTTTTTTGTAGATTATTTTTTTCTATGTTGTCAACAAAATCTTTTTCTTGTTCATAAGTTCTAAGTTCAAATTTTATATGACTTCTCATAGGGTCACTAAATTGTCCAACACGTCCACCTAAACTGGACTCACTACGTGTGCTTTCTTGTCCTAAAGCCTGTCGTTTTTCTTTTAACAACTGAGCAAGTTTTTCTTTCATATCAGGTGGATACATACACATAGGAACAATGTTAGTTTCATAAGAAGTAGACGAAATTCCTTCTAGTTTCTTAGGAGGTGATACTCCTGGCATTGCCGTGACAATAGTTGATGGAACTGACATACATGTGCCAGGACGTCGAAGAGTCGGTGCAGTAATGGGTCTGTTTTTATCGTCCACTGGTGGTGGATGTCTACGAGAGGCAGAAGCTGACACTGGTCTGATGACTCTACCAGTAGGAACAGTCTTTTTAATAGTTGTGGGATGCAGACTGGTCCTTACTCTTATTTTAGTAGGTATAACATCACATTGTGTGGCATAGACTTCCTTTTCTGGTACATGAGCGTGCAATCCTTCCTTACCTTTCTTTAAAGATTTATGTGATTTTGTCTCCGAAACTTCAGAAACACTTTTAGTATCCAACTCTTCAGTTTTTGGTAATAGTTTTTCCAATCCTAATTCTTCCACTGGAACTTTAGTGCGAGGATCAATCTTACTTGGAGAGGAAGATGGTCGCTTCAACTCTTTCAATCGAGTACCTAATTCTCTAATGTTTTTAATAGTATTAGTCGCGGTTTCCGATGGCTGCATAGAATTTTGAATTGCATTGACTGTAAGATAAATGAAATCTGGTGGTACAATACTTTCAGCTTTCATCCTAATTTGTGACCTGAGAATTGCTTTGGTCTCTGACAGAGAAACGTCTTTAGATTTAGGTATCAGTGGTTTATCGAATGCCCAAGATACCCTTCTTTTGATCATTGATGGATGTGGCTCCATTTCATCATCCTCGTCATCGTCATGTTTGTCTGTTGCTATAACAACACTGTGTTCTGATTTTATTGTCTGTGGTCGTAACTTAGGGAAAGGAGGATGAAGAGGGGCAGATGCCAGTGATTTTTTAGAGGATACTACAGAACTAGCAATTCTTGATTCCATTCTTGTTGGTGTAGCACCACTCTCATATCCAGACTCTGCATAAGTCTGGGTCTGAATCATTTTAGCACTTTGCATATTACGTCTACTAAGACTTTTGGCACTATGAGGCAGTTGTGGTGCTCTGAACTTAGACTGGGGAAAACCTTCAAATGACATTTCAGCTGATTCCATGCTGCGTTCACGTTGAAGAATTTTAGTGTTTGTAGCCCCGGCTTTTTTCATCCGACAGGCACGTATGTATGAATATTCTCTAGGCCTTATGGGAGCATCAGCATATGAACTATAAGGTACTAATGAAGGCACTTTATCAGATTCTAATGTGTAATCCCAATTTGGAGGGTCGAAACTTAGCACCAACAAATTCTTGTCTGTGTTTAATGTTATTCTGTAAATAAAAAAAATAGAAGTATAAATAGTTACTCAATCAATTGTCAGCAACATATTTCTATTAGAATCAGTGCTATGTTGATACAGATACACAGAAAACGTTGATTGTTGAATTTGCAGCTATAATTATACAATCAATATTTTTCATCTACTTTTTAAGACATTCAATTTCGTGGTTTGATATAATCAATGATAATATCTACTATCAAAGCGACAAACATGATATGAAAAGTCATTGTTAATTTCAAATGTGATTATTATATTGATATCACCATGACAAATCCTAGATAAACATACTATTGTTGACACATTTTGTTCAAAATAGACTTCTCATCACATCTCACATCTAAGGTTTTACATTTGATGTGATATTACTGTAAGAAATTCATTCTTGCAAAACCAACCAAAGATATATATATATATAATTGAATTCAGAGCAGCAATTATGTAATGCCATTAACAGGGCCTGGATGACCAAGTGGCTACAAGCCTAACAACACTGATGTCACAGACTCATGCCTGTCTCCAGTGTCAAGGTTTCCAGACATCTACCCAAGAATGGCAGATTCACAAGACAATTTTTTTTTAAAAACAATCCAAGCTATTCTCCCCATAATGATTGGTAGTAAAAAAATATGTGTGCAATTGCTGAAAGTGGTGGTAAGAATAAGCACCAAATAATCCAAACCCTAATCCCATTACATAAATTAGATAAAATATATAGCCCATCATATAGCTAAACTTTTATACCATAAATTCAGACATGGCAAGATAAAATGGATAATCCAAGGCTGTCAGTCATAAAACTTTCGAGTATGACTATCGTACTTATTCTCCAAAATCATTCAATCAGAACGCTGTATTTATTTGATATGACATTCTGATTGAACGTTTTTCAAGAATGAGAACAAAACTTGTATTAGAAAGTTTAAAGATCATAAATACAGATATCAAACAAGCTAACTCAGCTTAAATGACCATATCTACAAATATTTATAGATTTATTTCTGGTTCAAAAGTTTTATCTTCGTATTGTAACAATTTGTTGGGGTTTTTTTTCATCAAAACAAAAAGTCCAAACATTTTATAATATGTACCTGTCGCCTATGGCAACAATACTTCTGATAGGGTCACTCTGACTGTTCCCTCTCATTATCCGACAGCACTGTCCAGTTACCATGTTCCATATTCTAAGTCGGCCATCTTTACTTCCCGTTATAACTCGTAGGAACATAAAAGCTAGACACAATACTGCCCTGTAAAATCAGATTAATTAATAAATTAATGATATTGAAAATAGCACATGCATTGCAAAAAAGAACAAACCAATTAAATATAACTAGAGGATCACTCCTATAACTCATCATGAAATTTGTTTAACACTATTTGCTAAGTTGCATATTTTTTTTTCAGCATATAAATAATAATAAATAATTGTTGAATATTCCAAAATAAATTAAAATAACATTGCTTACTTCTAGGTGATACCTAAATGCAAATTTGTCATCATTAAAAATGACAAATTCAAATTATCTCCCCTTCTCCAAAAAAAAATTAAAAAATTAATAATTATCAAAAAATGAGCAACTGAAAAAATATTATACTGTTAAATTTTCTTGATAATAAAAAGTGATAAAATCAAATTATCTCCCTTTGTCTAGAGAATTAATAACTATCGAAAAAAATTAAGAAAATGAGTAATATTATTTGCTATATATTGTTTCCAAATGGAAAAAATATGAAGTATGAAGTACCGGTATATGCCAATCTGATTAAAATCAGCTGTTTGTTTGGCTCCGATTACTACATACTATGCCACATGTATGCGGCGTACTACATAGTAATCGGAGCCAAACAAACAGCTGATTTTAATCAGATTGCGGTATATGCCAAATTTCTGAACATGCTTCTGAACAAGACAATTTTATTTTCATTTTATCCATCAACAAACAAATAAAGAATGAAAAATATTTAAATTAAATAACATCAAATTATACAAATTATACAAATTTCATAATTTTCAAACAAACTCACAAAATCTTTATAAAACCAAAAAATTGTAGACAGGTTTGCCTTAAAATTATTCAATATATTTTTCTTCCTCATGATGTCATTAGTACAATTATCATTTAATAGTACCATGCATCATAAAATAAATTAATATATTCTATAGCGATTCACAGCTAGAATGTAACGTACCCGGGAACGTATAGTGCTGAATGATTATATACAGTAAAACCTGTCTAAATCAAACCCTAAATAAAATGAATTCCTGTATAAACCAAACTTCAAAAAAAAAAAGTCCCAATGTAGGAATTGTTAATTTGACCTGTGTAAACAGAACACAACAGTTGACCAGAAGGAGGTTCAGATTAGACAGATTCACTGTAGTACATCTGATATTCAAGAGAAACATACAACATCTAACAAGTAGTGATAATACTTTACTGAAAAAAAGTTTTGAGATGGTAAAATTAGCTCTATAATATATATATAACCTACTGAGGATGTTTAAGGGCATTAAGGATCCTGTCATGATATCCCTGTGTACTGTAAACATGAGCGTAACTGTCCTTACTCCCTGTAATGATGTGCCAGCGATCAAACTTTATAGCAGTTATCTGATCATCGTGACCTTTCAAAGTCTGAAATATAACCATGAAAAACTTATAAACATAAATTATTTCATTCCCGGTAATTGTTTTCAGATGTAAGTTCTCATTTGCTTAGTACAAGTATATAAGAAGAGTTTGAAGATACCAAAATGTTTGTCAGTGACTTGTGACAGATCAGTGGTTTTCTCCGGGTACTCCTGTTTCCTCCACCAATAAAACTGACTGCCACGATATAACTGAAATATCATTGAAAGTGGCATAAAACACGATAAATCAACCAACCAACCAAATGGGTAATCAGAATCTGTAAATCAAATGAGGACAGACAATACAATGGCCAAAAGAATATGGACAAAATGACAATGATCTACAAAACACTACACAGAAAACTAGTATGAAACTTGTACATTAAAGTTTAATGAACGACAAGACAGAGGCTCCATAATAATAAAACATGATAAAACTATGTAAATTTGGTAAGAGTATACTAATATGAGTGAGAGAGTGAGTGATTGTTATTTAACACCAAATGAGTAATTTTTCAGCTATTTCATGGCAAGAACAAGTTACCTAAGATGAGATGATGATGAGCTCCACTTTGTACTAGACAAACACGCTTAGTTGAATTTTTGTAGAGCTAGCTCACAGAAACAACAGTCTGTGGGTAGACACGTCACGCCACTTAGGCACATTATCCTGATCCTGAGTCAACCAGTCTTTGCCCTTACTCCTTAATGATGATTGCTTAGTGGAGAAGCAACAAATACCAATTTTATAGTCTTTAGTGAGTTTACTATGTACTTAACAAGTTCCAATAAAGTCGTACTTCACGTTTGTTTGCCAATACCAGTCTTTCAATATTGAACTAATTTTGAATCAACTTTTGACAGAATTAGATGCATTGCGAGTTTCAGTCATGTTAATAAGAACCACTCAATGACTTACCTTAATCAATTCTGCTGTTTTCAGATCCCAGACTTTAACAATACCATCTTCACACCCTGTAATGACCATCTCATGTGACATGGCTACAGCTGATACCGGGCTCCGATGGCGTAAATTTGATATGCATTTCCCTGTCTGCATGTTCCATACTGAAAAATAAATATCTTTCTTATAATTTCACACAGAATCAAATGCATTTGTCTGAAAATACAAAATAGTATAAAATTTGTATATAACTGGGTAGAATCATTTGGTACCAATTAATTTTGGCTTCATCAATATAAGAATATGAAACAAATAAAATAATCAGAAAGACAACAATGGGTTTTTTTTTATCTTGACAAGGTGACAGCACTAAGAACAAATATAGCTGTTATATTATAATGATCTTCTCTCAGCATTATATAATAGGCCATTATTAGACATGTCAATATGCTCAGTATGTCACGTCAAGAACTAATATTAGAGTGAGTGAGTGATTGATTGTTGTTTAACACCAATTCCACAATTTTTCAGCTATATCATGGCGAGAACATGTTAATTTTCAATGAGATGATGAGGTCCGCTTTGTACTCGACCAACAAGCTGAGTTGAATTTTTATTGTGCTATCTCACTGAAACAACAGTCCACGGTAAGACATGTCACCTCACTCTGACACATTATCCTGATTCTGAGCCAACCAGTCTTTGCTCTTTTCTTAAATGCTGCATGCTTAGCAGAGAAGCAACTTTATAGTCTTTGGTTTGACCCGACCGGGGCTCGAACCCACGATATACTGCACTCGAGGCGAGCATGCTAACCATTACACCACCGATGCTGTTAACTAATATTAGAAGAAACAGTGTAACAATTTGTTTTTTTTTCATCATTAATTACAGGGCTTTTAATATTTGTCATGTGTACCAGTACTTTACTATTTACAGGTAGTACTTTTTATGAAAATTTGAAAAATATTCATGAATATCTTATACAACACTCTTTAAAATCAGGAGGTACAAAAGACCATTTTAAGCGGGTTTTAAGATATGGTCTTTTTGAGTGAAAGCGAATCTTGTATTTTTTTTTTATCGTGTTGCCGTTGGAGATTCAGTTGTCAAGATGGGACGTTAACTGTATAGATTTATATACTAATTATGGTAAAGGTGAATTCCTCTCTTTTGAGTACAAGAACTTCACAGTTTATTAAATTTAATAAATCAAAACATAAATTAAAAATATTTAAAAAATCTAATCAAATTCACAAATGTACTTAATAATTAAAATCAAAGGAATTTGACAATTAATACATTTCATATATATTTATATATATAATTAAGTGGCCATGTGTTGTGATTAAGTTTATGGAAGAAAGAAATAAGAAGTTTATAACTAAAGGCTTCAATAACTTAACTCATTATCTTTCTATCATAATAATGACTAATGGATATTATATACCAAAATCTAAATTTTATTTTTTGATAGTTTACAAGATATATATTAAAACATCAACGGTGATAGGTGGCGTTGGTAACTACCGGGGATATCTATTTGATTGATTTCAACTACAAATCTAGTTTACGCATAATTGGTAAAACAGTAAATAAAATGCTTTTGTTGAAAAGCTATGACATTAGGGTTAAGTTGTTGGATTATTGCATTTAACACCACTTTCAACAATATATCAGTTATATTGTGGTGGTCAGTTTTATTGGTAACGGAAATCGGAGCCCCTGAAGAAAACCACAGACCTGCCATACATCACTGACCTACTTTATCGCATAATGTTGTATCGAGTGCACTTCGTCTGAGTGGGATTCGAACTCACAATGTTAGTGGTGTCAGATAGGCACTGATTGCATAGGTAGTTGTAAATGAAACTACCATACGATCACAACGATGACAGTCCCACTTATTATTATTAATAGTTTCTTCGGTTTACGTCAGTATACAGATATTATCCCCCAAGATCTCAAATCTACTCCATAAAACACAAAGTTTCTTAAGAAATATAAATATTGTGTGATAACATTAAATCTAAACTGACATTTTGAAGAAGTTTTTCTGTTTTAGTATCATTAAAGTGTTATAGAAACACATAGAAAGTAGTAGTTGATTTAAATCACTCTATCTGACAGTTATTGTATGGTATTGATTTTTCTTTATCATAAGTATTGACTTTTAAGGTGCTATTTTCTAAAGTAAATAGAGGATCAATGTCTACCTATGTGTTTTTTCATGGGGAGAAATTAATTCCTGTTAAGTCAGGTATAATCCATGTATGTAATGAAATGCATCAGTATGTTTTATATAATACTTTTGTCCTTGGTATTTTAAGAATTAAATGCACCATAGAACAAAACTATTGTTCAACGTTCACTAATTAAATTTTTTAATTCACACTCACCAGGCATTATTCCAATTACAGTTTTGTAATAATAAGAATTTCAATGTCTTTTAAATAAGAACTTAACATGTATTGTAAACCTACTTGTAAATATGAATATAAAGTACAAATTACTTCACATTAATTGACAAAACTTTGTTTTACCACATGTAATGTTCTGTAGCCCCTCCAAAAAAGCTTTCTTAACTTGTCATTAGTATAAATATTTTTTTTACATGTACAAAACAAATCTGGTGGCATGAGACAATAAAAGGTCAGCATATATATAAGCCATTACACCATGCCATATGTTATAATACATAATACCAATCCATGTTTACTCCTGACAACTTCAAATGAATATTGCCAATTGGAATATCCTTAGACTTGAACACAGGCAGAAACAGGTTTTACTCGACGTAGACAATATGAATACTTTGCCAAATTAGGAAACCCTTAAAATTGAACACAGGCAGGAATCAGGTGTTACTCTTGACAACTAGAATACTAAGGCAACACCTTAAAATTGAACACAGGCAGGAATCAGGTCTTACTCTTGACAACTAGAATACTAAGGCAACACCTTAAAATTGAACACAGGCAGGAATCAGGTGTTACTCTTGACAACTAGAATACTAAGGCAACACCTTAAAATTGAACACAGGCAGGAATCAGGTGTTACTCTTGACAACTAGAATACTAAGGCAACACCTTAAAATTGAACACAGGCAGGAATCAGGTGTTACTCTTGACAACTAGAATACTAAGGCAATACCTTAAAATTGAACACAGGCAGGAATCAGGTGTTACTCTTGGCAACTAGAATACTAAGGCAACACCTTAAAATTGAACACAGGCAGGAATCGGGTGTTACTCTTGACAACTAGAATACTAAGGCAACACCTTAAAATTGAACACAGACAGGAATCAGGTGTTACTCTTGACAACTAGAATACTAAGGCAACACCTTAAAATTGAACACAGGCAGGAATCAGGTCTTACTCTTGACAACTAGAATACTAAGGCAACATCTTAAAATTGAACACAGGCAGGAATCAGGTGTTACTCTTGACAACTAGAATACTAAGGCAACACCTTAAAAATGAACACAGGCAGGAATCAGGTCTTACTCTTGACAACTAGAATACTAAGACAACACCTTAAAATTGAACACAGGCAGGAATCAGGTGTTACTCTTGACAACTAGAATACTAAGGCAACACCTTAAAATTGGACACAGGCAGGAATCAGGTGTTACTCTTGACAACTAGAATACTAAGGCAACACCTTAAAATTGAACACAGGCAGGAATCAGGTCTTACTCTTGACAACTAGAATACTAAGGCAACATGAATCCCTCAGATCTAAACACAAGCAGGTTTGACTGCTTTGATAACTACTTTGATATTGCTAAATATATATAGTTTTATTTTTTCTTAGGATTTTGAGTTCTGTACTTCATGAAAACATTGTGTGATTACATGACATTTTTTAACATTATTACCCTTCAAATATATATGCTTCACCTGTGTAGCATGAAAAAAAACCCACATGGGGAAGTCATTTTGTATTGTTCTACATCCTTTGTCTCTTTTTACATTTGATCATGAGATTACTTTACATTTTACTATAAGATTACAACTACCTATACAGTTTAAAATGGTTGAGTTCCTGATTCAACATGCATTTATATTGCTACCACCTGGAGATATGCATATCCAATTTTTTTTTTTTTTTAATCAATTTTTCCGTTTCCCCAGAGAATCCTTTTTTTAAACTTTGACCTATTGAATATGGTAATCTGATAGCCATTCCTCCTCCAACATAACAGTAAAAGGAGACTCATGCTATAAATTATTGATACAATATGGAGCTATGTTTACATGTAACAATATATCTATCAGGATTTAAAGTTATCAACTTCAATTCAATAGTATATATTTGACAATAAAATATGCTAAATCAGGTTTTACGTTTTTAGTAGTTATGCATATGTCCTTTTAGACAGTGGCATGTTGAATTTATTTTTATCTCGAGCATGCTAAACCATTACATCACCATGGTGATTTGTTATATTAGATCTCAATGGGAATAAGTGGCATCTCCACATATCATGCAGATGATCCAGTTTTGATTCCCACAGATCATCTTATATTATCTTGCTTATATAAATAAATAAAATAATTTACTTTTCCATATAATAGAACTTGCACAATTGTAAACTATTTAGTTATATAAAGGACAGGATAATTAAAATAGTTTTATCAGCATAAAGCATTTTGTGAAAAAATTTTGTACTCCTTTTAAAAAATTAGGTAATGAAGAAAAAAAAATGCAACATACAAGACAAGTTTGTGGCAAAAATTGTTTGAACTGAAGTTATGGTACTGTTACAAATACATGCATTGTTCTGAATGGTTGATGATTTTGGAGTATGAATATAAACTCATACTGAAGAGTTTTTGTGACTGCAAGATTTGATACTTATACTGTACATTATGTCATTACTCACTTTTACAAGAAGCATCTTTTGATCCTGTACACAGAACGTTTTCTAACACTTCAATACACAAGATAGTATCCCTATGACCACGGAATATTTTCTGACATTTCCCATCAACAGTACTCCATTTCCTGTAAATAATATTTAAATTATTAATAATATATAGCTGCAGAAAATAACCCATCTTTACATTAAATTCCAAGAATAAGAGGCTATTTTTGATGAGATATTACTGACATTAGAAGACATTTATAGTATAGTAGTCTCCATCTTTTAAGGCTCCTCCCATTGAGAAAGGCCACCCCTCTTATCAGTCTAAATTTCAGATGGACAGAGATAGTAAATTACTACATTGTATGTACTTAGTTATCTCCCCTCTTATTAGGCCACCCTTTTCATTGCAGAAGGGGTGGCCATCTTTTTTTGGTCCTGTCATCGAATATTTCATATGAACTGAACCTGTTTTAAGATGTCACCTGTCTTGGTAGAGCACTTTTTCTTTGTCACAAAGGTGACCTCTTAATACAGGTTTGACTGTACTTCTATATGATAGGTTACACCTTGACAGACAGAAACTCAAGTTGGAAGTTTGACTCCATGCACTTAGCCAAAAAACAACATTATCTGATCAAGTTTGCCAGTGACTTGTGGCAGGTCAGTGATTTTCTCCTGGTACTCCTGATTCCTTCATCAATAAAACTGACCGCCTTCAAAAAGCAATACAACAAATCTGAACCAGCTCAGTCAGGAAGGACAATTTAATATTTTACTGGCTAATAAAAAAAAGAAGCAAACTTACCTTATACTTGTATCATAACTTCCACTGAGTACATATTTTTCTTCTCCATTCAAATAAACACATTTGATACTGCCAGCATGCCCTGATATTTTGAGATCTAACTCAGTTCTGTTTTCCATTTCAATAAAACGTAGCTTTCTATCTTTAGACCCTGTTACAATTAGGTTTCCTCCATCTGTGTGAAACACTCGATGAGGGTCATCTCTGAATATAAATATAACATAAATATTATAACTATATTTATTAAACAACATTATTCAGAAAATATTGGTGAGTCGTGCTAATGTGGGTCACGGGGTACAGTAAGGTCCTGAAGGATTACTTGAAGGATTATTCTAAACTGTGACAGGTGGACGACCTGTGGACTCCTGTTGGGCAACTGTGAACGGGGTTGCAATGACAAAAAATCTTTCAAATTTAATTGAAAGAGGCCGGTGTTTACAAGAATTTACCCTTTGGGCACCTCAAACGCTGGAATTTCGGAATTTCCCATATGTGTTTCAGTGGGGTGAAAAA
>MJUT01061120.1:390185-413417 GCA_002080005.1 Gigantidas platifrons
CCTTTTAAGGTCAACAGTTCTGACAAATTAAGCAGAATATCTCTCCAAAATGGATTTAACTTTTCGGAAATACTAACCAATCCCTCTTTTTTTAAGTACAATATCTTATCTCCCCCATATTTTTCTATATAAGTTAGCAATAAAATTTTCCAAGGGGACATATTCATGGGATCAAGTTTATGAAGCCAAGACATTTTTAGTGCCTTACAGAAAGATTCAATATGTGGCAATTTTAACCCCCCTTCTTCATAGTTGTTTATAATAACATTTCTTTTAATTTTGTCAGGTTTCCCATCCCATAAGAATTTATAGAAAATGGCTTGTATTTCTTTCGTAACTTGAACAGGAGGGTTTGGTAATACTGTGAGAATCTGCACCAAAATCGGGAGGGCTAATGTTTTTATAACTGTTATTCAGCCAACATAGGTTAAATCCCTGTATGCCCATGAGTTTAAGATATTCTTTACCTTTTTTATTTTTTCATCAAAATTTTCCAAAGTTTTGTCTTCTTTATAAAGATTGAAATGAATCCCCAAGAGTTTAAATTTTCCAGAAGTATTCCAAGCTAAATGTTTTTCTGGTAACAATTTTTTATCACTACCTAATCTTGAGCCAACCCATATGGCCTCAGTTTTATCGAGGTTTACTCGCAGTCCAGCACAAACAGAGAAGCAGTCGAATATATACAAGGCTTGTTCAAGATAATTTTTATCATCACCTAATATCAATGCGGAATCATCTGCATATTGACTAAGTAGATATTCAGAACCATTTATTGTCACACCAAACACCAGAGGATCATTCTTGAAGGCTGCACTCAGAAGTTCCAACACAAGGATGAAAAGGTATGGAGATAAAGGATCATCTTGTCGGACCCCCTTTCTAGTAAGAAAAATTCTGATAAATGACCATTATTAATTACAGCACTAGAAATATCTGTGTAAAAAGATTTGATCCATTTACGAAATGTTGGACCAAAGCCATAAAATTCAAGCGTTTTTTCAATAAAAGGCCATTCAACAGTATCAAAGGCCTTTTCAAAATCAACTAACATTAATAAACCAGGGATATCTTCTTCTTCTAATTTATCCATCAAATCTGAGATGATTCTAACACATTCACCAATATATCTCCCTCTTAAGAAACCTATTTGTGTCTGACTGATAATATTTTGTAAAATAGGCTTCAGTCTGTTTGCTATACATGAAGAAACTAATTTAAAATCAACACAAAGAAGTGTGATTGGGCACCAATTTTTCATAAAATGTTTCTCCTTTCCTTCTTTTGGAAGGCATGTAATTAACCCTTGACGTTGGCTAACTGAAAATTTTCCCTTTTCTAAACTTTCATTTAAACAATTAAGTAAGGGGAACTTTATGTCATTCCAAATTTTTTTATAAAATTCAACTGTAAAACCATCTATACCTGGTGATTTAAAATTTTTCATATTTTTCAAAGCAACTAAGCATTCCTGTAAGGTCATTTTGCCTTTGCAGGAGTTTACTTCTGCTTGACTAGGTTTTGAGATAAAGGGATTATCATTATTCAAAAATAACTGGTTATGTACCTCCTCATGCCTTGGGTTGGAACTTTTATACAATTTGTCATAAAATAATTTTTGCTCAGAAAGGATGGCTTTTGGATCTTGAATAACCTGATGACGACATATGCCGACTCTTCAAAATTACAAGGCGACTTGAATTTCGCTTTTGATTGAGAAAGCGAAGTAAACTTCCACAAGGCAACTTCTTTGTCCGAATCACCATCAAACGTGAGCCCTGGACCTTACATCACTTTGACAATGTGTAGATAAACATACTATGGTTCATAGGTTGTGCTCAAAATGGACTAATCGCATCTCACATCCCATGCTTCTCCTTTGATGTGATGTTGATCTGAGAAATCCATTCTTGCGAAACCAATCAACAATAGTTATGATATGACATCTAAATCTACAGTTAAGTTGTTGTACTGTCCATATTTCAAGATTTCATCATTTCTATGTATAGTAAATTTTCTTTATGAGTTGAAGTCAGAAGTGGTGAAGGTTTTGTATTGTTTGTTCATAAATTTTTATATCTGGGTGCTAGAGATCTAATTCTCATGAAGGAAAAGTCATGATTCAATTAACTGGCTTAACCCTGTCACCTTTTTGCATCTGTCCCATGTCAGGAACACGATTTTTAAATAATTGTCATCTTACAATCCTAAATTGTGAGAGGTCTAGTCAACTTAAGATTTCAAACATTAATTCAAAAAGATGTTTAAAAAATAGCAAAAAATATTCATACTTTGGACTTTCTATTAAAAGAATCCTTCTGTATTAATCATCATTTCCTCATTGTTGTACATTTTACTTGACCTTCTGGTAACCTCAGTACTAATTCTAATAATAATATTCCACTGACTTAAAGTTAAACAAATATCTAATATCTCTTATACCATCTACTATTAAAATTAAATATTGCTACTGAATCCTACACCTTATAAAGTCTACAAAAGATTAAATATTCAAACCATCCCTGAAAGTGTTTGTAGAGTTAGGGTTTATGGTGTTTAATGCCACTTTCAACAATATTTCAGCTATATCCTGACAGTCAGTTTTATTGTTGGAGGAAACCGGAGTACCCGGAGAAAACCACAGACCTGCCAAACATTCCATTGTCACCAACATATAACTTTGGTTTGTTTACTAAAGATCCTTCTTCTATCTACACCCTAAAATAAAATTAAAATCTACATGGTATATCCTTATCCCCCTGACTTACCTTCCATGATTTACTATCAACAATTTCCCCTACTCCAAACCCCTACATCATAAAATAACACTCAACAGTAGTATAATTAAATTTATGTCATCATGGATTGGGAAACTGTAGTAAAGTGGCAGAAAAAAAAACCTTATGCCTTAAAGAATTGAAGAATGTCTCTATTGGACATGGATGTCCCCACTTCCAGTTAAAGCAAGCATGTACTTTTCGGCAAATCAAGGGGCATAACTCCATAACAGAAAAAGTTGAAAAGTCAGAAATCAAACTTAGCTCCCTTTTTATGGTTTCTGATCTTGTGTATATATCACAAATGATTTTCTTATGGGAAACTCAAGTTATTGAGCTGAAACTAAAAGTGGGACATAAAGACAGATGGATGGGCACACATGAGTAAAACTTAAAGCCTCCAATGCTTAGCGTGGTGGCATAATACATAATATATTTCCCTGTTCAGATCTGCAGTCTTATGGAACGGTATTACATTGCAAAAATATAAAATATTTTTCCAAATATATGGGTATTTCAGTGGTAAACCTAAGTGCATGTTACATTAAGGGTGCATTTTATATTAATGTATTCTGTTTAACAGATGGAAAACAAGTAAAATTATGTTTGATGTGTCAGTTGATTGTATAAATATTCCATCTAATGTATGCACTGCTGACTACGATTATTTCTGGACTATTATTCACACTCGTCATAACAACACGATGAATACTGTTTTAGTTATAATCTTGTGTTTTGTAATAACAATACTTAATACTAGAAACAGAGCTAACAGGTAACAGTCTTCATATCATTGGATGAAAATCAAGTTAACCTGGGAAAGAAGAAATAATTGAGCCAAGAGACAATCCAGATAACTATAATACAGTGAAACCTGTCTTAATTGAACATACTTGGGACCAACTTTTGTATTCGGAAAAGAGAGGTGTTCAGTTTATGCATGTTAAATCAACAAAGATTTCTTACATTGGGGCTTTTCTTTTTTTTAAAGTATAGTTTATACAGTATTTCAGTTTATTCAGGGTTCAGCTTAGACCAATACAAAAGAACAAATTCTTTGGACTTTCCAAAAAAAAACTGAGAGTGAGACTTGATGCTTCAGAAGCATCAAAAATACCAAATAAAATCCTGAATCAGTCCTTGAAATGAAAATTTGAATTTACTGGTCCAAATAAAATTTCTTGAATTGATTCTTATATATGTACTTCTAAATAAAAACTGAAACCTTTACTGGTTTGAACAAAGTTTTGCTGATCTTGGGCTCAAGGACAGGTGCTCATCGTGAGAACTGCTGAATACTGAGTTATAAATATACCATACCTGCATGAGCATAACTTCCTCCATTAATTTCTTGTTCAGTTCTAGTTCAACTTTGACCTCAGAAACAAGCACCTGCCATTTTGCACAAACATCTTTAGCAGCGTGCAATGAAGCCTCGTCTAAGAGTCTGAGGATATACTTGGCTAGGTGGACTGGAAGATATCTGATAAAGTCTCTATATTGGGCCACACCAGAGTAGGCCTTGGCAGAAGTTGGTATAACCATGAGAGCTGGGTCCAGTGATGACAGACTGATTTCATCAGGGAAGTCATGTGTGTCATAAGTATGGGGTTTAGCAGTTGGTCGGATCCTTTTACCAGTAATTGGGTCACGTCGTGGTGTGCCGTATTCTGGAGACAAACTAATAAGCATGTCAAGTTCAGGATGTTCATCTGTTTTATAAGAGTACTCTGTTTCACAGATGGATGAAGATTCAAGATGGTCATCATCTAAGGAATAAAAAAAACAACACATAATAAAAACTTCAGTTCTTGTAGTATATATCATAAATAACCTGACAGCATATCCTACACATTTGTAGGCAGGTGATTCAGGTGGGGGTTGGGGTTGGTTGGTGGGGGATTGTTTGTATCAACACCCCCTCTGTTGAAAAGTAAAGAGGGGGAGGGTGGTTTGTTTTTCATATAACCCCCCCACCTTGAAAACCAGAGAGGTGGATTATTGTTCGTATAAATACCCCTCCCTTAAAAACCAGAGGACTATTACAGTGGCTGTGAACATATAATGGTAGACAGATTTATATCTACCTTATACAATGTAGTACCTTTCATTACACAATAGTGGCAAGGGGATATAATCAACTGTTTGTGGTAGAGATGGTCTTTGACATATGTACCTTATTCTTATTCTCTTAAACCATTGTGAATACATACATACTGTAGGTATAATATAGATGCACATAAATATGATAAATAAATAAAATAAGATAATAAATTAAAAAAAAAAGAAAGATAAAGAAATAAAAAATGATAATAAATAAAATAAGATAAAAAAAATAAAGAAATAAAATAAGACACAGACAAAGAAGCAAAAAAATTAAAATATACAAGAAAACATGGATTTCTCTGAATATCCACAATTTCATAACCAATAAAATTGATCCCCACGATATACCTGTAATTGAAATATTGTTGGAGGTAATTTTAAACAAATAAAATCTTATGCATAATCCATACCGGATTGTTACATTTTATAGATGGAAATATCTCCAGGAACCAGAATTTCAATGAACAGTGACGATAAATTTAAATAAAATATAAATGATGAATATTGGTTATTAAATTTGTAAATAGTTTTACATTAAAACAGCAGTCCTAATCAATACACTCAGTCATCTAAATCAACAAGGTAAAACAGTTTTTCAAAAGTTAGTTACGAGAAAACATTAATATCTATATGGCAACAAATTGTTTTTATAATGGGTCACCCTTCAAGAAGTTTTATAACAGTGATTATAAAATTCAAGCTGTGAAACTTATAAATTAGAAATGAAAACATGATGGCTTATTTATTGCTTTTTGCTATTCTGCTTTTTGCTGCTGAAAATCTAGATATCAAGACTAGAGGCTCAGGTGAGCCTGTATCGCTCACGGTCACCTGATATAAATAAGTCCTCTTACGAATGTCTGCATGCCGAATACATCTAAGTTACTATTCAAATCCCATAGGGTTCTATGTTAAAACTATGTCTGCTCATGGCAGCCATCTTGGATGAAGGTTGTGGTCACCGGACACAATTTTGAAAGTATATACTACCCAAAGAACATCCATGCCATGTTTGCTTTAAATTGGCTGACTAGTTTCAGAGGAGAAGACTTTTAAACAATTTTCCCATTGGGTCCTATGTTAAAACTATGTCTGCTGATGGTGGCCATTTTGGACCGAGATTGGGGTCACTGAACACAATTTTGGAAGTTGACCACCTAAGGACCATCGATGACATGTTTGCTATATTGGTTTACTGGTTTCAGAGGAGAAAATTTTTAACAAAAATTTCCCATAGGGTCCTATGTTAAAACTATGTTCGCTGATGGCGGCCATTTTGGATGGAGGTCTGGGTCACTGGATATAATTTTGTAAGTTGACCATTTAAGGACCATTCATGCCATGTTTGCTTTAAATTGGCTTACTGGTTTCAGAGGGAAAAAAAATTAAACATTTTTCCCATAGGGTCCTATGTTAAAACTATGTTCGCTGACGGTGGCGATTTTGGATGGAGGTCGGGGTCACATGACATTATTTTGAAAGTTTACCACCTAAGGACCATTCATGCCATGTTTGCTTTAAATTGACTTACTAGTTTCAGAGGAAAATTTTTTTAAACATTTTTCCCATAGGGTCCTATGTTAAAACTATGTTCGCTGACGGCAGCCATCTTGGATGGAGGTCAGGGTCACTGCACATAATTTTGAAAGTTGACCACCAAAGGACTATTCATGCCATGTTTGTTTTGAATTGACTTGTTGGTTTCAGAGTTAAAGACTTTTAAACATTTTTTCCATAGGGTCCTATGTTAAAACTAAGTTGAGTCATGGTGGCCATCTTGAATCTCTGATCGGCAAACGATTCACAAGCTTAGTACATGACCACCCAATGATCATTCCTGCAAAGTCACAATTCAATTGGTTTAGTGGTTTCTGACAAGAAGATTTTCAAGGTTTCAACCAATCAGAACACGTTATTGGCCCTGGCGGCCATGTTAAATTTCCCATCTACACCAAAAACACAAATCTGGTAGCGGACCATCCAATGAACATATATGGCAAGTTTGGTTGAAATCTGTTCAGCGGTTTCAGAGACGAAGAGTTAAATGTGAAAAGCTAATGGACGGACGGACGGACAGCGGATGCTTACCCATGATAAAAGCTCACATGGCCTATGGCCAGGTGAGCTAAAAAAAGGACTTGGAGCAGCTGGTTTAACAGGTTCAAAATTTATACATATACAATGTATGTCCCAAGAAAGGCACAGTCCCTAAATAATCTCACGAGCTTTGGTCATTGTAATTCTCTTTTTTAATAACTGAGTGAGCGATTGTTGTTTAATGCAACTGGGCAATTCTTTAGCTACATCATGGCAAGAACAAGTTGCATTCCGATGAGATGATGTCCTCTTTGTTCTAAGCCAATACGCTTAGTTGGATTTCCACAGTGCTAGCTTACTGAAACAACAGTCCACAGACAGACAGACATGTGGCCCCACTTCGACACATTATTCTGATTCCGCTCCAACCAGCCATTTCTCTTACTCTTTAATACTGCAGGCTTAGTGGAGAAGCAGCAAATACCAATTTTACAATCTCTGATTTGACCCAACTCACAATCTACGGCACTTATGTCGAGTTCACTGTTTTTAAATCTAAGTATACATTTGTACGCTGAAGAGTCGGTTCATATTGTTGTACTAGTGAAATTGTCAAGCATTACTTTAACTTTCTTCTTGTTAATGATACTGTATTTTGAATGGATATGATATTTTTTTAAATAAAATTGAACTTTGTTATCTCAAACTCAGATAAGCTGTACCCTTGGGTAGTCTGAAGATGTGAAGTAAGAATGTAGTCAGTTTGTTGATGTTTTCAGCTAAGTCTAGCTTAAGTTAGATAACTCAAATACTCAGACACTTTGAGCGTAAATTCTTTTTTTTTTCTCTACTTTTGGTAGTTTTTATTGGTATCATTCAACCATGAAATTTAATGCACCATGAAGCACATAAGTAAAAACAGAAGTTACGAGTAAGTATCAAAACCAGGATTTCAAATATCAATCAATCATACTTTCCAATTATCCCCGATAATTGATAACAACATAAATAAATGTACTCAAAGTATTTCGAAGAAAAATCATAGGTCCTTTCTTTGACTTTGAAACAACAAAGTTCTGTTTGACTGTAATAATTTAAAATATAAATTCCAAAAAGTACATGGTGGACTTTGTGCCAATTGTCCTCAGTCTTGTTATGATGATAGCTTGATCAAATATATATAATAAATTTATTGGAGTGGTAAAAACAAGATTTAATATCAATTTAATACCTTTTATATCAAATTAAGTCATGAATACAAAAATGACAAAGCATGTCTCTTTTAGCACTAGCAGAAATTATATAAGACAACTTTTTTTTATTACCGGTACTTTAATAAATTAAGAACAATGTTATCTTGAGTAGGGCTTGATGCATATTCAACAGTTCTAGACTATGTGCTGATGTGTGGATAAAACACCTGACTAAATGGAACAAATAAGGTCTCCGATTATATGGCCGCAAGTCAATTTGTTCGGTACAAATCTTTTAATCTTGGCTTAGGTATTAAAAAGATAATAATCCAGTTGGATTTGTTTATTGTCTATTATATAGATCAATATATTACAGGCTTACACCTGTAGACTTTAATAATTATTATATATGATATGAAAAAAAATGTAATTCATGTTTGTATAAAATATATAAGTATATATATGTAATATTAAATCAATGAATAGACCTTTAATTAACCTTCTTTTTTATATATATAATTAAAAGTACATGAGATAAAATATTTTGAACTCATCATTCCTCAGAAAAAAATTGATTAATTAAAGTAGATATCATCATTCAAATTTAATTGTTTTAAAATAAACTTTAAAAAACTTTGTTACTAAATCAAAATTTGCAATAAAATTACCTTCTTTAAATTATACCAATTAAAATTTGAGTATTGGTGTCTTAATATGTAACATGCTATAATATTTATGCAACTTTATTATGCAAATCTACATATTTTATAAAAAAAAAAATTAAAAAAAATCAGAGGCTGGGAAGGGAAATAATCCATTAGTGGTATTTTGTAAAAATAATTCCTGAATCAACTACCATAAGATGTAACCCAGGGGATATAAGCATTCTAAATATAAAAATGTGTGTAAATAATGCAAATATTTTAAAATGTTCTGATATACATTTTGTACATACAGTTATATATATGTTGAAAGCTTGATGACAAGTGCAAAATGAAGAAAATTCATTAAAATTAAAATTCATTAAAATGCTGTACTCTTTATGTATCTGGGTGTCAAAAAACATTTTGTCTCCTTATTGTCGAGCCCAGTCTCAGACAATACAGTCAGGTGTGTCCTACAAATGTAGCTTATTCTTTTAATTTTCATTAGCAACTAATCTTTTATTGATGCAATCATAATATTTTTCCCTATGTAATGCATTTTATATTGATTTCACCCCTCTTGTATCTTTTTTAAAATATAAGAACTTTGATAGCATAATCATTATTGATTTTGAAAATAATTTGCTTTCATTAGTTATAAAATATCTATTAAGAATTTCCAAGCCCATGTTATTTTAAATATTTCTATTTACACATTTGCAAATTGTAAAAATGTAATTATCGATGGCACAGTTTGCATACAATACAATAAATAACCCTTAGATCAACAGTGTTATATATATATTAAATTATAATACCTGACATATTATAAATTAATATGATTGGTTTAGATTAGCTGCAGAACCGTAGCCCTTTATGGTCCTTTTTTTTTTTTGTCTGCCAAAAAAAAAAGGACCATAAAGGGCTACAGTTCCGCAGCTAGGTTTAGATAGCACTTGACACTTTTTTACTGGGATTTTTTTTTTCAAAATTTCAACTGTCATGGGATAACCTATTATTATCCGGGAAATAACCCTGGTAATTTTATCAACTAGTTGTTAAGAAAGTTTTTCAGTATTTTTTGATTCAGTACCTGGTTTAAAAAAAAAACTAAAAATAAATATAAATGACTGTACTTGAAGCTGCTGTAGCCTGTACTTTATTTAAATCTTAATTTGAAATAAGATAAATATTGGGTACATATTTATCATATAAATCAATAACATCTACAGAATGTCTAAACCCATGGAAGAACATGCACTGTCAATATACTTTTATAATACTGAAGAGAATATTTAAAGTGTAAATAAAATGACAAAGGTGTGAAATAGGAGGGCAGCAATATGTACATTTATAATATTATATAGTGTGTATACTTTAGCAACAGCACATCAAATCAACCGTTGGCGTTGAAAAAAAAGACGGTAAATCATCTTTTGATGTTTTAGAATAATTCCAATTTAATTGAACAATCAAACCAATTGATGACTTTACATACAATTTTGATATCAAATGGGAGTACAACACATTTTCTAATTTTCGGTACAATACCATTATTTACAAATCAAACATTCTACGACATTAGTGATAACAATAATTAAATGGCAGATTCATTTGAAAAATTTAAATTTCAAATTTTAACAATATAAAATTTCAATCTAAATAAAATAAGCCAATAATATAAATAATTTAGTATCTTGAACAAGAATTATTGAACTGCATCAATAGTCATTACAATTAGAAATTATGATGGATTAATTTAATAAAATCATATTTTTCTGATATAGACATGCAATCTTGATGATAAGACAGTTACACTTGCTGTAACGGAGAAAGGTTAATTTTGAAATGAAAATTTAATATAAACTTTTAAAACTTTCATGCAAATAAATTATAAATGAAAAAGATTACTCATTGTATATTTTAGAAAGGAATTTTTAAATTAAAGGACCAAATTATACTGATAGAAACATGTCTAAATTAAAAACTTAATCTGATCCCTGGCACCCATAGATCTTAGTTGGAATAAAACATTTCCTTCAAGAATTTTCGCATAATCTATGTAATACATGCTTTTATTCAGCCTACATGTATATTAATAAGTCAACTCAAAAAACAGCATGGCTAAATTTTATTGGATAAATTTTAAAAGGTATTATATATGGCTGTGAGGATAATCATATAAACCCATACCACTGTTCAAAGAATTTGGATCCATCAACTTGCAGGTTTCTTCATTTCAATGAAAAAAAAGACATAATTAATACTCTCAATTTTTAAAACAGTTCTAATGAAGATTTCCCCCAATTAGATCAAATGGCAGTCATCTAGGATACTGATGAGTTAATAAATATCCTTTTGATAAAATACCATCAAAAGATACATGTAATAAAGAAATTTGGTCCTGTTTGGCTTACTGTTTCAGAAGATTAAAAAGTTGATCTGTCGCTGGGCACTAAGCAATAAAAAACCAATCAGTAAAATACTAGAGGCCAAGGCAGAACGTTTTATCTGTGAGATATCACCAAAAAATGAGACTATGTACGTTTCCCCTCAAATTAATTCCCATTGGCCATGCAATTTTACAGAAGGCAAAAAAAAATTGTACTGTAAGTTAAGGCAATGATAAATGCCAAGCAAAAAAAAGAATAAAAAAACAAGGCATGTCAATATTGCTAACAATGGCAGTCATAGAATAGGGTTAGGGTAATGGTGTTTAAAGCCACTTTCAACAATATTTCAGTTATATCGTGGCGGTCAGTTTTATTGGTGGAGGAAATCTGAGTACCCGGAGAAAACAACACACCTGCCGCAAGTCACTAACAAACTTTATCACATAATGTTGTATCGAGTACACCTCACCTGAGTGGGATTCGAACTCACAACATTAGTGGTGATAGGCACTGATTGCATAGGTAGTTGTAAATCCAACTACCATACGATCACGACCAAGATGGCCACTCAGTCATAGAGTATGCTTATTAGTAATTTATGTATATACAATTGCTATATATAGGGGCCATATCGTGGCCATGGCAGTGACCGTGTACTAGTTGGTGCTTGACTTCCCACTCACATGATAAAGTTTGTCACAAAAACTGAACCACCTTATATTAATTAAATATAATACTTAATATATATTAGAAAAGGCTATGGGAGACTTTATTAATAAGATTAAATTAACAATTGTAATTTGGGGTGCTCCAAATGTCAAATATTATATTCACCCTTTGTAAAATTTCCAATAATATATGTATGGTCATCAAAAACGTGAAGACGTTATCATGTAAAACTTGTTTAAGTTGTTATGCAATCAAATCCTTTCCAGGTTATAATAATCATCTTTTAATTCTCTTAATTTCCATATTAAATATATGAATAGAATTAATTTGTGAAAATTATGGTTTATTGATAATCATACATATGTAAATGAAATGAAAAGCTGAAATTAGACATTAAATGTAGCAATTTCAGCATAAAACATACAATTCATATTAGGAAAATACATCATGTTTTTAAACTGATGAATATTTCCTTACAGAACAGCATACACTGCATTTGCAGCATCTGCTGTTAATGTGCTGAAAATCTACTGTCATCAATATGGGTTGGGAAATTTATTGTAAACATGAGAGTTTGGATTAAATGATGGTATTTATGTCATGTTTGGTCAAGTCTTGTTCATAGCCTTTTTGACCAATTAATTATTGTCATTTGGTTTGGTGTATGCAAGTCCTAAAATGCACAATCATTATCATTGTGGTACATGACAACTTGATTGTGCATATTTATGAAAATACCATGCAAATTCTGTATGATTATATTTTGTTGTGAATAATAATGTTGCACATGCAAAAGTGACGTGACTTGACAACATCATCCAACCTGCGGTACAATAGTTGTACCTTGTAATATCAATAATCGTAGCCTAATGCTGAAAAATATATACAAGTGAAATATCAATACATCTTTATATAAACAAAACATTATCATTATTTGGCCATAAACTTCTGATCAAACTTGTAGTTGAAGTAGCACAAAATTATCTTAATGACTCTCTTTTCTGTTAAGTATTAGATAGTAACCATGACAACACAATACAAACATGTAAAACGTGTCATCCATGTCATTTATAATAATGTGCATTGGCTATATAAAGTTAACATTTAATAGTACTTTAATTGCTATGAAGGAAAAAAAAAGTAATTCCTAATGATGGTTTCTAAATTTTTTAAACAATTGTGACAGCTTTAAAAAAAAATAGATCATTCAGAAAATTGGAAAAAAAAATGTTTTTGTGTATCATTCGTTGTAGGTTGAGGTATAGGTTTAGTGTTTAACACCACTTTCAACAATATTTCATTTTTATTGGTGAAGGAAACCAGAGTATTCAGAGAACACCACCGACCTGTTGCAAGTCACTGGCAAACTTTATCATATAATGTTGTATCGAGTACACCTCGCCTGAGCGGGTTTCGAACTCACAACATTAGTGGTGATAGGCACTGATTGCACAGGTAATGGAAATCCAACTTCCATCCGATCATGACCATGAAGGACCCTCATTCGTTATAAAGATATCAGTTAAGATAATGGATTTGATTGGATTAGTGTGTCTAATACCACTTTTAAACTGTTTTATTCACATCATGATGGTCAGTTTTATTGGTGGAGGAAAGTTAAGTCAATGAGAAAACCACTGATCTGTCGTCAAGTTACAGACAAACATTATCACATGGTTGTGTCAAGTATGGAAGGACTTGATGTTTTGAACTAACAAAACTAAGTGGAGATAAGAACTACGGTAATTGCATGTGTAGTTGTAAATTTAACAACTTTACGATTGTAAAAGTATAATATAATCACAAATGATGAGGGAGACTCTCCTGTGACAAGTACCCCCCCGCTAAAAGAGATTTTTATAAGTCTGTTCTTTTTCTTCAGATCATCTACGTAATACATGCCCTGTATATTTTCCACCAGTACATACTAATCTGTTTTGTTTCTTTAAATTGATTGATTGATGTTTAACACCAACTTTAGAAGTATTTCAGCTATTTCGAGGTGTTTTGTTTTAATTATTACTTTCTTAAACACTTATTCTTTGTTCTAAAGGTATCAAAATAAAATTTCAGCTGTCAATGTGTGCTTGCAACTCTATTTGCAAGTATTAAAATGTGTAATAATTCAAAATGTATTACTAAAATGTTTGTCTATCCTTATTGAGAAAATAATACCTTCAGTAAACATCAGCCCTTAGTACTTTTATAAATACAATAATGTCTCAAATTTCAAGATAATAATAAAATGATTTAAAGTTTTTGAAACCAATATACAACATGTATGTTCAGCTAATATGAAGAAGTATTAAGACACTCAGTAAACCATCAGATCACTTACTGATACATCACAACAAACTAAACACAAAAATTTAAACATTTAAATAAATAAACAAATATATTGAAGTACTTCAGGCTTAAAGTCTTATGTTTTTTAACTTAAAATGGAATAAAATATTTTTCTTAAAAATAAAAGAGAAAGAATTACTGAATTGTTGCCAACTATAAATATATCTATATTCAGTACTTATATGTAAATTTGTACATTTGATGAGTTTCAAAAACTTGTCTAGATGGGAGTTCGAAGGAAGGGGGTGGGGGAGGGAGTTCATTTTACTGAGGGCAAGTGAATATTGATGTCTGAAATTCAATCAAGACAAGTCTAACAAGGGCAACGCAAGGCGTGGCGTATCCCCTCACCTAAAAATTTGATCCAGTGACCTTGACCTTTGATCTATGACCTTGAAAATCAATAGGGTTCCAGATTCTCTTCAGGACTAAGTATACCAAGTTTGGTCAAAATCCATTGAAGGATGTTGATTCTAGAGTGTTCACAAGGATGTTAGGGAAGGACGGACGGACGGAAGGAAGGACGGTAGCGTTACTATCCCTTTGCAACTTTGTTGGCGAGGGGATAATAAATAGTATTGTTATTGTACATGTAAATTAGCCTAACAATGATAGTGATATTATATATTTTTTGTTGAATCTTGTTAAACAAATAGACCCATTTTAACCCCTGTGATTTATAAACATTCAATTGCACTATTTTAATGCAACTTTTGTGTAATACATGTTTATATTGGCTTCTGTTTACCTTCAAGTCTACAGTTGACATGACGTAACTAATGATTTTACTTGATATGAGTCGCCATATTGAATTTTTGAAATCCAACATGTCTAATTATTGCAATTATCGAATAAAAAACAAAAACTAGTTTTTATGAACAATTTATTCAAATTTGAGGTGCACAAATTAAGAAACGACATTCAATGATGCTCCGAAAGTATTGAAATGATGTCATGGTTTGCAATGTTGTTAATGTACTAATTTCATTATCTCTGAACACGGCATTTTACTTTTTATGATTTTAGAACCATGTCCAATTATCAATTGTTTGTAATGCGTTAGCATAGGAATAACAGTATTGCATTGAAGAATATTCTGCATTATTTTAAGATTTGATGATGGCAAATATTTATTTAACAGACTCAGTTCAGTGACACAAGTAAAACTTATGACTGGAGACTCTCTGTTATTTGAAATAAAACCAAGCATTGATTTTGGTCATAGACATGTATTTCATCTGTTAGTATAAATGAGATAGATAAGGCACATTTCATCAAACTAGAGGCTCACATGAGTCTGTATCGCTCACTGGGGAGGTTAAGTGAGTTACTACCTGTACAAAGTTAAAAGTTGCAATGTGGTAAAACTCAAGGAGCTGTTATAATTTGATGTGTCACAAGTACCATACATTTTTATTCGTGATTATCAAATCATTGGATTGATATATTTGGGAGTTACTAAAAGTAATAAAAGTTCTGGGTTCCAAGAAATAGGATTGACATGATGAAAATAACATTAATATATACATGTATACCAGTATAAACTTCTTATTTGATATAATAGGTGTGTCAAAACTTCATTTGCATATTATTAATCTTAACACTGAGAGGTACTTAAGTGAATTCAAACAAAAAAATGTCTACAAAATCTAATTAACATAAAATCAACTGGTAAACAGAACTTTTCCCATGTCATTCTCTTTTATAAATACATGTATATGACTGCTTCAAAAATGTTAATATTTTTTTTTGCATTTGCATTTGTTTTATAATCGTGTCCAAGATTATAGTTTATAGCCTTAATCGAATATGTCTCAACATTTAAGATACTTAAAAATTGTAATCCTACGCCTGAATTAAAAGGTCACCATGTACAGTGTGGGATATCTCAGTGTATTGAATATAAAATTCAATGTGATGGACAAAAAATTTTCATGGAGCTCAATTGATATTTTTAATACACATTAAATACTGACACTTTTTGACTGGTAATATGGTACATAACATCAAAACTAGTTGGTTTTTGTTTTTAAAAAAGGAAGTCACACATCCATCCAGTAATGAGAAAACAATCAAGAGATCTACCTACTGTAACTTCCTTACATATTTTATTCTCTTAATCATAGATCTACCTTTTTACTTCTTCTACATCTCTCTCAAACTTTACTTACAACATTTGTCAATTTATGTAGGAATCTTTTAAAAATTCAAAAAGACTTTACATACATACACAATAAAAAAAATAAAATAAACAGAACTAGGTCCCACACAAAGGCCTGCACTAAGAAGTATAAATGTTATGTATAATATTGTGTGTAGGACATATTTGATGTCCTTGCTGTTTTAGCTATCACTACAGATAATCAGCATGATGGTAATATAGCAATTGTCAACATTCAAATAGAGTGAACTACTACAGTACCGGTACTTAACATGTTTCTGTTGAAAATCAACAGTGGCTGGTGATTTTTCACACTTGTGACTTCAGGGTACTTGCAACTCATCTGGGCGAGTCCTGGACCCATCACCTATGTTTGAGATCATTTTTTATAAAGAATAACAAAGAATGCATTAGTGGGACTCGTGAGTTTTCAAATTATTTTCCTATAAAAATCTCTGAAGTCTGTTTGGAAAACACCAGCAATAATAAAGGTAACACAGCCAGACAGTCTACTACTGTGATTCACTGATAGTGTTTTCTAACAAAGATACCTTGCTAGTACTGTATACAGAGTTGTACAATAATACCCCTAGCAAAGCTATTGTAAATGCGGCCTCTAATATCATTTACAGGCCGCTAATAGAGGCTGATGATACAGGCTGCTAATAGGGGCCAAGAATACAGGTCGCTGTACTTTAATAATTAGACTCATTTTTGGGACAAGGTTAATATCGTTCACCTGGTAGTTAAATGGGAAAATTATTTAAACTCGTTCTCAAACAAAACAGTTACAATTTCCCTGGATTGTCAGCAAATGGATTAAATGTCATACCATTTATTTTTTTTCAACAACACTATTATTGTACAAGTAAGATACATTATTATTGAAACAAAAGAAGTTTCCCGTATTGGATATAACGGGTTTCTTTTTTCGCATTCGTACTCAGGTACCCACCTCAGCCTTCACCTCAGTACTCATGCGGAAAAAGAAACCTGTTATATCCAATACAGGCCTTTTCTATTGTTTCAATAGTAATGTAACTTATACTTAGGGTAATATGTATTTATCATCACTCTCAACAATTTTCCAGCAATATATTGACTACCAGATTCATTGGTGAAGGAAAGCCGAGACTAAGAATAAAAATATTGAATATCTTAAACTAACCTTCTAAACTTGATGCTGCTTTTTCTTCTGTTATTAATAAGGTACGAGCTTGTGATGCTAAAGTGTGCAATAAATGGCTGTCACACATCTGTAGAATAGCAAAAGAAAAATTTGACTTGGTCCAATAATTTGTCTTCTCAAACCATTTCCAATAGCTAGAAATATTATCTTCTACTGTGTTGGTAGGCAGTGCACGGTCAGAACTCAATGTCGAAGAGTCTGTATAAAGACTTGGACAAGTACGACTACGAGCATATGTATAGTCTTTACACATCATGGGATGCAGTAAAGTTACAAGCTGATGTAACAAGTCCGTACTATGAAATCGTCGTAAGAGTCCAAGCATCAATCGTTTTTTGGAGTGGTCTCCCATTTTTGGAAACCATTCTCTAATATCGGTAAGTTTATTGTTAAGGATACATGCTTCACATTCTCCACACGTTGTTGCCTTACTTCTATTAACACAACGTAATTGTTGAGCTTGTCCTAGGTTAAATTCAAACACTTCAACGTTATTACTAGCATGCTTCATATCTCCGTTTATCATCACTACACTATCATTCAAGGGATCTGTCATGACAGGAACTCCACTTGGATACTGACAAACCTCCAACATGACTTTATTGATTTCTCAATATTTCTGAAAAATATAAATGGCTAAATTAAATAAATGGCAACTGAAAATGCATTTATTTCTTTTTTAGGCTACAGTATTTTGAGCTTTAATCAATTTTACATAACACAACACCTTTGTAAATAAATAGTATTTAAACATTTGCTAAAGCTATTATATCAACTAGCAACTGTAGTTCTTCTCTTGTTTTACAAAATGTGCCTTTGAAATACATCATAAAATTATATAAGTACTATATACTACATGATGCATCTTGCATTTGAGTCAATGTGACTTATCGTGTATATTGTTAACTCTTTATTCTATCTTGCAATTAAAATACAGGGCTATGCAGATCAAAGCATGACAAGACTACAGCATGTTGACAAGAGAAATTTGAACAAATGTATATCAAAAGCAAGTGTGAACAAGGTATTTTGCTAGACCCAATTTATTGTGGACATTTGTCTTGTTTTACTATCATAAGCTCTCTGAAAAACTGCATCAATATTAAAAATTTTGTACACCTTCCAAATATGTAAAATTTTAGAAGTTGGGCAACTTTTAGACCCCATTTCACAATTAAATACATGTAGCTAATTTTTTTATGGTCCCATATAGATGATAATTATTTTGCCAAAAACTGCAATAAAACTGGATGAAAAATAAGAAAATTTTTAATTTTCGAATTCAGTATTCGCTGGTACCTTTCGGTTGAGTCTATCTCTAAGCCGTAAGATAAAGAGGAAATTTGTCAACATAATACCGGAAGCTCTCAGTTCAATAACTCAAAAAAAAAACAAACAAACAAACAAAAAACATCAAAATTGGATGAAAAATAAAAAATTCTAAATGCATTCCAATTATTCAAAATTTCGGAATTTGGACAATGTTAGACATAAAATACCAATTGTTTTGTGGTCCATCAATAAAACATAAAGATGATCATTTTGCAACAACAAAACAACTACTGAAATTGGATTAAAAATAAAAGTTAAATTTTTTTAATTTCCTCCTTTTTGTCCCTTTCATGTCAAAAACGGTAACAGTTACATATATACAATGTATTATTTTTCTGAGAGGGATTTTACTAAGGAATTCATTAAAGAAAAAACCATCAAAATTAAATGATAAATAAACTCTCCATGTACAAATGACAGAAAAATCAATTCATAATGTACCTTATTTCTTATTCAAAAATGTTAGCGAAAACATATGTATATTGTATTTGTTTTTCGCCAAACAAATAGGTTTAAATGTTACTAGCATTCAACTACATGTACAATCAACATCTTTCATAGGATCATTCTATGGTTAAGGTTTATGTGGGTATTTAACACCACTTTCAATAATATTAGTTATTTCGTGGTGGTCGATTTTATCGGTGGTGGTATCAGGAGTACCTTGAGAGAACAATCGTTCTGCGACAAGTCACTGTCAAACTTGAACATATAATTTTGTATCAAGTACACAACCTCAGGGGATGGTATTTGATTGCTATGTACCTGCAGTGGAAATTTGAGCTCATTCTGACTTGTAATAAAGCAGCAATCGACAATTCAAAAATATATTTTTTTTGCAACAGGCTATCTTGAATGGAAGGCAGAGCGGTTGGACATAATTCTGAAAGAGGACCACCCCAGCCAACTTTGGTTTAATTTTATTTGGTTCAGTGTTTTCAGAGTTCTCAGATTTAAATCTGATAGCTTATACTTGCATGATGGATGAAAAGTGATGGCAAAGCTCAAGTGGCCTAAAAAATATTTAATGGTAACTTGGACATTTTTTCATTCATCTTAAAAGAGTGATATTGATAGTGAACCAACTGACTCTGATACTAAAATTGATTGGTCAGTACGACGATTTTAAATGCATTTATTTTGTCAACGACTTAAATACCAAATATGCAGGTACAGAGTAAGAAAAATCCAAAAGCAATATGAAAATACAAATGTATGTTGGCAAGTTTGAAAATATTTGGTTATAGTCCGATCCTGTGGTACCATGGGTTCTATGGTTCCCTTAATCTCGTTGAGATTAGGATTTCGACAATTTTTTCTGTCTGTATCTACATCCTATACAGACAGAAAATTTCTTTGGAATCCTAAACTCAACGAGATTATGGCTCCCTGTAAGTGTATTCACATGCTATTTCAATCAATTGTCGGAGCAATATTTCTGATTTAACTACCATGATATTAATCTCGTTGAGATTAGATACAGAGCGAGCAGAAAATTTCTTTGGAAGTCTAATCTCAAAGAGAATACCATGATACCATAGGAACTCGATATAATCTGTTACAATTTTAAATGAACACATTTCTTAGCAAGAATAAAAAAAAAAATATTTGGTTAAATCATAAGTTATCCCACATATGATATTCATAACATATATTTATGTTACAAACAAAAATCTGAAGATGTTTGTTTAAATGTATACTGAAGAATGAAATGAAACATGTGTTTGAAAAACAGATTTATATGAATTGTATACTCTTCATACTTCAACAACACTATTGAAAGATGACAAGTAATGTTTACACATACAATTATGTCTGAAATCAAAGTAAACATGGTCACAAAAATAAACAATTAACTATCCACACCTTTAAAGCTCCAAACTGTGAAAAATAATCCACGCACATGTAAAATCTCAAACACAGGTTTGCTCATGTTAAAAAGTGAAATGTATCTAATATTTAACTCGCATGCATTAAATTATTTTGACATGTAGCTGGTATTATGCTGGAATAACCGGGACACCTCAACGTGTTGTGTATTTAACGTTATCATGGTTTACTATAATATCACAGCACCACTTCCAGTTTATAATAGAGGTAAACGTCCCCAAGGAGACGTCCGAATGTTTATCTTTTGAGTAAAGTCACTGATATTAGTTTCGTAGTCCAATTTATTATTAAATTCATTATTTATCATTTTTATCTCAAAATATTGTTTGTGGTGTCAATAATATTTGGAAAATAGTAAATGTGTTAAAAATTATAAATTAAATTTCTAGTTTAGAGTGATAGTATTATTTTCGTAAAGGAACGATAACCCAAAATGACGAATAAACCAGAGGCTCACAAGATCGACAAGTACGCGAATAGAATAGAATAGAAAACTTTATTTTAAGTCGGATTAACATATAACATTACAAACATAAGCTCTGTAGAGCTTTTTGCCGAAGAGATTTTCGTATATTCTCTTTTCCTGAGTGACATCACATTATGCAAATGATCAATCAATGATTAGCATTTGTGGTATGAAGGAAATGTTTGTAGATGAAGCCAAGCAGAATCCTAG
Organism: Gigantidas platifrons; assembly: GCA_002080005.1. NCBI lineage: Eukaryota > Metazoa > Mollusca > Bivalvia > Mytilida > Modiolidae > Gigantidas > Gigantidas platifrons. The sequence goes on from MJUT01061120.1 coordinate 411,599, forward strand.
GAATTCTACATAGCCATAAGTGCAAATTAATTTACTTGATAAACGTCAGAGAATACCGATCGAAGGGGCAATCCATCAATGGAAGTTATATATTCCGTGTCGGCATCCATTTTCAAGCCAGTTGAAACAGCCGTCGGAAATGTAATTACTTACCAGTTACCGCATTGTGTGAAAGAGATATGAACGTATTGTTTAGTCACGTATCTTATTATAAGATTTAACGTTGACTGTTCGATCATTGTTTATACCGAAAATGTATGCGCACTTGGTCGGATGTCTTCGGAATTCAAAATTAAGGCGAATGATTTGCAGAAAATATCCAACGACGAGCGGCCCGTTTCGTAAAAAATGATTACCGCAGGGATAGCAGCGTAACAGCCATGTTTCAGGACCTTAAGTGGCAGCCTCTAGCAGACAGACGTAGGGACCAACGATTGATCCTGCTCTACAAGATCATCAATGACCTGGTAGAAATCCCCGCCGATCAACACATTCAGCCAAACCCGAGACCCTCGAGAAATAGACACACAAAGACATTATTAATTCACACCTGTAACACTGACATTTACAAACACTCATTTATACCGCGTTCTACTATTGATTGGAATTCCTTACCTGAAACTACAGTTACCAGCAAAACAGTGGACAGATTTAAAGCAGCTCTCCCGAAGCGCGACTAAAAACTTACATGCGCACACACCCCTGAAGGACTTTTACTCAGAATTGAGTTAATCTTCAGAAACCATACAGATACAGATACAGATACAGACGATGCAAGACAAAATTTACATTTTACATGTAAAGATGACACCAAACTAGAAGAAGTTTATTTTAGAAGTGTTTTTGATCACATGCCTTTTTGTCGCCGACAGTACATAGCACAAGTTCGACTCAGGACCACTGAGGGATGAACTTTATTGGAAGAAGAAGAAGAATCTCAAAGCACTTTGCATCCCACACAGAGAAGGGACTTCAAGGGAGAACGAACATCTTGAAATGAAAAATGTCCCAATAAATACAGTAAAAAAACAACAACACCAATTTAGTAAATTATATTGAGAGATATAAAGATGCTACTGTATTGATGGGCATGTCACAGTTTACCGTGTAGTGTGACATTTGTTGATTCGCACTACATGAAAATTTTGATGTCATTTCAAATTTGTTTCTTCATATAAATGATAAAGTTGTGTACGACACATTTTTTATCAATGGAATTATTAACCTTTTTACCGGTGACGTCGTGACAATATGCACCAAATACAAAAAAAACCCACTTTAAATCACAACTTTACAAGACTTAGAAACATTGAAAATTGGTTATCTGTAGGGTGATAAAAAAAAGTGTATCTCCCTACACTTTGTCAAAATACACCCAACTATTCACATTAGCTCTGAATGAGGCCGATGTATAGTAGTCCACAACGACACAAGTACGAAAACGTCATGATAACGTTTAGATACGATAACGTAACCCTCATTCCGCTTGTGCTCCATTTAGGGTTACGAATCGGTCTCATTCAACGTATGGGAGCAAATTAAAATTTTCGTTCCATGAATATTTCAACTTTCTTTTTGCATATCTGGTCATAACTTATTGTTCCCAACAATTTTCAAGTAATGGTGATATGAAATAAGTGTTACAATCTCTGTTTCTATCTTCAAGACCGGTTTCGTATTTGAAAATTGTTACTTGTCCACCATAACACCTTACGTAGACTCTCGCGATGGGCGGAGCCTATCCATATATGCCAAATATGGAAAATTGTTACTACGATCAAGTCGATTTTACTATAAAATTGATCCAAATAAGGATATC
>MJUT01061120.1:439953-450322 GCA_002080005.1 Gigantidas platifrons
CGGATGTTGAACATTTTATTCCCGGAATTGCACCCCCTGTTAGTGTTAGTATATTTTTATTGCTTTAATTAAAAAAAAATAACACCAAGAACATCGATAATTTCAGTCTTCTTATTCAGGAAAAACCTACAGCAAAATAAAGGTATACTGTCAACAAAATCGTCATTTTTATCGAGATTTTTTTTTAGGGATTCCAGATTTTTCAACTTCATCCTTGTATAGGTCGATGTGGTCGATAGGTCGAAGCCAGCGTGTTGAGGAAAAAAAATATCGACCTATAGTCCGTAAAATACGGTACATAAAATTTATGATTTGAACCGACCAAAAAAATGCTTGAACCAGGCAATTTGGCCTGCTGCCTGTTCTTAGGGAAAACACTGCCTACCTACCCGTAAACGGTTCGGATTTTATGTAAATAATAGGGGGAATATGTGCAAAATGGCTCCATACATTTTTTTTAATACAAAGCATGTGCTTTTTTACCTTTTAATCATAACCGGATATAATGAATGGTATAAATAACAATTAAAATTAACACGATTAAGGTGCTAAATTCCGAATCAATAATAAATATCTGGATTAAGGAGGAACATTTACTATATAGCAAAATATCTGGGGAGATGATCGGATATGGATGGGGGAATGTTTGCTATATCAGGGATCGCGCTGTCGGTCGCCAATGTCGCAATTTGCGATTTTTTTTCTTGACTGGCGACTGAAATCGGCTTCTGGCGCCTAGATTTCCTTGTGTAAAATTATCTATAATCACTGTATACCGTAACAAAAATCAATAATCCATAAAATACACTACAATGACAATTTTATTACATGTTACAAGCACGCGGTTACAAGCCAATCAACGGATTATAGAATTTTTGTTTTGATTACGTAATCTTTGATCTCACCTGGCTTGATTTACCTGGAAAAAGAATTCAATCAACGATAATGTTTTTTTTTAAGCTATGACATGTACTCAAAATGCCACAGTACATGTATGTATCATATTTAATATGATATTTAAAGTGGACATAATAATTTTGTAATCGTCATTTATTGCAGGATATGTCACAATGTCCACCATATATTACAAACTATTTTTTTGTCACATTTCATTTATGAAATTGTCGATATCATGTTTATTGAAATCTATCGTATCCATTAAGTATTTTGAAAGTGATTTTCTCAAAAAGCTATAAACTTTAAAATGGCGCGATCAGCAGGAGTTCACAATCCAGATTGTTATCGATCTGCTTCCGGGTAACAATTGCGTTCTATTTATAGCACTATTTACAAACAGACACGTGTCTGCAATAAAAACAAATAACTACTGTATTTTTATTCCAATTGTTGCAATTTGATTATGAGGTCTGAGAAATAATAATTTATTTTACAACTTGCTTCAGCGTATGACGTTTGTTCTATATTTTCATTACCTACAAGGAATCTACATTTTTTGTACATAGAAATTGGACAAATTTGAAATTGGCAGAGAACATAATTTTTTTTCTACTGAAGACTACTCAAATATGAGTTAATACTATTGTTGTGGTATTAGACGAAAGCACAGTAACATTTCAAAAAGGGTGGGGGTGGGTTTATTACAATTTGCGTGGTATTAGACCAAACCATAGTAATATTTAAAAAAAGTGGGGTTTTTTTTTTTTTACAATTTGGGTTGTATTAGATCAAAATCATGACAATGTTATGTTTTATCAGTTGGTTGCTAATTTGCAGAGTATGTTCCCATCCCAGGAGGTTTTTCATAGCTTTTCAATCTCCACCCACAGTTTCAGTTCGAAAAAATTGGCTCCTTGTAAAAATTTTAGCTGGCTCCTGACTTTCAAAACTGGCACCTGAAAATGGCACCTGGCGATTTTTCTGGCTCCTACTTTTTGGGAGCCAGAGCAGCCCCTGGTTATATAGTAAATTTTTCCAATATATAGTAAAGTATCTGGGGGGAAGGTTTGTTATACGACACCGGAGTAAACGACGTTAAAGTTATAATACGGCATGAGTAAGCGACGTTAAAACTATTTATAAACAACTGATTTTTCCCCGTTTTGATTTGTTTATTAATTAATTATGATATAAAAAAATAAATATAAGAAAAACAACAAATAAAAAATCAATTGTTGTTTTTTTACATTTTAGGCAATCACATGTTTTTTCCATCTTTTAAAGTGTGTTATACAGAATAAAATAATAAAAAATTCTTTTATTTGGTTCAAATATATCTGATATAAATATCCCATCACAGCAGTCAAGCATATTAGCCCTAGTTCAAATAATTAAACCCTAAATGCTCGCTTACTCGCAAGGGTTTTAATGGGATGCCATTACATGTAATGGAGCAGCTGCAGAGATTTTTTGCGCTCGCTTACAGAGTTTCTGACGCCTGCATTTATCAATAATAAGACATATAACCTTTCATTTTGGCCACTATTATAACAAGTTTTTATTACCTACCAGTATTTTAGAATATAATTCCTACAAAATAAAAATTCGTTTACCAACTACATTTTGAATTTCGTTGTTTGAGGTCATTTTCCGGTCAAAGCCTCACTTTGGTATTTTTTGGATGCCATATTTGGCGATTGAGGCGTGAANNNNGTTTACATCAGCTGTAGTAAATATACTAAATATCGTAGTAGAAATACCATATTTAGAAAAGTTCTGCCTTCCGTAGTTTCCGGTTACATTGTATGGCGAATGATAGATAAATTTGTTGTTACTTTTGAAAAGCATACATTTTTCAGCCAAACCGATTTAACAAGGACTGGGATCATCAGTAATAGTTATAATGAAATGTTTGAAGCGTAAATAGTGAATTTTTATGTTCAACTGCAATATATTTTTTTGCTCTATTGTGACGAATGGGACCCCTTTGTAGCTCCGCCGAGACAAGTTTATCACAGGAGCTACATTATTGCAGCTAATTAGCCCCAATGACTCTCCATAACAGGGAATTTCCAATACATCAAAACGAGGTAAAGGTAAAAAAAAAAGATGCCACCGGAGAACAGTCAACAATCGATAACTTGAACACAAGGTAAACACTCCTGTTTTAAAAGGATATTATTTTTATTAGTTCATAGCATAATATGTTTGTATAAATACAGATTCATTCAAACGATAGGTATCGGATATTATACAAGGTGTGTTTCCGTAAGACCATCGGAACAAGGTAAACCTAGAATATAATAAAACAGGGACTGTATTATTCAATGTATTACTATTGGCAGTCACTACAAAAAATATGGGGTTGGGCAATAAAGTGAAAATCCAGAAATAATGGGCAATCTGGAAAATGTATGTGATAAGCATTATTCGATATGAATCAACACGCCATTAAATACATCAACGCGCCATATATATTCGCAGGAGAGAAAAAAACAAATCTTTTCTTTCCCGAAAAATTTGAAAAATTGCGCGCGAACAAACGTCAACCAAATCATTGTCAGATTCTGGAAAAACAGTGGGATCGTGGCGACTTCTGACAACACTGTAATAAATTATATTGTGTTTCATATACCTGAATAATATCTTCAAGATCTTTGGTCACCGGGAACTAGTTGTATTCGTCGAGAATATCGATCGAGCACATCTCTTGACTTAAGTTCCCATTCTTGAGGGTGACTGCGCATGTCAGGCGCTACCGGATGTTTCATCCCATAACCAAAACGGACCATAACAAAAACGGACTATTGAAATAAAACATGTAAATTTCTTGAATAAATATGATAATTATATGTATTAATTTGCTTAGTGTGTTTTAATTATAAGCATATGTTCGTTTGCACATAAATTTGCAAAATAAACCCAAAAGAATTGCAAGCATATTTTTAGTTACATTGTTAAATAAATGTAGATTTTTATTGATAAATAAAATTTCTGTAATGAGCGTAGTAAGTATAGACATATGGCAAATATTGAAGTGTAATTGAATTTATTATTTTATACACTTAATCTAATTAAACGTAGATCTTTAATTTCTCGATCCTCATCCTCCGGTAAACGTAGATCTTTAATTCACTGTCGTGTACCGAGTAGGATCGGTCTCAGTTTCAAGATGGCGACACAGCCAAACCTTTCTCGATTTGTGGCACGATGATCAACCCCCCAAAAACACGTTTTCTCTCTATTCCCGTGGCTCATGTCGGCAATGTCATGCCCAGACAGTTAACTTCCTGGCTTGGGAGGGCTCCGCATTACGTTTATTATGTGGAAAGTGATGAAAAACTGGAAATGTCAGTCGACGAAAGTTTGTTTACGTTTAGGATCGGACACGGTCTTTTTCGTTAAATTTGTTCGGGAGTGGACATCATGATATTTGACATAATTTTGATTGGGATCGGTCTAAATTTTGATAGGGATCGGTCACGAATTTTTCGAATTCTAAACCATTCCGGCCAATATATGTGCAGAAAACAATGATTTTTGAACATTTAAAATATCAAGAAGTTGCACACAACCTACATTATTTCATTTCCAAACACCCCTTTTCATTATTTCCATTAATATGATTTCTCAAGTGTACTGATAAAATATTGTTTAAAGTTGTTCCTTATAGTTGATCCACAGTCGTATGCATTTTCATAAATAGAGAAAAATAGTGAAAATTTAGATGTTGGGGTATTATAATATAATATTAATATACAAATGTATGTAAGAGACTTACTAGTATATCTACATTTTCAAAATTTTTCTCTATTTATGAAAATTCATACGACTGTGGTTGAGCCAACTCAGTACTTCGGTAGTAACATGAATTTATGTTTTTTTTTCTTTATCAGAATACATTCTCCTTCAAAGTTAATTCCAGAGCTTCCTAGTTAGTTTCTCTTATTGTTCCGAGTGGCTTTCTGGATCTCTGCACCCGAAATAATTAAAATGAGATTTTCAAAAGATAGCTTTGGTAAGCATATTAAAATCTCCTTTTGAACTATTTAAGGTGTAGAAATACAATGGTCCACGATAATAGATAGATATCATAATATTCGTTTCTATATATATATATGAATAGGCTAATGCAGGAGCCGCTTACCCAGTCGATGCACCTGGCCTGGGAAGTTTTATGAAACCGGGCGTTCACGCATTTCACGCATTTCACGCACCTGTTGCTTTTATTTTGCTTTCTTTTATCTGATGTTTTATTTGCATTATTTTGCTGATGTTTTTATTTACATTCTTTTTCTGTTTTTTTTTTTGTTTTTTTGATGTTCTATATTGCATTTCTTTTCTGATTTTTTTTTATTTGCACTGTCGGATTTAACTCTAATGCCTTTATCTTCAATTTTTCGTCTTTATGACAGGTACAACAATGTTCAATTATGATCTGAGGTAGGGCAGCTTCATATGCTCAATATATAGTAGCACATGTACATACAAAAATGCCATTTGATTTAATATCTTGATATCTCGATACGTTCATATTAAGTATAGGCAGTGTCTATTCTTACAACAATTTTCAACAACTTGTTGTAAGAATAGCCGTGAATTTTATTCTTACAACAAATAATATTACGGATTAGATAATGAGAAACGAATAATTATTACTTGTAGATTAAATATGTTGTAAGAATAGCCTCTAGAGCCTTTAAACAACAAAAAAGATAATGTTGTAATTAATCATATATATTTATTGTATGATATATAGATCTATATACATTTCTTCATATGCACAACATAATTTATCATCATAGAATAAAATATTACATAAAAACAATCAAATACAATTTTGATAATCGTAAAAAGCATGATAAAAGTTTAAAAAAAAAAAGCTTCTAAACATCATTTAAAATGCTAGAAGATTTTAAAACGGTATGAAATTTACATTTTGATAAAATATCTGAAATATAAAAACAATGCAATGCAAATAACTGTTAAAGAAATGGTCTATTATAAGGCTGTAATCATAAAATAATAATTTATATGAAAAAAGTTACAAATTGTAACGGAACCGAATGCAACTGAACTAATATATGATCGCTATTTTAAATAAAAATTCGTTTCCTCATTGAATGGATTCCGTAATATCATTTGTTGTAAGAATAAGATTCGCGGCTATTCTTACAACAATTTGTTGAAAATTGTTGTAAGAATAGACACTGCCTTAAGTATAACTATATTAACTCTGATATTTGTCATCGTATGTTTGTAATCCATCTCATGATTCCAATATTCGTGACCGATCCCTACCAAATTTAGACCGACCCCGACCAAAATTACGTCAAATATCATGTCCACTCCCGAACAAATTTACCGAAAAAAGACCGTGTCCGATCCTAGACGTAAACAAACTTTCGGCGACTGATATTTCCAGTTTTTCATCACTTTCCACATAATAAAAGTAATGCGGAGCCTTCCCAAACCAGGAAGTTACTGTCTGGGTATGACATTGCCGACATGAGCCACGGGAATAGAGAGAAAACGTGTTTTTGGGGCGTTGATCATCGTGCCACAAATCGAGAAAGATTTCAAACAAAATGTAAAAAATGGGTCTGGCCAAGATGCAATATTGGGAAGATCGAGGGTTCCCAGTTATCAGACTGTTGTGTTAACAATGCGTTTAGGCTGGATCCTTCGATTAAATGGCTTGAAACGTGTCTAAATTAGAGACCCATCTTTTTTCTTTTGGCTGTGTCGCCATCTTGAAAAGACCGATCCTACTCGAGTACACGACTGTAATTTCTACCCATCTTTTGGTATGTCGTGCTAGCTAGATTGCTATTTATTCACATTTTTTTTGTCGTTTGTCCAAAAAAGTGTCCATGCGATCCTTGTCAGTTTGTTAAAAATTTCGAGCTCAATTGTATTTAAGAATGTTGTCTCGCTTATTGCTTTTACATAGTGCCGTGTCATTAGCTAAAAAAAATTAACTCAAATTAACCGGCTTTTTCCAAAACTTTTTTTTGCTAATTTTCTTATTATTGTCGATTTCCCTGATTTCTGAAAAATAAACGGATGGAATGCACTAACCCTGTGGACCCCCATCAGCTTTTGTACCACTGGTTTACTCTCATATTCGTACTAATTTGCATATATACCCGACTATCTGTCCCCAAGACAGATTGTCAACGAACACGGAGGTCGACCACTCATTTTCTATTACGCGGCACGCGATTGGTCAAGGCAATTTTCCGGAAAAGAATTGACCAATCGCGTGCCGCGTAACAGAAAATAAGTCGACCTCCGGGTTTGTGGACAATTTTGTTTCTTACCTTGTGTATTTTTCTAGTATTCGTGTGGACCCAGGACCCACAATTAAATAGAGGCCCTACATTGTTACTAGCCCTGAAAATACGTACCCCCGAGGCAAACACGGGGAAATTAAGGTCCATCGGTCAAATGCCTGTGGTCAGTTTTGCGTATCAGGTCACACAAGTTTAAGTTTTCAAAATTTTTTGTGTGAAAAGAGCGTCCTGTATGAGGGTATTCGATATTATTCTTCGGCAAAAGTGAATTAAATGACCAGTGGTACCTTAAATCGAGGCGATTCAGCCAAAAGCAATGGAGGTCTTTCGGTGACGGTTGTGGAGGTCTTATCGGTGGTGGTGCAAATGTCATTTGCAATCCTTTTATCTCGTAATTACCTATAAAATACAATTAATACTTTATGTATGTTCAGAGTTATTTATATATTCCCAAAATATATCACATTTTAACTGATTTAATCATACGAAATGACGCAATAACAAAACCAGCCTCTCTCTAGTAAGATTAACAAAAAAAGTTATAGCACATTCCAAGTCAATGGTTTTGAAAAAAAAAAAAAGATTTGGTGTTTTTTTTCTTCAATTCACCAGACGAGCTTTGGGCTTATAAATACGGTAATTTATATGAGTCTGCGTAATAGAGGAATAGTGGGGAGCTTCACAAGAAGTCGTAAATGTAAAGAAATCGACATAAGTATTGACGTCATTGTTCCATTGTACTTCATATTTAGTCAACAGAATACCGAAGGAACAAGGTAAAGGCACAGGCATTTGACCGATGGACCTTAATTTCCCCGTGTTTGCCACGGGGTACGTATTTCCAGGGCTAGTAACGATGTAGGGCCTCTATTCAATTGTGGGTCCTGGGTCCACACGAATACTAGAAAAATACACAAGGTCAGAAACAAAATTGTCCACAAACCCGGAGGTCGACTTATTTTCTGTTACGCGGCACGCGATTGGTCAATTCTTTTCCGGAAAATTGCCTTGACCAATCGCGTGCCGCGTAATAGAAAATAAGTGGTCGACCTCCGTGTTCGTTGACAATCTGTCTTGGGAACAGATAGTCGGGTATATATGCAAATTAGTACGAACATGAGAGTAAACCAGTGGTACAACAGCTGATGGGGGTCCACATGGTTAGTGCATTCCATCCGTTTATTTTTCAGAAATCAGGGAAATCGACAATAATAAGAAAAGTAGGAGTACGTCGCCATTTTCAGTGATTTTGTTTCTTACCTTGTGTATTTTTCTAGTATTCGTGTGGACCCAGGACCCACAATTAAATAGAGGCCCTACATCTAGCCCTGAAAATATGTACCCTCGTGACAAACACTGGGAAATTAAGGTCCATCGGTCAAATGCCTGTGGGTAAAGGGATTATTCAAAAAACGACAGAATCCAATGACAAGGCAAAATCGAGATAACACACACGAAAACGACAAAAAGGAGGGGTACAAAAAAAAAACAATAGAGCACAGCCTGAGTAGAAACAAATTCACATAAATGAGACGACACAAAAACTGAAGCACTTGCAGATTTTTCATGCTCGAGAGGTGTTGTACGTGGTGAACTAAACTAATTGCGAATAGTTGCACATAAGAAAGACGATTGTCGAGGTAATATATTAGTTATCTTCTATTATATAATTCGACTCAAATTTAATATTTTCAGAAAGTAATGATTTATTGAAAATACGACTTTAAACAGGAAAATAAATGTAAATCACACACACACACACCTGTACACGACCATAAGAACCAAATATGAAACAAAGCAAATTACAACTTCTCAGAAGGTATCTTAAGTTTATTAACTTGTCACAGGTTGACATAAAAAAAATGTGTTTGGTGAAAACATATTTCATTCCGGAGTACCTGAGCTCATCCCAGGCTTAATGAGTGGAGTTCGTGTTTCTCGTTTTCTGTGTAGTGTTTTGTAGATCGTTGTTTGAACATTTGACCTTTTTCGTTTGACAATTGTGTTGTCTGTCCTTCGATTTACGGATTCTTTGGTTTCTTCAAAGTATTCTTATTCCAAAAACATACATAATAAATACGAGATTCCATTTGTAAACAAAAAAAGTAAAACAAATGATTCAATATTCAATACTTTATTCACTCAAGATACACATATAATTGTGTTACAAGAGGCCATTGAATAAAACTGTTCAATAACAGACAAACCAGGTTTATATGCACAGGGGCGTAGGAGCAAACACTTAGAAGCTGAATTTGTAGCGTGGAAACAAAAAAATGTCTATTTTACCTAGGTGTATAAGGGTATGATTTGATGCCAAGCGCCCCCGTTTATGCTTGTCAGTTTTGAAAAGCTTATCCCTCTTCCCGGTCCTGTTCTAAAGCTTGTGCTCCAAACTTACCGACACGCTTACACAGCTTATCCACTCCTACAACTTGCCCCTACTTTCCGGCCTCCGATAATTGAAGTTGAAGAGGAATTATAATATTTTTAATTTCAAGATACACGCGGTTCAAATATCATACCTCAGTATCTCCATTTAGGGTGTGGGTTCTTCCTACATGTATTTGTAAAATGCACGTACATGGTGGGTTCTTCCTTTATATGTAAAATGCACGTACATGTACATATAGTGGGTTCTTCCTATTTGTAAAATGCACACAACATGAGAAAGGTATTGCATAATTCAGGATTCTGATTCTTTTTATTGAGGAGATATGTCGACAGTTCAAGCACAAACAAAGAAGAATCACTAATACACTCCATGAGGAACAAAAATGAACGTCTAATTTTATGTATTCATAAAGTGTGTTAAATTCAGGTTATAAAATGGACGGAATGAAATTTAAAAATGCAAAATATGATTTGAAAATCGTTAGACAACCAAACGAGTCTGAAAAACTAGAACTGTTAAAATGTGATTGGACATTTCCACGATCCTACGTTTTCCCGGCGACTACTATTAGAGGTGCAAGTAGGAAATTTAATAATATCTGGTTAGAAAAATATCCTACTGTCCATGTGTATGTTGTCATTCATTGTCCCTACTATTGTACTGTCCATGTTTATGTTGTCTTTCATTGTCCCTACTGTTGTACTGTCCATGTTTATGTTGTCATTCATTGTCCCTACTATTGTACTGTCCATGTTTATGTTGTCATTCATTGTCCCTACTA
>MJUT01061120.1:487749-499316 GCA_002080005.1 Gigantidas platifrons
CGGTTTATTCAGCGTAAACTGACCCAAACCAGGTTATATCGTATAACCTGTTCAACAATTTGAAATATTCCTTAAATGTAAACTAGAATTATTTTTGTATGTCCAACAAAAACAACCTAAATTTAAATTTACAAATTTATGTCTGTGTGTGTTAGGGGCCTACTGGCCTTTCAATAAGGAGCGGTACCAGGTACTTGTACCCACCTAAAACAGTGTTTGGTACCTCCTGATTTTAAAGAGTGTTGTATAATATATTCATGAAAATTTAAATAAAAAGTACCGCCTGTGAATAATGAAGTACTGGTAGACTTGAAAAATATTTAAAGCCCTGGGCCTATGTCTATATGATTTTACAAACTGTTGTATTTTTGTTTTCCATTTTATTTCATTCTGTGCCTTAATATTTTTCATTTAAGAAACCAACATGTTTCAATAATCTGTTTCACTTTTTGTGGTAATTAATTGTCATTAGTGTTAAATGCTATGTTAATTAAATCGACCTGTTAGTCATTGTAAATACACACAAAAAGTGCATGAAAAATATTATTATTTTCTCTATCCTAGTAGATCATTTCATTTAAATATTACCTAAAACCAGTCACAGCTTTCTGAATTATAGCTTCTTCACTACTTTTGTCGAACACAAAAGACAACGCAGCAACAGTTGATCCCCAAGTCAAGGTAAATAACTCATGATCAAATGATCCTGCAGGAGCATGTGTAAATGTTCCCTCTTTTGTCCCTCCACGTCGCAACAAGACCTACAAAATCACAATATTAAAAAAATCACCTACAATTTTATAAGGGTTAGGGTTATTATTAGTGTTCAATGTCACTTTAAACAACATTTCAGTTGTATCATGGCAGTTAGATTTATTGGTGGAGGAAACCAAAGTACCTGTAAAAAACCAAGTGACCTGCTGCAAGTTACTAACAAACTTTATCACATAATGTTACATCAAGTACAACCCACCATTAGCAGGATCTTTCTTAACTGACAACTTACAGATATGAAAGGGATTGATTGTAAATTGGCATACAAAGGAGGATATAAGCATCTTTTATTTGAATTTGAATTTTGGCATTTCAGGCCACTTTCAGCAATATTTCAGCTATATCATGGCAACAAGTTTTAGTGGTGGAAGAAGCCAGAGTACCCGGGGAGAACCACCGACCATGGGCAAGCAACTGGTAAACTTTATTACTTGCGGCTGCGAGTCAAGGAGTGCACCCTTTTTTTGTAATTTACAAAGCTGGGTGCAAACACACGCCGTATTGGTGATAGGCTTATGTGAGTTGTTAGGTAATCAAACTACCTAACTCATTGAGCCACCCAGGCCCTTCTTTTATTTGAACAGACGAGACAATTCCTTATTGATATACAACAGTTTCTTTGAAGGATAGAAAAACAAAATATACGACATACGACATACGATGACAGGTTCATTTCGAAATATAAATCAAGGCCAAAATTTAACATAGTTGAATTTTTCGTTGTGAATTTTATTTGCTGTTGGAAATTACTATGCCATTGATTGTTTACATCTGACGTCATCATGAAGGCACATGCAAGTTCGGGTTTGAGTTTCATTTGGATGTGAAACATCTCTTTTATAATCATGTGACCAATTCATAACCAATCATATTGTAACATTTCAATGAAAAACGGAAGTAATGTAATTATTCCTGTGTAAAGATCAAAGGGAAAATGTACAAATCATCAATAATAATCTATATGTCAATTTCATTTAGTCATACCTTCCACATATAATTCTCTTTCACTAATCCAGTATGTTCTGATGGCATAACTATTTCTTCATTTCTGATAAAAAAAATTATATTTTAACATGAAAAATAATTCTTACACAGAGGTCTATCAATATATTTAATTTAACAGTACACAAATTTGGTATGTACACATACATTAAAATACATATAGAATAATAGTAGACATTATCACTAGTATCACAGAGAGTCTCATACAACAAATTGTCATACTGTATAAGTGGTTATTTTTGCTACTTTCGCGTTTAAGACAGATACGCGAAAATAATCCCCACACGAAAGGTTTTCGGATTTAAGATTGATCGTGACAACACGATTGTTAGTCGAGACACTTGTGAGTACAACTATTACCTTCCCTGACATATCTGATGGTATATACTAAGTAAGTGCATGGAAAATAACCGTTGATTTAATATAAATATCAAATATGTGAAGTAAATTTAACTCAATGTTCAAAAGACAGAAAAGTAAGAAAGTAAATATTGTCAACACTGACAAAAGGATATAAAATAAACTGACATGCACGTTATGTATTTGTCCGTGAGGTTCAGGATGGGATGCCCACAGCCTTAAATGCCCGTGTGATAAATTCATGGTCTCTTTCAAGGGTTTCGTGACACTTTATTAACCATTTAGCATGAAGAGGTTTTATAACGGAGGTTCGTAGATCGATGTCTGCTGTACGTTCACATATTTCATCATTATCCTTTTTGCTTGAAAGTTTTTTTACGACCATATCGTTAAACCACATTTGAAATTCTTTTTTCAACTCCTTTTTATTTATTTTTTATTAATTGTTTGGTCAAACCTGAAAATTAATTAAGTCAGTTATTATAACTGTCAATTTAGCCCTAAGGTAACGCTCATTAAAATTATCAGGTGTCAAAAGGTTTAATAGTTTAATCATTATCGATTATGATTTTTTTTACTTAATTTATGGTCGATTGGCTTGGATGAACTCTAATTATCAAAACAAAATGTCAGTTTTGTGTTCAAAATAATTTATTTATATAATTAATGAAAATGTTTTCAAAACATACCTGTTTGATCGCAGTTAATCACCAATTGATCAGGAATGCTGTTTTCCTTTATAACTTTGTCAATACGATCTAGGTATTCATGTTTGGTTTTTTCGAAATCTTCAGGTAAATGTTTAACAAACATTTATTTAAATGATTGAAAAGTGTTCACACTTTTTTTCTTTACTTCCACAAACGTGAAAATCGCAGAACTTTTTTTCCTGCTTTACAGTTTTCGCAAAATTAACCCCCACACGAACAGTTTGAATAAAAAAATCGCAAAATTAACCCCCCGCGAAAATAACCACTTATACAGTACTAGTGCAAATGTAGGTGGAGAACTTCAAAACTAACGTTATTGTTTTTTATTGGTAACATCATGTGTTTGAAGTCACACTGACTGATAATTTTCAGTTTCAGTGTCAGTTTCTTGATACAGACAATATCCGTCATAGAGATCAAAGGAAAAATGTATATAATATTGAGAAAAAAAATGTTATATCAAAATTTATGTAGTTGTTGTCATCAATTTAATAGCAAGTTAAAATAGATGTAAACAAGATGAACTGTGAGATAATGCTCACTTATGATACCCCGCATATATGTTCAATGTGTATAAAAACCAACTAAGTTGGCAAACAGGAAGTAGGAATCTGATGGGTCCAAAAGCGCTTCCCACAATATGGCATACCTATACGAAGCTTGTGACCAAATATAAGATTTCTGCCATCAATAGTTGCTGAGAAAAATGCGACGAAAAATATCTTGGACGGACGGAAGGACAGACAGAGGTAAAACAGTATACCCCTCCCTCCGGTGGAGCGGGGGTATAATAAATAGTATCTGCCAAGACAGAAATGTTCTTTTATTGAAAAAAAATTCCTCTAGTTTGGATAGATATTAATTAACTGTCCATCTCATATACTTGGCTTCCAGGAAAGAGACGTCAAGAAGTTAATGCAAGTAATGAAATGTGAACATCAAAATGTTTATTTATTTAGTCGCTGAAGATCGAGGCCAACCTCTCTTCATTAAAATTAAAGGTAAATTTTGATGCAAACACTTTAGTGACAGACAGATATGATGAAAACAAAACATATGCATCTACTTTTGTATATGCAATAAGAAATAACTGTTACACAGAAACCACTATAAAACGATAAAAAACAGTGATAACTGTGTCAGTATTGTACCTCCAAATAAAAACAGCAAAAATGAGGGGACATTTAAGCTGGGGTAAGATGGAGGTCTATTATATTATGATAAAAATATGTCAAACTTAACTGTGTGTTAATGGCTTAGACCAATTTCATACAAAACACTTAACAGAGCAGTTTTCATTCAGTCACTGTTAATTTTTAATGCGATTCTCAATATAGAATGAAACCTGTCTATACAGAACCCTGAAAAAAGTGGAATCCTGTTAAAAACCAAACTTTAAATAATGTCCCAATGTACAAAATCTTTGTTAATTTAACCTCTATGAACCAAACACTTGTCTGTTCTGAACACAAAAGTTGGTCCCAAAGAGGTTCAGTTAAGACGAGTGTCTTTGATTAATAAACAAGCATGCAAAGTTTTAAGAAATTTCCTTTTAAAATGTAGGAGTTGCACATACAAACTTTTGTGACAGACGGACATGACGAAAACAATGTGTCTTCCCCAGAAGGGACAAGATGTAAGAAGTGGCATTTTGAAAATGGATCATATATCTTACGATTTGTAAGTTGAAAACTATATGTCTACATCCATACATCAGAATTTGTTCCATTTACTTTCCTTCAAACATTTCACCCACTATGGTCCACTGGGTAACATGTTTCAAAAGAGCCACGCTCCCTCAATTCTAAAGATCTCTTTTGTAGATTTCGAGAAAAAAAAGTAGGCATAATGTAGCATCTACAAAAGACAATATTTTTACCCTTACCCAAACTCTCCACTATTTCAGTGGCAATCAAAAGTCATTGACCTAGATGACCCATCCCTTCCCTCACTTCTATCTAGATTTTATATGTTATTGGACTTGTTTTTGTCCTGAATATAGCTGACATACTGCTGCTGGAGGTTAAAGATAATCAATCATTTATATATAATAGTATACCTGATAGCATTATAAATCTCTTCTAACATATCCTGATCAAAGTCTTCTCCACCGTTACATTTATATATGATAGTATACCTGATAGCATTATAAATCTCTTCTAACATATCCTGATCAAAGTCTTCTCCACCGTTACATTTATATATAATAGTATACCTGATAGCATTATAAATCTCTTCTAACATATCCTGATCAAAGTCTTCTCCACCGTTACATTTATATATAATAGTATACCTGATAGCATTATAAATCTCTTCTAACATATCCTGATCAAAGTCTTCTCCACCGTTACATTTGTTCAAGTTCTTCTTGAATTGCTATAAATAAAAATATGAAAGATTTAATATTATGGCTTTTTTTTTGCACAGCTTCCATTTTGTTGTTGTACAAAATTTTGAAGTAAATTGCCAGCAAAGGAATTTTGCTATACATGCATACCTTGTGTTATAATTGTAACTGCTCTTTTTAATCAACTGTAAAAATTTCATGGTCATCAATTTTTTCTCATCTTAATTTGGAGTTTTATTATGAAACCTCTTAATACAAAAAAAAATTTTTTTAAGGCCATACAAAGTTAATTTCTTGGTTCTCAGGCCCGCCCGCATGTGGAAATTCATCGCCGCATTGCCGGTTTTTTTGCAAAAATAGTAAAAAAAAAATGTTTAAATGCGGTAGCGCTGTCCGTACGAAAAAAACAACCGCATCCATTTTTCTCTTATATCGCGTGGTCGGTGAAACGTTTTAAAACGCATCATGCTTAAATGAGATTTAAAGCATCGTTATGACAATGTATAAATAAAAAACGTGTTTCCGTTTGACATTTAGACAAAATGTCAATCGTTTCTGTGCAAATTCGGCACAAATGTTTGCCAGTTTTACCAGGAAACATAATAGGGGGCTTCTCCGAAGCTTGTACCTTATTGGAATTGTTTACGGAGATAAAAAATGATACGTTGGGACCAGCGGATTGGACGCTTCCATAAAAAAATAACCACTTGTGATGTTTCTGCCACCATCGGAAGAAATAAAATTGAAATTTTCAATAAAGTAATGAAAAGATTTATACATTGCCATATTTTTCACAAAAAAAAGAAGAAAAAATGCCTCCCTCATCACTTTTCACAGCAGTAAAAGGATAAAAAAAAATGCCGCCCTCCCTCATCAATTTTGACAAAAAAGGGCCTGAGAACCAAGTAATTAACTTTGCATGGCCTAAAAGGGGAACCACCATATTTGGACTCCAAAATAAGTGGGTTGAAAAACATTTTGCTTAAAAGGTCATATGACACTTCTCAACCAATCATCAACCCTGTTACATATAGTGTAACTACTAATATAACTTACTGCATTTGTCATTGGTATATTTTGTTTCTTGGCATTGTGGTTGTGTTGGTCAACATTCAACATAATAATAGCATAAGTTAAGGTGAACGCTGCATCATAATTTTGGAATGGCAGCCCATTACTTATCTGTAAAAAATAACATGCCACATTTTACATAATACCAGAAGAGTCATGTATACAACACTTAAAGCTTAAAAAAAAATAAATACAATACAATTGTATTATTATAGCATGATTAAGCTAAATTCAACAATATGTAATTTCAAACATCAGATCCTAGACAAGTCTGATGGGTTTCCTGCAATATATTGATATTCTAACTCAGGGTGTATCATCAACATTTATGAGCAACTTGTCCATATATCAACAACAAAATGTTTTTATAAGAATAAAAAATGTTGAATACAACTGCATAAGTTCTAAATAGGTAAGAACACATGTCTCATCATCTTTCCCTCTGTCGATGATGAAAATGAAATCAACATCAGGTGATGTGTGGCTCAATTAAAAATTGGTAAGTTCACAGAAAACATGTAAATGTTGATAATGAATACGGACATTAATACAAAATTATTTAATAATGAAGAATTAGTTTTTTGCAATCTTAACCCATTGTTGATGCCTCACTGCCACAACATTAGAAGCAGGAATGGCCAATATGTTGTCTTGTCTTCCGTAACACAAGTGTTAAAAACATACATGTATGTCACTTACTAACAGATGTTTAGATTATACATCAACTTAGCAACCAATCTCAGATAAAACAACCTCTTCCCAACCAATATCAGTTAACATAACTTATCGACCAATGTCCATATTACATAAAAACTTACCGACCAATGTTCAGAGAAGTGTTCTATTAAGTATGATATAACTGGTGCTTCCCCTGGTAGTCTGAATGCCTCTAAATATAGTCTTAATGCCTCATCTACTCTTAAATCTTCAAAATGGAATGACCTACATATATAAACAAAACAATATAAATAGTCAATATTTTACTGTTTTGTAAAACTTGAATAATAAACTTTTTTTTTAAATATATTAGCATGGTACAAATGAAAAAAAAAACCATCTGCCAAAAATAAAAATATTTTAGCAATAGTAGAAATATACATCAAATATGGTCTTTAAATATATTTTTTTATATTTTCATTGTGTTGACTAATTGTCATAGTGACTTCTTCTATTTCATGATAATTCTACAATCACAGTATAGTGGGTAATTCTTAATGATTTCATTCTACACTATGGTGGTTCACCAATTTCTGCAAAACAAAAATATTTACTTTGATATTCATACATTGTATATTACATATTATTACATAATGATTTTATTTGAACAATTATATTGGCTATCATGCTGTCACCTGACATACCGTAAAATTTGATATTGTTTGATTAAAACTCGTATTGACTCGCTTTCACTTTCACTTTTCATTGCATTATGCATGACGTCATAATGAAGTGATTAATTTCATATTGATTTGGTTTCACTTTCACTTTTCATTTTGATGTAATAAAACAATTACAGTCTTTTGTATCGGTCAATACGAGTTTTTATGGACCTTAGAAATCAATATTCACCTCAGCCTAAAGGCTTCGGTGAATATCGATTTTAAGGTCTATAAAAACTCGCATTGACCTCAACAAAAGACTATAATTGTATAAACTACAGAATGTTACAATCGTAAATAGTCTTACGTGACAAAAGCTTTAAGGATTTCTCCATTTGTCTTTCTACTGATATATTCTCCAATCTGTGCTTTATCTAGTCGTGGATTTTCTTTAAGAAACACGACAACTTCCTTTGCATCAAGAGGACTATTTAAATAGCCTTGTTCTTGAAGATACTGGATACCTTTGGCAGGCTTGGTGTTAAACTGTTTGGTTCCTTCATAATATACCTGAAAATAACAAATAAGATAAATGTGTTGTACTCTATTCTGTAGTGTAACTTATTTTCTGGTACTACTTCTGCATCAAAACTTACCTATAACCAGACTGAAAAAATCCTCCTTAAAAAAATCAAATGTGAATAATTTTTTTTGCTATCGATTCCTTAAATTGTTACAGGATTATTTTAGTATAGGAACAAATAATATAATGACAGGGATTCAGTCTATCAACACTCTATTTTTCAAATGTATAAATAAAATTCAATACAGTTAAGAAATATGATTACATTAGTGCTATGGTAATTTACATGGATACCATTTCACACTCATTTTAGAGTATGAGACATTCTCTACTGTGACTGTGAAATCTAGAACGGCAATAAAAGCGCTGTTCCTTTAATTTAATTTGTGTCTAAGTGTTACGTTGGATAGTCTCTAAAGTTCAATTACATCAATATCCCTTCTTACTAATACAATAAATATAGTCTTTCCAATTATGTAAGATACGAAACATGAAACTTCACTGCAGGTAGTATACTTTACCATATGCAATATATATACACAGTCAAACCTGTACTAAGACGTCACCTTTGGGACAAAGACAAAGTGTCCTTATAATACAGGTGACATGTTAAGAGGTTCAATTCATATGAAATTTTCTATGACAGGACAAGAAAAAGATGACCTCTTAATACAGATGACTGCTAAATAGAGGTGACCACATGGACAGGTTTAACTGTATATATATATATATATAGTGGATTGGATTTCCAGGATGCAATTTTTAGCATATTTTGACAAAATCATAAATTGCTTAAAAAATAAAAGGCCGTTGACCACTGGTCCCCAGACGCCAAGGTTATATGGTAAGATTAAATTTTGAAACTACTGTAAACTAGAGGTTCAGATGAGCTTGTATCACTCACCTGACTTAAATAATTCTGAAAGGGGACCACCCAAGGACCATTTTGAAGTAAAAAAAAAGGGGAGTAACTCTGGTTAGATTTGTTGAAAAATCATCATTATCGAACTTGACCTAGATATTCATGAGTTACATTTACATACCAAACCTAGTTTCAATCGGACTTTTTGTTCACAAGTTATAATTTGGAAATCAAAAAATTAGCAATTTTGAAGAATAAAAAGGGATGTAACTCTGGTAAGATTTGTCGAAAAAATGATCGCTATCAAATTTGACCTAGATATTCATGAGATACACTTACACACCAAACCTAGTTTCAATCTGACTATTTGTTCCCAAGTTATCATCTGGAAACCAAATATTTGGCAATTTTGAGGTATAAAAAGGGGCATAACTCTAGTAAAAATAGTCGAAAAATTGTCATTATCAAATTTGACCTAGTTCTTCATAAGATACACTTACATACCACACCTAGCTTCAATCTGACTTTTCATTCACAAGTTATCATCTGGAAACCAAGCACATGGACGGACGGACGACACCCCTTCGACGAAGCGTCGGGGGACAAAAAATCAAAAATAAATATTCCAAAATAAAAATGCAGATTGAAATTACAATAAGAATTATATCAATATTTTGCAATTTATTTTTGTCTTACAAAATTTTATTCCTGTTGAACAATACCCTCTTGAAAGGTATATTATTACAGCTTCCTACATTTATAATTGTGTACCTTTTTCTTGTGTCTAGTGGCACCAATCTCTTCCTGTGTTGGTACTTTTTCTGAGACTTTCATTCTGTTTTGTCTCAAACTCTGGCCTTTCTTTACTGTAACATCTTTATTCACTTTGGAATCTACTAAAAAAGAGAACACATAAAATAAAAGAATCTAGCATAACCAATGAATTTAATACAGTTTTAATCTGAATTAAAAAAAA
The DNA here is from genome assembly GCA_002080005.1 of Gigantidas platifrons. Classification (NCBI taxonomy): domain Eukaryota; kingdom Metazoa; phylum Mollusca; class Bivalvia; order Mytilida; family Modiolidae; genus Gigantidas; species Gigantidas platifrons. The sequence continues at coordinate 497,754 of MJUT01061120.1, forward strand.
AAAAATTGTTAATTCAATAATAACATTTTTAACCATGTCTATATTGTTCGGATAAGAAAAGTAATTTTAAGATATTTAATTATGCGTTCAATGATAATTGCATTTATTTTAATGTATGTGTATCTGATTATATGAGCAATATGTAAATATTTACTTTAAATGTGATAGAAATTAATTAAATCAAATACTAAAAGCATCTATTGCCAATGAAGACAAATAAATGTTTAAATTTGTGACCGGTAAAAAAAAAGAGACATCAAACAAGACGACATTTTGGGATCTCATTAACCTGCCATATTTTAGTGCCTGTCCCACACATTGACCAGAATTTCTAACACCACATGCCATAGTTTTTTCTATGTTCAATACTTTGACATGGGAGAGGTTGTTCATTTTGTTGATATTGGTGGAATTTGTGACCATTTAAACTCTTTCCATAATGTCATCTACATTTCAAATATAGATCACAGATATAATAGGACAATATTTCATATTTGATTCTACAACAACACTATATAATATACACTTATTGACTGTTATGAGGGTAATAGCAGGTTTATTGTTCTCAGAGACACCAACTATTGCTCAAGGCAAAGCTTGATGTTACTGAAATACTAGAATATTTATGAACAAGTCTTTTTATTAGGAAAACTAATACTGACGTATAATATCCAATATCATTTAAAAAAAAAAAATCAGAGAAAATCAATTTCAAATATTGAAGTTATAAAACTGGTCAACAGGCACTACAATATAACAACATACCTCCCTGTTTTTGACTAGATATTGATGACCCATCAGTGCTTGCTTCAGATTCTGTGGAAATTTGACTATCCTTTACTGCTGAAAAAGGATATATACATATATACATTGTATATGTGTTACTTCTCATAAATAAAAAAAAAAGCCCCCCACACAAAAGCTACAAAATGCTCATTTCAAAACATTCACTTTCTTGCTTCCATGGTAAAGGAGTTGTTTTTAATTTTATTTCAACAAAATTTCATAACTGTTGAAAAAACATGTCAAAGAAAATAACTTTTTTCCACTGTTTTGTTCCAATAGCAATGACAGCTATTTTGAATTGTGCACAGATGTAGATAAAACATAATTCATTAACATCTGTACCACATGAGTTGTACTTATTTGTTTCCACATAAATGGAAACCACATTTACTTTGTGTGAATCCAGTTTATCTTACAAACATTTAAACAAAAATAAGTCATTTAAAGTTCTTGCATTTGTTTCCATGGCAATAACAGACAAATATTCCGAGTTTTGATTTTAAAGATGTTATTGCAATTTTATTTATGACTTGTAAATCAGTTCAGACATTCATGTTCCAGTAAAACATACCTGTTTTACTTTCTGTATTCTGTTTAGCCAGTATTCTATTATAACAGTGAAAACATACCTGTTTTACTTTCTGTATTCTGTTTAGCTAGTATTCTATTATAACAGTGAAAACATACCTGTTTTACTTTCTGTATTCTGTTTAGCCAGTATTCTATTATAACAGTGAAAACATACCTGTTTTACTTTCTGTATTCTGTTTAGGCAGT
>MJUT01061120.1:501128-512386 GCA_002080005.1 Gigantidas platifrons
TACCTGTTTTACTTTCTGTATTCTGTTTAGGCAGTATTCTATTATAACAGTAAAACATACTTGTTTTAATTTCTGTATTCTGTTTATCCAGTATTCTGTAATAACAGTGAAATCATACCTGTTTTACTTTCTGTATTCTGTTTAGCCAGTATTCTATTATAACAGTGTGGTTCTATGCAGTCTATAACAGTCAACAGGGCATCTAATGATAACAGGTGTGTGGAAAACAGTCCTTGTACTGGAAATGCATTCTGTAATAAAATGTTATTTTCTTTACTTAATGTATATATGCCACTTCAAATACACAGTAAATAAAGGGTTAGGGTTATGTGTTTAATGCCACTCTCAACAATATTTCAGTTATATTGTGGCAGTCAACTTGATTGGTCGAGGAAACCAGCTGAGTACATAGAGAAAACCACGACATGCTGCAAGTCACTGACAAACTTTATCACATAATAATTACATTACTTCCATTTTTCATTGAAATGTTACAATATGATTGGTTATGAAGTGGTCACATGATTATAAAAGAGATGTTTCACATCCCAATGAAACTCAAACCTGAACTTGCACGTGCCTCCTTGACGACGTCAGATGTAAACAATCAATGGCGTAGTAATTTCCAACAGCAAATAATCTAACACAAATAAAATTCACAACGAAAAATTCAACTACATTGTATATTAAATTTTGGTGTGATTTAAATATAATTATAAGAATTGAATACATTCTTTTGAAGTTTCATTGGGGTATGAAAGCTTTCACGGTTTTTGCTGGCTCTATTGGGAATTGCCACCTAACCTAAATTGGGAAATTTTATCGACATTTTTATCGACAAAATATGAATTTGAAATTAACTTTGGCAATAATAAACTAAATAACTTTGCAGTAGAATTTATTTCACTCAATTACAACATCATGTATCTGTCCTTTTCATTTTTGAATTTGTCTACTAATGTGTTATTAGATTACTATCTTGACAGTTTGGCCTTTCCTTCTATGGATCATATCAAAAGTTTCCAAATTCATTTGGGTCAATCTTTACCTCAGAAGAGTTTTAATCAAATTCATATATGAAAAGCTCCTTTCCATAGAGGCAGGGATGATATTCATCAAGTAAAGTATGGATGAATTAGTGGGATCAGTTTGAAAAAGTTCACAATATTTACACAAATAACCTGATAGTGATACGATTTAATACAACTATAATATAAAAGGCCGTTGGCCACTGGTCCCCCGACGCCAAGGTTATATCGTAAGATTAAATTTTGAAACTACTGTAAACTAGAGGGTCAGGTGAGCCTGTATCACTCATAATTCTGAANTGAATTTGAAATTAACTTTGGCAATAATAAACTAAATAACTTTGCAGTAGAATTTATTTCACTCAATTACAACATCATCTATCTGTCCTTTTCATTTTTGAATTTGTCTACTAATGTGTTATTAGATTACTATCTTGACAGTTTGTCCTTTCCTTCTATGGATCATATCAAAAGTTTCCAAATTCATTTGGGTCAATCTTTACCTCAGAAGAGTTTTAATCAAATTCATATATGAAAAGCTCCTTTCCATAGAGGCAGGGATGATATTCATCAAGTAAAGTATGGATGAATTAGTGGGATCAGTTTGAAAAAGTTCACAATATTTACACAAATAACCTGATAGTGATACGATTTAATACAACTATAATATAACCAGGGAAAACTTTGCTCATACTTAAGTGAACTAAACCTTCTCATATCCTCCTTAACGAGTGTTGGATGATTTTCATCCAACTCTGAATTTTTAACGTTATTTGTGCTGTCTGTAACAGAAGATAAGAGTAGCAACACTATCAGTATCGTCGCCATGAATTTGACATTCGACTTCACAAATGCTGATTTCATCATCATTTTCCTTGGGTTTCTTCTTTTTCGTTGTCACAAAAAAGGAATAAATTGACAACTATTTGTTTTGCCTCTTTAGGCTTTATTTTTTTCAGGTAATATTTACTGTTGTGACACACGTTTATGTCAAAAAAGAACGACGAACGATTGTACAGAAAAAGCTTACAGATGACCGGATATCTAATCGCGTAATATAAAAAAACGTTTCCGGAAATGGTTACTAAATCCGGATTTTTACTGATGATAACTCCAATCAGTTTGGGAATTATCTGACTGATTTTTGGAAAAATGGACCCTATTTTTCATTGGGAATGCGGCCGAAATTCGGCAGTAAAAACCCTGGCTTTGATCGAAGCACATTTTCAACATGAACCGCTTCATTGAAAATGTACTTCGGGTCAACGCTTTCATACCCCAATGAAACTTCAAAAGAATGCATTCAATTCTTAAATGTTATATTGAATACACCTCGCCATGAGCAGGATTCAAACTCACAATTTTAATGGTGATAGGCACTGATTCCAAAGGTAGTTGTAAATCCAAAATAATTAACTGTTATTTATAATTAACTACGAGACAACAAATTATTAATATTCCGATACATTTATTATTGGTATCAATTTCACAAATTAACCAGAAAAGATTTCTACATTGTCAATTTCTAAATGTAGTCACTGAAATGACTTGATCCATGTTTTATATACTATATTTGATGAGTGTGCGAGTGAAAGTGATCATAGTTAAATGCCAACTCTACAAATTTGTCAGCTATATCATGCCAAGAACAAGCTACATTACAACGAGATGATAATGATGTCAACTTTATACTGGACAAACATGCTCAGTTGGATGTTTATAGTGCTACCTGACACTGAAACAATCTGAGACATGTCTCTCCACTAGAACACACTAAGATAACTAATCTTTGTTCTTACTTATTAATGCTGCTTGCTCTGACAGCGGTGAAGTAGCAAATACTAATTTTATAATCTTTGGCTTGACCAGGGCTGAAACCCATAATCTACCAAACCCGAGGCGAGCACTCTAACTGTTACTCCACTTATGTCGTTTTTATACTGAAAAATACAATATGTATACTTACTTTAGACAACAACTTTGTCGTGTCTTCAAATAGATTAGAGCAGTATAAATCACAGTCATAATTAATAAATAATTCTGTCACCATTCCTGGTATCTTAAACAGTTGTACTATAGCATCTAGAGCTATTTCTCTGGTTTCATACAGAATTCTAGGAGACTCTGTTACAATGATGTCAGAAAGCTTTGTTAGATACATCTGTAATATAAGAGACAAAGGTGACATTACGACTGGAATCTTGGATTTTGCTAAAAGTCATCAAATATCTCCTTTGTAAAGAAATTTAGAGTCAATGTGTTGAAGATTTTGCACAAAACATTCCAAAAATGTGTTAATGTAAGATAATTTATAAAATATTTCTTATTACAGCCAGGTTAAATCTTTTATTTTTAAAATTTTTCACATAGAAGACAAATGTATACATTGGATCCAACATAACCTGTATCCTTCAGTTGTGCAAGGTTGAATCTCCATTTCACAAGGAAATTTCAAGTAAAATACATGTACATTTACAGATCTCATTGCATGAAATTTGGTTAAAGGAAACTTGAGCTATTGTTGAACATGTGATGAAATGGCATTTGGTAAAAACAAACTTGAACTATTGTCAGACATGTGAAGAAATTTTTTACGAACAAGGTTCCATAACTCTGCAATAGCAAAGTGAAAAATGTCAAAATGAAAAGATATAGTACTTTCATAAACTCCGAGTTGTGTAAAATTTAGTTAAATTTGGTCAAACCAAATTGGACGAGGGAAAGGTTGTAGGGACGACAGTATACCATAATACGTCCAGTCTCAGTATACCATAATACGTCCAGTCTTTGATGGCCATGTGAAAAATAAAAAAATAATGCATTTCACAGAAAACCTTATCTTAAAATGTATCATATACATGTTACTAGTATTTGATAATTTTACATTCATACAATGTTTAAAAAATAACATATTTACCTCAAGTTGGAATTTAAGATGGCTTCTGATGGATTCAAATACAAGAAAGCATACTCTAATAGAGGCAGAAAATAAGGATAACCTCTCTGACTGTAGCAGCTGAAATAGAGGTAAACAACTGTCTATATATAATAGCTGAAATAAAGACTGAAAACAAAGAATCTCTCTCTCTCAACTAGTAGCTGATATAGAAACAGAAAACGATGTTAATCTCTCCAACCAGGATTAGTCATTTTCTGTGTACTTTAGGAGTATATGATTGTTATAATAAATCAGATTAGGGAGTCTACAATTGTTGTGAATTGATACAAACTTGTGAGTATTCGATCATCGTGATCAGTCAAACTCAGTTTTTGATTGTTCTAAATCAGTCAGAATTAGCACTATAGATTGTTATGATCAGTAGGACTCAGGATATACAATTGTTGTGATCACTAAGAATTGGGGGGTATTCAATTGTTGTGATCACTAAGAATTGGGGGGTATTCAATTGTTGTGATCACTAAGAATTGGGGGGTATTCAATTGTTGTGATCACTAAGAAGTGGGGGTATTCAATTGTTGTGAAAAGCCAGGTTTTCACTATTTTAACATTTCTGACTAAGGGTGGTACACAAAATAAATAAAATGAGAAAAGTTTTTTTCTACTATGTTTGCCCATGTGTTTTTGATATTCTTTAAAAATAATACTGCTAACATTTGTTTGATGTTGTTAGCCTGCATGCTTTTGATGATGTATGCTCACTGTAAATTGATTTTGATCCGTTGAATCGCTGTTCTTTGGTATCATCAAACCAGAAAGACATATGTAACAATTCAAACATCAACGAACATCTCACTATCTGTTTATCCATGAAAATTGACACCCACGAAAATAAATGAAATCACTGTACATTGGTATTTGAATTTGGGTTAGGGTTATGGTGTTTAATGCCACCTTCAAAAATATTTCAGTTATATCCTGGTGTTCAGTTTTATTGGTGGAGGAAACCAGAGTACCCGGTGAAAACCACAGACCCGCCGCAAGTTAGACGAAACTTTATCACATAATGTTGTATCAAGTACACCTCACCATGAGCAAGATTTGAACTCACAACTTTAGTGGTGATAGACACTGATTCTATAGGCAGTTGTAAAGCCAACTACCATACGATCACAACCACAACGGCTCCTATTTCATTTTGAAATAGACAATACTTACAAGAAATAAGTGTCTGCACATTTCATCTTTAACTAAGAAGAGTAGTGATTCATACTGTCCTATATGATCAGCTCCTGATTCAAATGCTACAGCCAATAGACTAAGTCCCATGTGTATCATCACATCTGTATTATGTCTGTCTAATGGATTTGTCAATGATATAAGGAACCTAAACAATTCCCGTACACACGGTAATCCATATGGTATCAAAGGTCCAGAACCTACAAAAATAATTTCAATTCAATTTAACAAAATGAAAAACAAAAATAATACTATACCATCATACCATCAGTGCAGCTACAAAATCTAAAAAGAAAAGGATAGAAACAGAAACAAAATTGATTCCTCTAATACACATACATATATATTACCACTCACTTTCCTGGATCGGTACAGACATTTCTATAAAAAGTGGCAGGGTTAAACTAGTTATATGTACCCAATCCTCCCCTCTTGGTGAAATGATGTAGTTATGCAAATGTTTTCCGTATGTGTGTAAAATGCAAATCCTCACAGATAACTGGGTGAGCAGTGTTGTTGTAAAGAAGACTGGATCTTATTTTTGAACTACATATATTTAATTTTCATGACACAGAAGTTGTCATGGGTGTAATATTACTTCTAAAAATAGCTTTAATAAATGTAACACTATTGTGAAAATATGAAAAGGTATAATTATAATAACAGTCATATAATACAAGATCCTAATGTCTACCACAACATCCAACAAAATACTAAAGGTATTTTAAAGCACAATTTTCGCTTCCTGAAAAATTCCTATTGGAAATCGGCCAGAATAGAGTGTCTTAGGGTTTGCAAAGTATTTACTTTTCCGGGACTTTTCTTAATACATGATTGAAAATAAACATCGGTAATAAATTTAAATCATTCTGAGTTGCTGAACTTGTCCAGTAACCATGGTAATGTTGTAGTAATATATGTATTTGTATACATACCTTCTTTTATATATATATGTGGCATAAATCTAACTCACTCAAAGTTGAAGTCAACCTGTAACCATGGTAATGTTGTTTTAATACATGTGTGTATATACATACCTTCTTTTATATATGTGTGTGGCATAAATCTGACCCCCTGGGAGTTAATAAAGTCATCCTGTGAGGCAGTTTCTGATACATCTGTGGTAGAGTGTATAGATTCTGAGTCATCACAGAATTCAGAAGGTAATACACCTAATCGTTCATTCTCAGCATACAGGTCTGTTTCACTAGAGGATTTCTACAAAATACATATAAAATTTATGTGATGTTAATGAAAGATGTGTGTTACCTGTATTGATGTATCAATAGATAAATTTGACAAGTGCCTCAGTTGAAGCAAATAGTGGTGTGGTAGCTTGATACTATTACAATATTTTCTTTCGTCTCTTGTTTAATTCCCTTCTCATTGATGGCATTTTTACAAACACTATTTTCAAATTGTACAAAGGTTTTCCTTTAGTTTTCTTGCAAAATTAATGCATAAATATGGAATTTCTATATTAAAATTATTATTACCACTGATCTTGAATGTGTCTAAAACAACAAATGGAACCTGATATATATTCAACAAAATCAAGGTTAGTCCTTCTTTTAAATGCAAAATGTGGACAATAAATAAAGAAATCTCTTTGCTTTCATTTAAAAAATAATATATATTCAATAAATAAAACATGTAAATGAAATTGAGCTGGCCTGTTTATAAAAGTAAAAAGAAGATTATCAGTAACAGCATTCTAGTTTAAAAGACAAGAAATAAAACAAGAAATTTCCATGTTGGGTCTCTCAAATTAATGTGACTTTTTTCACTGTTCATTGGTTACCAATTTTAAATGTAAACCATTCAGCAATATATAAACTTTATAATATTTTGAGAAATATCAACTTACTCTCATCATGTCTTCACTTTCTGGTAAAGAAAGCACAACAGGAACTGAGGGCACAGCTTGTTCTGAGGCATCATCTGGTGATGGCCCTTGTAATGAACTCTCCTGTGTAGAGGTTTCTTCGGTTTCATCAATGCTTGACTTTTGCATCTCTTCAATTTCTTTTTCTGCTGCCGCCTTTTAAAATAAAAGTACCAAATACAATATGGTGGTAAAAATAAGCTTGTATGACAGATATTTCTAATAAGAGTAAAACTGGTATTTTAATCAACTCATCAAATAAGTGACTACAAAGTATTATAACATATAGATGCATCTTTTACAATTTTTAAAACAGATGTGGTCATTGTTGTTTAATGTTACTTTTCCTCATTTTTGTTGTTCGTGTAGTGTGGTTATTGTAAAGTATGTCCCTGTTCTTATGATGTATAGATATAATAATTATAATTTTTAACAGATGTCTCCATCAATTTGGACTTTTTCAACTTTTTTGAATGTATATAGAGGTGGTTGTTTGTTTTCTTGATATTGGCGAAATTGTTGACCATCAATGTGTAAACATTCTGTTAATAATGAGAAGCAATATACAAATGTATATGAATAACCTTACACTATAAAGGTTTAATCTATTCATCACAAAATAAAATGTAGAAGAGTGATCATTTAATCAAATCGTATATGCAATCATGATAAAATTTTAAATATAAGAAATCTGTCAGTATATCAATAATCTCTAATCTGAAACTGTTTACATATATCAATAATCTCTAACCTGAAACTGTTTACATATATCAATAACTCCATCTTCCCCTGGGGTAGCAGGAGTTGTTGCTAGCCTTTCTCTAGGGGCATTAACATATGAAACACCATCAACTTGACCACTGATTTCTGTGTTTTCTGTTTCTTCTGTATTTGGTGTTGGGTGACTGGTCCCCTGTGGTATAGCAGTAACAGTTGTGTCTTGATTATTTTTAGGACGTTTTGGTCGTGGTTTTGGAGATCTCTTCTTCCTCCCCATCCTTGAAGGGTCAACACCACCAGCTCTCATTTTAAGCTACAAAATAATTTTTGTAATAGATTTTAATACAGACTTTTCAAACAATTTAATATAATAATTTATCAACTTCATTTTCAATACTGTAAATGCATCTAAATTTGTAGATACCAATTTTCGTGATTTGAGGAAAAAATGTATTTTCATCGATACGGAAATTCATGGATTCCTTGCTATAGCCAGTACATATGTATATACACAAAGTGACGAATATTGGTTCAATTCTTAATTTCGTGGTTTGATACTATCCAGGAAATTCATGAAAATTGGTAAAACATGAAAAATAAGGAATTCACAGTCCTATATTTTGACCTTCAAAATTCATATTCATAGAATAAGAGTGTTTTCATTTTCATGATTTCTTTATATATACAAATGTATAAACTAATCAACTCCTTAATGCTGTGTGCTTAGCAGAAAAGCAGTAAATACCAATTTCATAGTCTTTTGCTTGACCCAACCATGATCTACCACATTCCAAGTGAGCATGCTAACCATTACCCTGCCGATGCGGTTTCACAGAAATAAATGAAAATCAGAACATGTTCATACATGTATCATCACAATAAACAATGATAAAACAGATGTACAGGTTAGTACTTGGACCACAGAGGCATAAGTGCGTAAATATACTATTTATTTTTCATGACATTCACATCTGATATTTTCAAACAATTACCTTTTTCATATTGGCCACCCATTTTGGATCTTCTTTAAATTGTGGTAGTCTTGTAAACAACAACTGAACCATGTCCATTAATGTATGCTCTGCTGACTTTCTCAACAGTTCTGAAATAACAGCAAATACACAACAAGTTAAGATATTTTATAAAGTATAACTCCAAATATATTATACAATTATGGTCTTCATGAAAAGTTAATATCCATAATTATTATATAGATAGGTGTGAATTATGGAGATTTATCCGTGAAATAAATTCCGATATTTCACATGTGAAATATCAGTTTTTCCCCGCCAGAACTAATTTTAGACAACTTTAAGTGTAGTGGTTACGTCCCTTGTTGTGTTATGGTGAATACACACATGATTGTAAACTGAAACAATTAAACAAATGAAAAAGTTTTAGTACTTTTATAAATTATTTTAATTGAATCATTTTATTGATACATTAAAATCAAACACTTGCTTATTCTAAATCGAATCATTTCACTAGCATAACACAACAGATTTAAATATAAACAAACAACGGCAATGTTTTAAAAGTGCATTGACCCATTGTAGATTGTCAGTTTCCTAATTCCTTTCACCACCCCTTTTCAATGAAAAATCGTCTGCTTTGAGCAATCTTAAAATTAAAAAAAAAACAAAAAACAAAATGTCAGTTTCCCAATTCCTTTCACCACCCCTTTTCAATGAAAAATCGTCTGCTTTGAGCAATCTTAAAATTAAAAAAAAAAAAAAAAATGTCTGATCATTTTGACGCATATACGCAATAGTTATCGTTCTTTGAGAGGAAAACGTCAGAGGCACTCGGAACACATCACTTGCAGGCGACCGTTACAATTGTTTTTAAATGTCTGAGACAATGTTCCAATGGACTTAAAATATGTTTGCCAGCAGAATTTTACATGTATGTGTTTTCTTGGTTTCATTCGGTATAATAAAATATATATAAACATGTAGCATGCGGGTTCAGGAAATATGAAAATTTATTCACCCATGAGTATCATATTCTCCTCGGGCGTTGCCCTCAATGAATATGATACTCTTGGGTGAATAAATTTTCATATTTCCCTCACCAGCATGCAATAAATGTATAGTATTCACCTGCTGGAAGTGATATTTACCAGATGATGTCATAAGCATTATAGTATATGTAATAAAACAATTACAGACTTTTGCATCAGTGGCTTCGGTAAATATCATTTTACAGGTCAATAAAAACTCATATTCACTTCTACAAAAGTCTGTAATAGTATAGTATCAAGTTGATAAGGAATAATTTCCCAAAGCCAGAAGAGCTGAGGGAAATAAATCTTTCGAAATTTGATAATTATGCAAAATACTGCCACAGACAAGCAACATATCAAAGTTAAGGATAGATTGATTTTTGGTGTTTAACGCTACTTTCAGCAATATTTCAGTTATATCATGGCAACCAGTTTTAGTGGTGGACGAAGCCGGAGTATCCGGAGAGAACCACTGACCATGGGCAAGCAACCGGTAAACTTACGGCTGCTAACTCATTGAGCCATCAGGGCCCTTGGATAGAAATGTGTGTTTGTAAACTGAATGTGCTGTGTAATTAATCAATAATTCATTTTCAGTTAACATTCTAATACAATAACATATCAATTAACAAATCTCACTTAAATTGTGTACAAGACTATGTTTTATTCACATTTTATTGACAGATGAGCAAAGGGAGATAATTGTTGACAGATGGTCAAAGGGAGATAATCAGTTTTCACTTTGATGTATAGTTTCATGCCAAATTCAAACAGTTATGTTTTGCTACATGCATATTCCCTAACAGTTATAAATGTTAAATAGCAGTATGCTGTGGGAATATTTAGTTATTGCAGAACACTGATGAAAAACCCCTGTAAAATAAGACAGTTATTTCTTATTCTTTTATTATAGTAAAGTATAATGATAGTTTTAACAACCATCTATTCAATGGTTATTTCGTTGTCAATGGCACTAGACAATATATCAATATTACTTCTACAGAGGTGTTTACCCAAAATGAAAGCTATCAGTAGTATTGGCCAGTTTTATCAGTAGTTTTGGATCTCTGTCAGTAGTATCACCGTTGAGCATCGCAAAGTGACGCAAACTTTCTAGGGGGTATGAAATATATTTTTTTTAAATTAGATGCCATTTCCTGCATTCTGACAATATCCGAGTCATGCTTTGAAGATACTAAAGAAATTTTATAGGATTTATTACCTTTTTTTCTGAAATAAATGACAGGGAAATTTGTTAAACTCAGTTATGTCCTATTAGCATAATGTATGTTATTCAGTTAATTAGAAGTTCAGCTGCACTACATATTAGAATAATATAATTAATTCAATTCTACTAGCTACATGTACATCAGTTCGATCATATTAACTATTGTTTACAAAATTTTTAATTTCACTCACAAAAGCTTACGACACAGACACCAATGATTACACCAGAACATCCCTGGATAGGTTAAAAAAAAA
>MJUT01061120.1:523029-536856 GCA_002080005.1 Gigantidas platifrons
TTGTTTGTTCTCTTTCTATTGGCCATTGTGTTGTCTGTCCTCTTTCTATTGGCCATTGTGTTGTCTGTCCTCTTTCTATTGGCCATTGTGTTGTCTGTCCTCTTTCTATTGGCCATTGTGTTGTCTGTCCTCTTTCTATTGGCCATTGTGTTGTCTGTCCTCTTTCTATTGGCCATTGTGTTGTCTGTCCTCTTTCTATTGGCCATTGTGTTGTCTGTCCTTCTATTGGCCATTGTGTTGTCTGTCCTCCTTGGATTTACGGCGTCTAATTTCCCCTTTGATACCTTCAAACCTTGTTGTATATTATTGAACTAATTATAATTAAAATTGTGCAGTTACATTTGCATAAGATAAATGTAACACCTATCATTAACAAATTTTGTAATTTATTTCTCCTAGTTATTTCGTGCTTGGATTGTAAACAGTTTAACTACCTCTTGATGGGACGTCGTAGTCAGTTAGTTAAGCATGGAAAAGTTGCAATAATTATGTATAAGTAACACTCATAAACATGTACACAGTCAGGGATCCTTTAACTTTCTCTTATCCAGTTGAACATTAGAATGGTCAAACAAATGAAAAAACAAAACAGGACAGAAAAAGGGATAAAAAAGGTTAACGCTGTCCTCTTTATTTTTCTTTCTACAAACGATCAGAAATCTAAACAGTGCCAAAATTGTTAGGATTTGACAACATATGAAATAACTGTTATCTATTTTTATATAATGTTCAATTTATATTGGAATGGGATTTTATAGACAATATTACTAGATAATCTGATACCAAGTTATATATATGTAATTGTAATTTTTATACACTTTGATATTACATTCAGACAATTCCAAAATATTTTACCTACCATTGTAAGTTTGAGCAATAATAAAAATAAGTCTCGTTCTTGCAATACCAATTATGTGTTAATTTACAAAACAAGATACAATGACATGGTACTTTATATATAGAAGCTTATTAAAGTGTGCATTAATTACATAGGTTAAGACTACCAATAACCAGTAAAGAATAATTGATATATTTCTCCCCAACAAAGAAGCAGTCATACAAGTCGTTGCCTAGTACGTATAGTTAACGGCAACAGTTAAATCATCGTTTATTTTCCAAATCATTATCCCAGTGATCTGAAAGAAACATGTAGTGTATTGAAACAAATTCAATTTTGAATTTCAAAATCACTTTCACAATTAAAAAGTACGCTTATCGAATTTCGACCACCTTATAATTCAATTACTCTACTATATCCAAACTGATCCGAGATAATCTCCCAAAATTTGTTTAAATTGACACTCTAAAGGTCAGAAAAGCTAAAAAGAATTTAGAGAAATGAAATAGTGATGGATTACTTGTATCTGTTGATGGGATTTACCGCTTATGCCAATTTCTTTTTAAATTATATACGTTTCCATGGTAACGGGATCCTTAATTGCCATACTCCTCCCCTTTCATGTCAGCAGTAAGATGGAACGAGCAGAAAATTATTTGGTTGTGCGTTTTAATTTGTAATTCGTCAAAATGGGTTTGTTTAAAAAGATGATCTTTTCTAAATGTGAGACTTGATTAATGTTTCTCTTGTCTAGATAAAAATTTCCAAAATGTTCTGAACGTATTATCAAGTAAGAGAAAGGGTTTTTATTGACATCTAAGATTCACGGGATTAGAGGTCACTATATCTGGTCCGCATGGTACTGTCACGGTTCTGATGTCTACGAAACATGACTGGGGATCAATATCTCAACAACATTTATTATGAAGCAATTGACACGTGTATTGATTATTAACTATTTTCACCATAAGATATATCATATATATTTACGTTAAGATGAATCTTGGCATGAGATTTTAAATCTTAACTATCATAATTTGATTTCTTCCTAATCCGTTAATATTTACTTATTGGATATGCAAGTCTTTATTAATGGCGAGAAGCAGTGATGGCAACTTTATATTGGATATTTTCTATTGTTAATGGTATTTTTTAAATAAAAGTTGTAATTTGTGAGAGATAAAACACCGTTAGAACTATTGTTTAACACGTGCTATACCGTTCAATTCCCTAAAATCTTTCTGTACCAAAGTACCTCCAGTGCCATTCACAGAACGACGAAAACAAATTGCTTTTGACGTCAAAGCTTACGAAAAAAAACTGGAACGAGTTTCTTTACAGATTTGTTCGAATATTACCCTTGATTACAATACAATAAACCAATGAAATAAAACGTCAAACAGTGCTGTGCAATCATTGTGAATTGATATCCAGATGATATGGTCTTTATATTGTTTGTTGTCTGTCACATATCGCTTATTTCGATGCCGTCGTGGTCGTGATTGTTTGGTAGTTGGATTTACAACTACCGATGCAATCAATGCCTATAACCACTGAAGTTATGAGTTCGAATCCCGCTCAGGCGAGGTGAACTCGATACAACATTATGTGATAAAGTTTGTCAGGTCTCTGGTTTTCTCCGGCTCCTCCGGTTTCCTACACCAATAAAGCTGACTGCTGAAATACTGTTGAAAGTGGCGTTAAGCAAAATCAACCTAAAACCAATGATATAAGACGTCCAACAGTGTAATGCACTCAAATTAAAAATGTATTTCCAGTTTATATTGTCTTTATGCCGGTATTGTTGTATGTCTGTCATATATCGCGTATTTCAACTGTCATTATGCGGTCATTGAAGCTATTTACATGTAATCAGATATATATTCCAACGATCCAATAGTCCGACAACCCAATAGTTCAACAATTATTTCAAAATCTGAAATAACAATGTCTATATATACTATATGCATATTTAATTTATTGGTTGTTTATCTAATTGATCTTGGCAATTCTTAAAAATCAAATGAAGCTATTCAAAATGCAACATTTGGTAGTCCAAAGTTTCTAAAACACCACTGATTCATTCGAACCGAAACTTGCAGAAGATATCAAAGTATGGAATTGATTTTTCCCAATTTCGTTCTTATAAAAACATCCAACATGGCTTGAAGGGAACATAGCAGTTTTTTATTGACTGGAATATGCAAACAAGTAGGAAACTATAATTGATGTACCCTTGTTCCGAAATTAACGATCAATAGATGATCCATCTAGCAGATCAGACATCGCTACGAAACAAACGGCAGATTTTGAATGACTAGAATAAAAACATTATTCTCCTTAAATCACATGTCAAAAAGTGCCAAGGAAAATTATATGCATGTAGTATACAGTTCACAAGATCATTAAAATGGTTTTGTTTACTGGTGGTGTAATCAAGTGTTGACGATAGCACGTGGTGGAGAAAGATACCAACAGACCTTTGAAGAAGGACAGGAAATAGAATGGACACAGAAAAAGGAGAAAATGACAAACAATGGTCGACCCCGCAACACTACACACAAAACTGACGATTGAGCAACAACAACTCCACTATAACGGAGGTGAACTTAGGTACTTCACAAGTATAGACAGTTTCTGCTCCACTAGTAACACCATTCGTGTTACTCTTGTAACAAGCTGGATGGTAAGTAATGCAGATTATGTTCTGAATACATAAATAAGTGAAACACGCTTTCAATCTTGGGGTAGGCAGAAGAACCTTCTGAAGTTCAATATCAAAAACTAAAGATCGAGTAATACGAACTCCACTAAAAGCGGCGCTGTTGAAATACGACGATCCGGAATAGTAAGTAGTTCCTGCTACACTACTAGTACCCGTCGTGTTACTTTTGAAAGATCATTAATGAGGACCGAATTGTGATTACGACAAACGGAACATATCCGTGGTCATTTGTGACATAGATATGCGGTAACGGTTAAGTAAATTAGATGGCGACTGTAAAAGGCAAAGGAATTCTTGGTTCAGTAGCTTCCTTGTTACCAGCAACCCTCTATCAAAGAAAGCATGACATGAAACACAAGTTCTGGAATATCGGAACAACGGAGATATATATATCTCCATACAATTCAAAATATGTCTAATCATTCCTTGAATTATCACATTTGTCATTTATTTCAAATAATTGCAAATGAAATCGCGTACATTTCAAAAAGAATGTAATATTATATAATATAAAGGAAAAAAACAAACTAGCGCGATCAATCCAAAGCCAGAAAAACAGAAATAAAAAAACAACAAAAGCACGACCTTTTGAAAAACAAACGGGACGAAAACACATGGAACATAAAAATTGATATAAACTCCATATTCTAAAAATATGCAACATATAAAGTCACAGAAATATAGGGGTGACGATCTGAATATAACTCGATATCCCCGCAAAAATGAAAAAAAAAAGCAATGAGATCGGAAGCTGTGAAATTATAATTATTTAAAAACGCGAGTTATCTCCCGTTTAATACATGTATCACGTAAAAGTCCAATGAAAGGCAGATATTAAACATTTTAGCTAAATAAAAATCATTATAACTGGAATTTTGGGACCCCAAATAGTACAAAAGCCATTGGGAGTAGAAAAATCAAATGATAGCCAAAATCGGCTGTGTATTCCTTGTGCCCAAGGGAGATGAATCTGAGAGAGAAAATAGATGATTTAAAAACTAAATTTAAAAAACATTATATCTTGTAAACCAATAGATAGTCGTTACACTGACTCCTGCCCATGTAAGCGTATCTGTACCATTTTATTAGTTTAAAGGTATTTGGTTGTCTTGTCTGATCAGGTTGCAATAGTCTTCTCAACGATTTAGTGAAGAATAGCTTCTTTGGAACAAAGTGTTCAAGTATATTTTAGATTACTCTACTTTCTGTAGATATAATCAATATGACAAAGTTTGATGAAAGTAGAACGTGGCGTACTACAAAGAACTCAGAAATTCACAGACAGAAAAACATAGATCTTTTGTTGGAGTTAGTATTGATCTATCTATATTTGATTCTGATAAGATTTTCAAATAATGTTGTCTTGATTGTAATTGTTTCTTCCGGAATTTCTATATTGTCTTTCAGTAATTTAAACAGGATATGATGTACCTAGATTGAAGGCATCGCTGCAAAAAGTCTGCAGTAGTCATCAAGAACTAGTTGACGTTACGAAATATCTAATACCAATCGATCTTTTTCGTAGATTTTTCCTTTCCTGTATCACCGACAAGATTTTACCGGTCTTGCCTATGTGTAAGACGGCGTTAGTTTTAGAAGAAACAGGCACTCCTTACTCTTCGTGGGCACC
Organism: Gigantidas platifrons; assembly: GCA_002080005.1. NCBI lineage: Eukaryota > Metazoa > Mollusca > Bivalvia > Mytilida > Modiolidae > Gigantidas > Gigantidas platifrons. Next base: position 528,223 of record MJUT01061120.1, read on the forward strand.
TGGGTTCATACCTGATATTTAGTGGGTTCATCTTTTTATATTTTCGTGTTGTGTTTTTGTGTTTCTGTTTCTTGTATCCAATGTTGCCTGTGTCTCTGGATGCCCTGATTGCCCCTTTCGATTTTCTCTAACGTTTATTTTTTATATGCTCAGATATTGAGAGTAGTGTTCGTACATCGTACACGCCTCCAATTGTCCAGTAGCTTGATCGTCAAGGAACCGTTATTAGCTCGCCACATTTTCTTATATTTATTTATTGGACAATAGCTACATTCTTGTCTAAACATACAAAGATGTTATAATGTGTATCAAGTTTCTTAAAGAATCAAAACAGCAATTCTATTGAAAACTTTTAATTTTGATTGTTAAATTGAAAACGTACCACAATTGGTCAATTTTATATTAATATTGACCAAAGTATTAAAATGTGACAACATGAAAAATAAATTGTTTTCATGAAAATGAAAAGCCACAAAAATGAAACCGAAGAATTGGTTCATAGATAAAGAAAAGCTTGTAGGGATCAATAGAGAATCATTGCAGATTAACAATCTATTGAAAATTGACGCTAGTCACGGAAAATCATGATTTCATATCTAAAATTCATGAATGGAACTGTAAATAATTTGATTGTGATTTAATAAGGAAGATTTATATTGAAATATGTCGATATAATGAGAAAGAAAGAAGAAGGTAGGATGGAAAGTAAGATAATTTATTAAGTTATTATCACCTTAACACGACAAGTTACTGGATATTAATTCTGGTTTATGCTAATAGTATCCTGACACTATATGACATGAACAAATAAAATTGAATTAAGTATCTTTTTAATATGGAACTTTGTTGCAAAATTACGTAACAAGATATGTTCTGACATTCTATTTTCCCGCTTTGTTATATTTTTGATGCCTTGAAGTCCAGAATTTCAAAACTACGAAACAAGGTATGTTCTGATATTCTATTTGCTGTTTTGTTATATATTTGATGCCTTGAAGTCCAGAATTTCAAAACTACGAAACAAGGTATGTTCTGATATTTTATTTGCTGTTTTGTTATATATTTGATGCCTTGAAGTCCAGAATTTCAAAACTACGAAACAAGGTATGTTCTGATATTTTATTTGCTGTTTTGTTATATATTTGATGCCTTGAAGTCCAGAATTTCAAAACTACGAAACAAGGTATGTTCTGATATTCTGTTTTCTGTGTTGTTTTATTTTTTATGCCTTTCAGTCCAGAATTTCAAAACGGATTTTTATACTTAATGAATATGTTAACGTTTAAGATGAACAAATTCCTGTCTTATTTGTAGATTTAGAAACACTTTCCAAGGTTTAGGCCCATAAGACTAGATTAACACTAACTTTTTCTTGAATTACATCTGCCGAGCCAGGAAAGTGAGCGGTGATTTCGCCTCTGTTTCTACGATTTTTCAATTAGATTTTCGAAGGATATTTTTGGTTTTCAATTTATTACCATAAATTACAAATTGGAATAGGAGTTGTGGATACACCTTAGAGAAAACCGAAGGGGCAATCAAAAGAGAACTTTGTCAAAAACATCTAATTGGAGACAAATATCATAACATATTTAATTTGAATGTACTCATTTAAGCGGAAAACGTACCTTACTTCTCTAGAAACATTTAATACAACGTCCAAACATAACTAAATAAAAAAAAAGATTAGGTAACGAAAACAAACCCTACAAAAGCTATGTAAATTTATTGCCTATGCGAATAAGGTAATATGTCTTCCTAGCTAAATGTATCAGTCCATCTTCCGTATCTATGTATATTGTATGTAGCTTAGTATACTTATTTGTTATTGTATTTTCTCTGTATATGTGATATACATTGTCAGTTGCCTTATTAAACTATATTTATATTTTTTATTTATATTTTAATGTATATGAAAGAAAACAAGGACATACACTGTATATGCAAAGCTATCAAAAATATTTCAAATAAAAATGCTTAAAATGAAAATTTATTTTTCAAATGAAAAATAAATAAACTCAAATTTAAAACAAAACTAATAAAATACCAGAGTATAGTAATTAACCATAGAATACAATGCTTAATGTTGATACTGGAAAACAGACCTCAGTATCGGAAGTATACGAAAGCCCAGAAGGATCATTCGAAATTCGAGATTCAATATCTGAAATTCGAGATTCGAAATTCAATATCCTGATTAACCAATGGATGTAAGGATAACAAACTGATGTTCTTTATGGGCAATTAAATGCAGTTTAACAAATTACTGCACGAGTTAATAAAACAATCAATGAAAATGACAATTTCGTCAATATAGCAGTTCACAGTAATGGAGAATATTCTTTCATAATTGAAAATTGTTGCACTCTCTGTGAACTAGGAACGATATTGTTATATAATTATGTAACCAAAATTTCATCTCTCCAAATTGATGGTTATATAAAACTCTCATCACACGCTGACAAATCCGAAGTAGAAGAGGGGTCAAAGGGGTGCCCCATATTATTTTGCCAACATTTATCATTTTTGCTTCATAAATTTTGTTATCATCATACTATAAAACTAAAGCTAAGCTGATCAACAACACACTTTGATGACAATATATTCCAACATAGCACTATATATCATAGAATGTTTTCATGTTTTCACTGTTTACTTTTGCTTAACTAGTCTGGTTTAATTATTTTATGTGTCTGTTTGATCAACATATTTTGACATTTATTACTGTAACCATCAGCTGGACAAGACTAGTGCAGAATTTCATTAAGATTTGGAAAAGAGATAAACTTAAAAGGCAGAGTATTTAACGCCGCGTTCAGTCTCAGCAAGCACTCACCCGACACAACCACATCCCACCACAGCGCAATTCTATATATAGTCCTTCATTTGCTACCTTGATATATATTTTTTGGAGGGTGATTAAATTAATGCAAGGGTTTCAGAGGAGGATTTCCGAAATCAGCCAAATTTGCATATTTTCTGCAATAATGGACAAAATCAGAGACACTCGATTACACAATGGATAAAATACAATGTGCATAAAGCTGGCAGTTTAGATCGTTAATAAAAGCAAGATGCTATGCGGACTAGATACCTAGTATATAAAATCAGGATACAGAGCTACCCTATAAAATCAGGACCTAGAATCAGTCATTAAAATATGGAACCGACCCATAAGATAAAATACTGACACCGGACAGGAGAAAGATCGATGGGTGATAACGTGATAATATGTCCTTTCTCGTAGCATCTTCATACTAGCACATGTTTTAGCTCAGTAGTTGATTTTTGAAATGCAATGGTTATTATTGACTTTTATTGTAGTCCTATATAAAATAATAGTTTATTATACATGTACTTGTAGTTGAATCTTGATGTATTTTCATAAAACGAAAGATGTAAACAATAAAATTGACAATGAATTTATTATTACCTAAGTGAGTATTAATTATTTAACTGTACACATGCCCTACAGCAAAGCAAATACATTACATGTACCTGCATGCCTATTTATAAAAATAATTACTACCCGTTTTTATAAATAGTATTTAGAAAATTCTAGTTTAGCATTTTTTCAAAACATCTTTGCCAAAAGTTGAAATCAGAATAAAATCTATAATGACAAGCTAATGATATTTAACTATTTTTGTTGTAATTCACCTTTTAAATAATAGTTTCTTTGCTAAAATGGCTTACCACGTTTACCTCTTTTATATAAATATTATGAATTTTATAATATGTTAGGCCATGCAAAGTTAATTACTTGGTTCTCAGGCCCTTTTTTGTCAAAATTGATGAGGGAGGGCGGCATTTTTTTTTATCCTTTTACTGCTGTAAAAAGTGATGCGGGAGGCATTTTTTCTTCTTTTTCTTGTGAAAAATATGGCAATGTATAAATCTTTTGTCTAAATGTCAAACGGAAACATGTTTTTTATTTATACATTGTCATAACGATGCTTTAAATCTCATTTAAGCATGATGCGTTTTAAAGCGTTTCACCGACCACGCGATATAAGAGAAAAACGGATGCGGTTGTTTTTTCCGTACGGACAGCGCTACCGCATTTAATTTTTTTTTTTTACTATTGTTGCAAAAAAATCGGCAATGCGGCGACGAATTTCCACATGCGGGCGGGCCTGAGAACCAAGAAATTAACTTTGCATGGCCTTATATTACATTTTTTTATTTGCAAATTCAGATAGATGTTATGCTAACAGGGCTAACAGGATAATAAAGATAAAAAAAAAAAAACAGGGCAGGCATTACAGTCAAAATCATGTAATTGTAAACATCATTCAACACAGTGGTTCTCAACCTTTTCAAGATTCTAAAATAACAGTGCCGCATTTGATAAACTTAAAAGGCAGAGTATTTAACGCCGCGTTCAGTCTCAGCAAGCACTCACCCGACACAACCACATCCCATCACAGCGCAATTCACACTGCTAATTCACATGAGCACAACTCACACCCTCACCCTCATATTTTTTTAACCGTCTGTGCGACTATAAATAAATTCCAAACGTCTATAGGGGCCCGGGTAGCATCAACGAGTTAGGTCGTTGGATCTAACAGCTCATACAAGCCTATCACCAATACGGCGTGGGTTCGCCCCGGCTTTGTAAATTACAAGAAAGGATGCACTCGACTCACAACCGCAAGTGATAAAGTTTACCAGTTGCTTGCCCATGGTCGGTGGTTCTCTCCGGGTACTCTGGCTTCTTCCACCACTAAAACTGGTCGCCATGTTATAGCTGAAATATTGCTGAAAGTGGCGTTAAACACCAAAAAACATCAAAATAAAAAATCATACAGAGAGATGAACCAACGTGTCCCTAGCAGCAGCACGTACGTCGCACTCTCTATAGTAGTGTACTGGTCAGAATAACTGCAACGAATGCCATTCTTAGGTCACTCATGAAGTTCAAATTTCTGTGTTAACTGTTATCTAATACTCAAATATAACACAGAAATTTTAATGACTGTGAGACAAAGTTTTTTTTTTAATTGGATCGTAATATTTGTGATCAGTCATGAGCTATTAAATTGGACAAAAATACATCAGATGACTTAAGCTAAATAATATTCTATAATAATAATGAAACAATTTAGAGGAACATTTGCAAACATGTATAAATAACGCAAACTAACTCTACCGTTCTACTGAATACATCCAAGATACTAAACAAGACAATACGTTATACCAACACGCATATCTGTATTCTCTTCCTATGTTTAATTTTACCCAGGAATATTTGCCTAAGAAAATGAACTTATTCCTTCTAATTTAAAGATAAAACAAAATTGAACATAATTTATTATTAAAATATTTACTTTTGGAGAAGTCCTCTTACAGGTTTCTCATTTATAATTATGTTTGTAATTTGATTAATTCTTTAAGTAAATGGACGGAGAAATATCTTTAAAAATACTTGATAATAAACTGCTTAAAGAACTACCAAAATGAATACTGCATATGTAAATATTTAATAAGTATAATTAACCATAATACGCGTCGTGTATCTGTTTCTAATTTATTTATTCCTCTGTGTGTAACTTCTCATCAGATTGAAGTTTCTCTACATACGCAAGGAATTGAAGAATAAAGTTCTTAAAGCAAATTTCTATCAATAGCTATTTTTAGCAGCAGTATTGTTTTTCACTGCTCCAGTATATATGCTACTACATTCTTCCTAAAGTGTCCAAATTGAACAAAGCGCCATCAAATTTAAAATTGCACCATGTAAACATGAATTCATCTTATTGTTTTTTGCCAATAACCAGAGGCGTCTTATAATAATTTGGTTTCTATGCCACTGAGCCACTGTCATGACTGCCTGCTTTGTGGCTCACTTCCATAGACTATCAACTCTATCGTTATGTCTCCGAAACAGAACGCCTTCAAATTTAAAGTTGAACCACATGAGCAAAATCCATCGTAAAATTTATTTTGGCAAGAAGATGTCCCCCCGGGGCCAACGGGGCTCGGTGCTAATGGTAAATCCGGCACTTACTTACGTCGGTGAAGTCACGTGACTTCAACATTGAACTATGAACAATTTCAACAGACAATATCAGGAAACTTTGTGGATTAAAACCAGAGATAGAATTATTCAAAAGGAACTCAATTTTGTAGGAAAGGAATCGAACTATTATACCAGAAAGGGAAAGTACATTTATTCTAAAAGATTTACACGTGAACAGTCAGTCTAGTTATTAAATTCTACAAATTTAATTTTTGTAATTGTATATTATTAAGTAATTTTCGGTAATATAGAAAAGTATAGAAACTTAACTGATTGTTGGGTTGTATCTTCCTGTTACCAGAATATTCTAGTAAAAAAACTTTACGTAACAACGTAAATAAGTACAAATATCACAAATAAAACATGAACTCCCGACAAAACAAATGCTATTCAAGACGAATCGAACATCGTTTTCATGCGGAAATTACAACACGGACTAAAAACGTGAAGACATGTAATTTGACAACATGAACACCACGAGCGCCACTAAGACATGTTATGTGGTGTCGTTTATAATGGTGAAGGTATTTGTAAGATTAATTCACCCGTATTTGCTTTTCTTCTTGATAACCCCGCATCTGGGAATACCATTTTATACACCAAATGACCCCAGAACAACAAAGACGTCCATATGTAGCGTTTATCGAAGGAAGTAAAGAGTTCTGTTCAACTGTAAGCGGGGGCTATTTCACACTCATATCAGAGTATGGGTTATTCTCATTGGTGAAGATTCTACGGTGACTGTGAAATATAGAAGAGTTTGAAGATATCAAAGGGATAATCAGAATCCGTAAATCGAAGAAGGAAAGACAACACAATGGACAAAATAGAAAGTACAAAAGGACAAACAACGATCTACAAAACATACACATTAAATTAACGATCGAGTAACATGAGACCTACCAAAGGCCGGTGGTGAACTCAGGTTCTCCGGAAGGGTAAGCAGTTCCTGCTCAACTAGTGGCACCCGTCGTGTTAATCTAGTTACCAATCCGGTCATGGATGAGGAAAGGACCGGGAAGTGTTTACGTCAAGTGGAATATATCCGTGGTTATTTGTGACACATATTCCATAACGGTCAACCAAGCCATGTGGCGATCGTAAAATATTCGAAGTGATGACTCAAACTCTATCAATAGGAACCCTTGGTCCAGTAGCTTCCTTGTTAGTAACAACCCTCTATCAAGGAAATCCTGATAAGAACCACAATCTCTTGATTATTGTATCATCTGATTTGATTTGATTTTTGGTGTTTAACGCCACTTTCAGCAATATATCAGCTATATCATGGCGACCAGTTTTAGTGGTGGAAGAAGCCTGGGTATCCGGAGAGAGCCACCGGCAATGGGCAAGCAACTGGTAAACTTTATCACTTGCGGTTGTGAGTCGAGTGCATCTTTTTTTTGTAATTTACAAAGCCGGGCGCGAACCCACGCCGTATTGGTGATAGGCTTGTATGAGTTATTAGGTAATCCAACTACCTAACTCATTTAGCCACCCGGGCCCTTTGTATCATCTGAGAGATCGCGTTAATCTAGCTACCAACCAGGTCATGGATGAGGAAAGGACCGGGAAGTGTTTACGACAAGTGGAATATATCCGTGATCATTTGTGACACATATTCCATAACGGTCATGCAAGTCATGTGGCGACCGTAAAATATTCAAAGTGATGACTTAAACTTTAGCAATAGGAACGCTTGGTTCAGTAGCTTCCTTGTTAGCAGCAACCCCCTATCAAGGAAATCCTGATAGGAACCACAACCTCTTGATTATTGTATCATCCGAGAGATATATACTCCATATGCATGTGCTGCTGGACTGTTGCTGCATATAAATAGAATTTTCACAATAGAAAAATTGAAATCATCTCTTTTGTCGTAAAGTTTCGTTCTTATCAGCCCCTAACAGTCAATTTCGAGGAGTAGGTCAAGGTATGAAGCAGACCTATCTGTATCTCTGGTATTAATGGGATAGATGCGATCAACGAAATCACCAAACCTAGAATTATTTAGTGAAAGGATATCATTTATATAGCGGACCGTAAGCTTCTTTTCGTTTGTTTTGAGAGACACCTGTATGAAGTCTGCCTGATACGAATAAAGGAACAAGTCGGCGAGAAGAGGATCACAGTTTGTACCCATAATTATGCCAACTGAGCATTTTGATGATATCAGTTTCAGGGAACATTTTGGTAGAATCAAAGCGTTTTTTTCCACACAATATAAGATCTGTCCCTTCCTAGCACAAGGTATTTGTATCTACGTTGGCCATTTTTTTATTCATTGAAACACATTTAGACCAACTCACTTAATCTGCCTTTCAGCTTAGAGTGGGGAATAGTTATGTAGAGGGTAGAGAAGTGAAATGTGTTAATGCTATTGCAGGGGGAGAGGGGCCTATATTGTATGTACTTTAACAGATCTTTAGAGTTCTTCAGAATCCACATTCGAAATTCAAGATTAGAAATTCGAGATTCAATATCTCAAATTCCATGTTTATCTTTTTCAACAAGTTTCCAGTCTTTTAGCACCTATTATATCATCAGATACATTATTAATAATATATATAAATTTTATTATTTTCAATGCTAGAAATACATAAGTAAAA
>MJUT01061120.1:541791-595154 GCA_002080005.1 Gigantidas platifrons
ATCAACAACACACTTTGATGACAATATATTCCAACATAGCACTATATATCATAGAATGTTTTAATGTTTTCACTGTTTACTTTTGCTTAACTAGTCTGGTTTAATTATTTTATGTGTCTGTTTGATCAACATATTTTGACATTTATTACTGTAACCATCAGCTGGACAAGACTAGTTTACTAAATTATTCAAATTAATAAAGATAATAGAAAAGGTATTTTGCGATCCAGGCTGAAACATACCAACCATTATTTATCTGATGTACTTGTAATTATTGTAAATACTAACTAAAATGTACTTCTCTATACCTTTGTATTTTGGTTTGTTGAGAATAAAAGATTATTATTACAAGACTAGTGCAGAATTTCATTAAGATTTGGAAAAGAGATTGTTATCCTAAAAATTAATTTAAATAGATAAGACGCTTTTGAAATAATGTTCTTATCTAAGACAATGTCTAGAAAATTTTCATTTTCATAGAGAAATAAAATGTTTAATATATATTAATGTAAATAATATGATTTTCTGAGAAGAAAGCTTTCTGGATGTTTGCAATATATATATATAGTCCTTCATGTGCTACCTTGATATATATTTTTTGGAGGGGGATTAAATTAATGCAAGGGTTTCAGAGGAGGATTTCCGAAATCAGCCAAATTTGCATATTTTCTGCAATAATGGACAAAATCAGAGACACTCGATTACACAATGGATAGCATACAATGTGTATAAAGCTGGCATTTTAGATCGTTATTAAAATCAAGATTGCTATGCGGACTAGATACCTAGTATATAAAATCAGGATACAGAGCTACTCTATTAAATCAGGACCTGGAATCGAATCAGTCATTAAAATATGGAACCGACCCATGAGATAAAATACTGACACCGGACAGGAGAAAGATAGATGGATAACGTGATAATATGTCCTTTCTCGTAGCATCTTCATACTAGCACATGTCTTAGCTCAGTAGTTGATTTTTGAAATGCAATGATTATTATTGACTTTTATTGTAGTCCTATATAAAATAATAGTCTATTATACATGTACTTGTAGTTGAATCTTGATGTATTTTCATAAAACAGAAGATGTAAACACAAAGAAAGTAAAACAATTAAAAACACACTATGTTTATCTAACAATTAATAGGAAAGCAACACCGGCTACATGTATATGTGGAAAACATTTTAGACACAAAGGCACTTAAAAGTGTTTTTTTTTAACATAAATTTTTATTGAAACGTACAATTTTCTCTAAACTGTTGCAGGAAACATTTGTAAGTAATTAAAGTTAACAAACAGTGAAATTGATTTGATTTTTGGTGTTTAACAATATTTCAGCTATTTCATGGCGACCAGTTTTAGTGGTGGAGGAAGCCGGAGTACCCGAGAGAATCACCGACCATGGGCAAGCAACTGGTAAACTTTATCACTTGCGGTTGCGAGTCGAGTGCACCCTTTCTTGTAATTTACAATGCCGGGCGCGAACCCACGCCATATTGGTGATAGGCTTGTATGAGTTGTTAGATCCAGCGACCTAACTCATTGAGCCACCCGGGCCCCTTATATGATGTATGTATGTCTATCCTACACATGATTACATTAGAATGGAGATAACTGTATTGTATTTGAATTTCACGGCATCAATTGTCGATTTAATGGTCTCAAATATCCGTTTACTGGCTCCACTAACGTGTCGCCAGTAAACTCAATTTGCAACCATCAAATCTCCAATTGATGCCGTGATATTTTCAAATACAATACAGTTATCTCCTAATTTTCCTTTGAATTATGTTGCATATCTTGCAAAGAAAGGGTGGTGACTGCGAATCAAACATCTTGGTCTCTAAAAAGATCACGCAAGTGTTGGTATAAATGTGATAAATGTGTAGGCCTAAAAATCTTATTTTAATTCTGTACAACTTCGGGACAGGTGACATGTCATTGTTAATTTAGATTTAAGTTTACCTCTCTGTATCATTTGTCTTTAACCAACGAAGTGTACCTGTTCCTTTTTTGTGAATTTCCGCTAATAAGTATGAAATTAATGATAAAAGTGCGTGTATCATTCTCGCACTTGGTTCCATTCAAGAAAAGCAAAGCAATCCATGAAATCACAAATTGGACACATACACACCGATCAACCGCTTTGTATCATTTTGAGCAAAATCATCATGATACGGTTAAAATAGATATCAACAGAGAAAGTCACGTCAACACCAGGGTAAGATTTATTTAATTTCTACGTTCTTTTTTTTACTTTCATGAGTGAAACTAAGCATCAAACGGTTCGATATACAACAAAAAATGTAGATTGAAAATTTTATACATACAACATTCATTACCTTATATTTCCTTTACATGAATAAATTTGATAAATGGAATGACAGTATGTGTAAAAAATAAATATTTCCGATATTTCAACGCAAATATTACCCCTTTGCACATTATTTTCGGGGCATCGATTGATATCATGTAATAGATTATTGATATAGCTTCCTTCTAATACCAATATAACGGTCGAATTGTATTTCATTAAGGAATTGGAAACAACCAACGTAAGGCGCTCAGAAAAAATTGATACGATTAAAATCAAATGATTTTTTGCTTATGATACGATAAAAAATTGTTCGATGACACGATAAAAAGTATATTCACTGGCGTTAAACTGATTGTGGTAACTGTATTTACGACGATCACAACATGGCGGAGATAGAAATAGGGAAGATCGTTTTCTGCTAATTTCTCCATTCTAACGTGTTGTTGTCAAGAATTACTCAGCCGCAATGTTGATCTGTACGATTTTGTTGTATGTGTATGTTCTTAATACCATATATGGTCTCGTTACCAATAAAATAATGTGCAAAGGGATAATATTTGCGTAGAAATGTCGGAAATATTTATTTATCAAATTTATTCATGCAAAGGAAATATTAGGTAATGAAAGTTGCATGTATAAAATTTTCAATCTATATCGAACCGTTTGATGCTTAGTTTCACTCATGAAAGTAAAGGAAGAACGTATAAATTAAGAAAATCTTACCCTGGTGTTGACGTGACTTTATCTGTTGATATCTATTTTAACTGTATCATGCTGATTTTGCTCAAAATGATACAAAGCGGGTTGATCGGTGTGACATAGACATCCACAATTTCCAAGGTGGGGAGGGTTTAAAGGGGTAAGGAGGAAGGAAAGGGGAATGTCATTCTTATGTCACTCATGAAGTTCAAATTTCTGTGTTAACTGTTATCTGTATTCTCTTCCTATGTTAATTTTACCCAGGAATATTTGCCTAAGAAAATGAACTTATTCCTTCTAATTTGAAGATAAAACTAAATTGAACATAATTTATTATTAAAATATTTACTTTTGGAGAAGTCCTCTTACAGGTTTCTCATTTATAATTATGTTTGTAATTTGATTAATTCTTTAAGTAAATGGACGGAGGCATATCTTTAAAAATATTTGATGATAAACTGCTTAACGAACTACCAAAAATGAATATATGTAAATATTTAATAAGCATAATTAACCATAATACGCGTCGTGTATCTGTTTCTATATTTATCTTTTCCTCTGTGTGTAGCTTAGATTGAAGCTTCTCTACATACGCAAGGAATTGAAGAATAAAGTTCTTAAAGCAAATTTCTATCAATAGCTATTTTTAGCAGCAGTGTTGTTTTTCACTGCTCCAGTATATATGCTACTACATTCTTCTTAAAGTGTCCAAATTGAGCAAAGCGCCATCAAATTTAAAATTGCACCATGTAAGCATGAATTCATCTTATTGTTTTTGCAAATAACCAGAGGCGTCTTATAATAATTTGGTTTCTATGCCACTGTCATGACTGCATGCTTTGTGGCTCACTTCCATAGACTATCAACTCTATCGTTACGTCTCCGAACCAGAAAGCCTTCAAATTTAAAATTGCAACACATAAGCAAACATCCATCGTAAAAAAAATTGGCAGGAAGATGCCCCCCTCCGTGCGAACGGGGCTCTGTGCTAATGGTAAATCCGGCACTTACTCACGTCGGTGAAGTCACGTGACTTGAACATTGAACTATGAACAATTTCAACAGACAATATCAGGAAACTTTGTGGATTAAAACCAGAGATATAATTATTCAAAAGGTTTTTAATTTTGTAGGAAAGGAATCGAACTATTATACCAGAAAGGGAAAGTACATTTATTCTAAAAGAGTTACACGCGAACAGTCAGTCTAGTTATTAAATTCTATAAATTTGATTTTTATAATTGTATATTATTAAGTAATTTTCGGTAATATACCAAAGTATAGAAACTTAACTGATTGTTGGGTTGTATCTTCCTGTTACCAGAATATTCTAGAAAAAAAACTTTACGAAAAAACGTAAATAAGTTACAAATATCACAAATGAAACATGAACTCCCTACAAAACAAATGGTAATCAAGACGAATCGAACATCGTTTTCATGCGGAAATTACAACACGAACTAAAAACGCGAAGACATGTAATTTGACAACATGAACAACACGAGCGCCACTAAGACATGATATGTGGTGTCGTTTATAATGGTGAAGGTATTTGTAAGATTAATTCCCCCGTATTTGCTTTTCTTCTTGATAACCCCGCATCTGGGAATACCATTTTATACACCAAATGACACCAGAACAACAAAAACGTCCATATGTAGCGTTTATCGAGGGAAGTAAAGAGTACTGTTCAACTGCAAGCGGGGACTATTTCACACTCATTTCAGAGTATGGGTTATTCTCATTGGTTAAGATTCTACTGTGACTGTGAAATGTAGAAGAGTTTGAAGATATCAAAGTGGTAATCAGAATCCGTAAATCGAAGAAGGGAAGACAACACGATGAACAAATTAGAAAGTACAAAAGGACAAACAACGATTTACAAAACATACACATTAAACTAACGATCGAGTAACACGAGACCCACCAAAAGCCGGTGGTGAACTCAGGTTCTCCGGAAGGGTAAGCAGTTCCTGCTCCACTAGTGGCACCCGTCGTGTTAATCTAGTTACCAATCCGGTCATGGATGAGGAAAGGACCGGGAAGTGTTTACGACAAGTGGAATATATCCGTGGTTATTTGTGACACATATTCCATAACGGTCAACCAAGCCATGTGGCGACCGTAAAATATTCGAAGTGATGACTTAAACTCTATCAATAGGAACCCTTGGTCCAGTAGCTTCCTTGTTACATGTAGTAACAACCCTCTATCAAGGAAATCCTGATAAGAACCACAACCTCTTGATTATTGTATCATCTGATTTGATTTGATTTTTGGTGTTTAACGCCACTTTCAGCAATATATCAGCTATATCATGGCGACCAGTTTTAGTGGTGGAAGAAGCCTGGGTACCCGGAGAGAGCCATCGGCAATGGGCAAGCAACTGGTAAATTTTATCACTTGCGGCTGCGATTCGAGCGCATCTTTTTTGTAATTTACAAATCCGGGCGCAACCCATGCCGTATTGGTGATAGGCTTGTATGAGTTGTTAGGTAATCCAACTACCTAACTCATTTAGCCACCCGGGCCATTTGTATCATTTGAGAGATCGTGTTAATCTAGCTACCACCCCGGTTATGGATGAGGAAAGGACCGGGAAGTGTTTACGACAAGTGGAATATATCCGTGATCATTTGTGACACATATTCCATAACGGTCAAGCAAGTCATATGGCGACCGTAAAATATTCGAAGTGATGACTTAAACTTTAGCAATAGGAACGCTTGGTTCAGTAGCTTCCTTGTTAGCAGCAGCCCTCTATCAAGGAAATCCTGATAGTAACCACAACCTCTTGATTATTGTATCATCCGAGAGATATATATTCCATATGCAGGTGCTGCTGGACTGTTGCTGCATATAAATAGAATGTTCACAATCGGAAAATTGAAATCATCTCTTTTGTCGTAAAGTTTCGTTCTTATCAGCCCCTAAAAGTCAATTTCGAGGACGAGATCAAGGTATGAAGCAGACCTATCTGTATCTCTGGTATTAATGGGATAGGTGCGATCAACGAAATCACCAAACCTAGAATTATTTAGTGAAAGGATATCATTTATATAGCGGACTGTAAGCTTCTTTTCGTTTGTTTTGAGAGATACCTGTATGATGTCTGCCTCATACGAATAAAGGAACAAGTCGGCGAGAAGAGGATTACAGTTTGCACCCATAATTATGCCAACTGAGCATTTTGATGATATCAGTTTCAGGGAACATTTTGGTAGAATCAAAGCGTTTTTTCCCCACAATATAAGATCTGTCCCTTCCTAGCACAAGGTATTTGTATCTACGTTGGCCATTCTTTTTTTTTTTATTGAAACACATTTAGACCAACTCCCTTAATCTGCCTTTCAGCTTAGAGTGGGGAATAGTTATGTAGAGGGTAGAGAAGTCAAATGTGTTAATGCTATTGCAGAGGGAGAGGGGCATAGAGTGTATGTACTTTAACAGATCTTTAGAGTTCTTCAGAATCCACATTCGAAATTCAAGATTCGAAATTCGAGATTCAATATCTCAAATTCCATGTTTATCTTTTTGAACAAGTTTCCAGTCTTTTAGCACCTATTATATCATCAGATACATTATTAATAATATATATAAATTTTATTATTTTCAATGCTAGAAATACATAAGTAAAAATCATATATATTTTGTTGACACAGTGTAACATGTAATGCACTATACAATGCATCTTGTTTTTATTTTTTATTCATGTACACTTGTACTTAACCATTATCCTTTTCTCCATGTGTTACTCTACTAACTTGTCCTATGTGGTCCGTTTTAATTGGTAATAGAATAAATTTGATGGTGGCTTCCCATGATTAGTCGACATTTTTCATGGTGGTGAAGAAAGGAATCATCCAGAGGCATATGAAGTGTGCGGGGGCAAGCTTTAGAAGTGGGCTACAATGTGTGAGGGGCAACCTTTAAAAGTGGGATAAAAGGTGTGAGGGGCAACCTTTAAAAGTGGGATAAAAGGTGTGAGGGGCAACCTTTAAAAGTGGGATAAAAGGTGTGAGGGGCAACCTTTAAAAGTGGGATAAAAGGTGTGAGGGGCAACCTTTAAAAGTGGGATAAAGGTGTGAGGGGCAACCTTTAAAAGTGGGATAAAAGGTGTGAGGGGCAACCTTTAAACGTGAGATAAAGGTGTGAGGGGTAACCTTTAAAAGTGGGATGACAGGTGTGAGGTGCAACCTTTAAAAGTGGGATAAAAGGTGTGAGGGGCAACCTTTAAAAGTGGGATAAAAGGTGTGAGGGGCAACCTTTAAAAGTGGGATGAAAGGTATGGGCGGGGGGGGCTTCAAGAAATGAACAGAAAACTTTCAAAACTAACAACCAAGAAAAAACTAATTCTTGGATTCGAAACATACTTTTTATTTATGCCTATTTTTACTGAACATGTTTTGTGTTCATGGTAAACATTCTGTTTTTCTTTCTTCTAAACTGTAGCCAAAATATGTGGGAGCAAACATAATTTGTCCCTCACCCACTTTTGACTCCTTTCTATCCATCCTCTTTGTAAATAACATAACATACCAATAAATTTGGCAGGAGTGTAAAATAATATCTACGAGTGAAATAAGATATCTCCAGATAAAATAGGGGCCGTCGTGGTCGTGATCGTATGGTAGTTGGATTTACAACTACATATGCAATCAGTGCCTATCACTACTAATGTTGTGGATTTCAATCCCGCTCATGGCTAGGTGTACTCGATACAATATTATGTGATAATATTTATTATGTCAGTGACTTGTGACAGGTCGGTGGTTTTCTCAGGGTACTCCTCCACCAATAAAACTAACCGCCACGATGTAACTGAAATATTATTGAAAGTGGCTTTAAACACCATAACCCTATCTATCAAGATTACACATTATACTGTAGTTCGGACCTATTTCTAAATATAATTTGGCACAGGTTGACAAATAGTATACTTCACTAGGCTCCAATTTTCTGATTGGAAATACTCTCACCATTAATGAAGCAATTATTGCGAATTTCATGATCACTTAGAGCATGGAAAAGTACTTGTAGTTCCTAAATTGTGGTATTCTCGGTATCTAAATCGTACCTACATACTTATGGCCAGCCTCCTAATTTATTTATTGCTTCAGCGTGTCCAAGAAATAACGAGCAATAATATTATGAATTTTTGTATCTTGGACCTACCTCTAGCCAACGAAATCTGTCTAGAATAACAATTGATTTATTCCTTGTAGAGGAGACTCTAAATTCAGTAAATACTATTTAATAGAAAACTACCTTGCACACAATGGACATGATACAAGCTTGGACTATATACATTAGTAGATGCCGATTATAGGGCTTTAATTTCTAATATCACTCCTTTGGACCCCCATAATAATTAACAATTTGAAAAAGCATAATGCACAACTACATTGCACACATCATATGCTGTGCAAGTTTCACTTCAATCCGTTTATTGGCTATAAATGAGGTGTAATAAATCTATCCTAATTCATGTCATAAATGTTCCCATTCAAGCATTTTCGGCTGCCATGAACTAGTACCATTTATAAACAAACAAACCTACTCGTTGTTTTCAATTGTTTATTATTAATTTTTGTTTGTTCTTTTATTTAGGTTTATGCATGAATTTATTTCATATAATGAAAAAGGTTTTGTTTCTTTCTTTCTTCTTCTAGTTTATTCTGTATGGAATTAAAATGATAAAAGACATTGCTTTGGTCATAATCATTTCTAAATTTAAAAGCTTACGCTTGATTGGTTGTTTTAGATACTGAATTTCGAATCTCGAATTTCAATATCTGAAATTCGAGATTCGAAATTCAATATTTAAATATTTAGGATACTGAATTTCGAATCTCGAATGATCCTTCTGGGCTTTCGTAGAAGTAGGCTACAGATGAATAATAAAACGGAGCAATATAATGAACAAGAGAACAAAATAGATAAACAATTGTAAATGTCAGAAATGCCACAACAGTACCGTTACAAATATGACATATTGTACTTTAGAAGTTGGTTAAAAAACTATATTATTATGTATCAAGTACTCAAGAGTATATATCTTTTTTATTAATAGAACAGAGTTTGAAGATACCAAAAGGGCAATCAAGAATCAGTAAATCGAAGACGGAAACAACACAATGACCAAAATAACAAGTACAAAAGGACAAACAACAATCTACAAAACACAGAACAATAATGATCGAGTAACACGAACCACACTAAAATTGAGAGTGAACTCAGGTGCTCCGGATGGGTAGGCAGTTTCTGCTCCACTAGTGATACCCGTCATGTTACTCTAGTTACAAACCCTGTGATAAGTCATTAAGAATCAGGAAGTGTTTAAGAACGGTGAAGCGTATCGGTGGTCCTTTGTGACAGAGATGTTCTGTAACGCTTAACCAAGTCAGGGTATCGACGGTAAAACTATCGAAGTGATGACTTCAATATTAGAAATTCTATTTAATAAATCATCAACTTTGAAATACAGCCAGAGAGAGACAAAACCAGGGGACTAACTTTTACACAAAATAAAACAAACAAACAAACATAAAAAAGCAGAAAGTGAAAACAAAAACAAAACAAAACAAAACAAAACAAAAACAAAAACAAAAAGCAAAAAAGAAAAATGAAAAATTATAGACATATAATTGAAGGAATGTTTTTTTTCTAAAAAAAAGTTTTTATGAACCAAAAAAAAATAAATTAATAAATAAATAAAAATAAAACTTATTTTGCAATAGTAATAATACCTCATCCAATTTGTATACATATAGAAATTAAAACAAAATTTATCATGGTTCAAAGATGGTTGACTTTTCAAATAAATGTGTTAATTTTTAAACCCTTCAAAGTGAGTAGGTGGTTGCTGGATGTGCATATTACACTCTAAAGCTACAATGCACATGTAGACATGCCGCTCCACTTGAACGCACTATCATGGCTCTGAACATATCAGTCTTGCTTTTATTGCCTGATATCGCTTGATGAGTGGTGAAACAGGAAATACCAATTTTATTGTCCATGATTTTACCCGACCTGGAATATAGTCCACTATCTTATCGCACTCGAGGCGAGCAATCTAATCATTGCACCAACGAGGCTGTCAATATAGAAAAAAATAGTGTGCATAAAGTTACTATCTGAATATAATATCACAAAACAGAAACAGAGTAACATTTATTTTGGAAGAAGTTACAAACATGTGTATGCTAATGATAAATTACAGGAAATGTGTTTTTTCCGCATCAAAACATATAGGTAAAAAGTCACCGTATACATAAGCATATAAAATCATTAAAACAAAATACCACACAATCAGAACTGTTCCAAAATAGAACAGTCGTAGATATAGTGGGAAAATATGGACCTCAACACACATGACATAGGGATTTGTTATCAAATTATAGGTTTGTTTTCAAGTTAAGGATTTGTAATCTAGTTAACGATTCGACAAAAGCAGCAAAACATCACATGAAGATTTAGTAGCCAAAGGCAATGAACATTAAGAATATTAAACATGAAGTAATACACGCCCAAGGTATTTATTAGTGGTATTTACTGTTCCTAAGCAATGTATGTTATTAAAACTAAGGTTGTCTAACCTCAGACATAGGTGACCATAGCCGAGTTTGGTTATTTTGAATAGGCCTTTTGGTTTTCTTACTTCCAAAGACTTTTAGATTAGTTGTATTTCTAATCTTTTGACTTTGAGCCACGTACCCGATGAATGTTATTCCAGAAATATGTCGTGCACACTAAATTAGATATCTACGTTTTTATTCTAAAGCTATTCGACAATTCTCTAAGGTACGCAATGGTGTTTTGACATGATAAAAGTCATCGAAGTAACAATGAATATCGAATGTAAACTAATTTGGTTATCATACGGTTATTTTATTGTATGGTCTGTGCCTCATCTATTCACGGCTTCTAATTACACATTTGGTATCTTATTGTATGGTCTGTGCCTCATCTATTCACGGCTTCTAATTACCCAGTTGATATATTATTGTATGGTCTGTGCCTCATCTATTCACGGCTTCTAATTACCACGTTAATATCTTATCGTATGGTCTGTGCCTTATCTATTCACGGCTTCTAATTACCCAATTGGTATCTTATTGTATGGTCTGTGCCTTATCTATTCACGGCTTCTAATTACCCAGTTGGTATCTTATTGTATGGTCTGTGCCTCATCTATTCACGGCTTCTAATTACCCAGTTGATATCTTATTGTATGGTCTATGCATCATCTATTCACGGCTTCTGATTACCCAGTTGGTATCTTATTGTATGGTCTGTGCCTCGTCTATTCACGGCTTCTGATTACCCAGTTGGTATCTTATTGTATGGTCTGTTCCTCATCTATTCACGGCTTCTAATTACCCAGTTGATATCTTATTGTATGGTCTGTGCCTCATCTATTCACGGCTTCTGATTACCCAGTTGGTATCTTATTGTATGGTCTGTGCCTCATCTATTCACGGCTTCTGATTACCCAGTTGTTATCTTATTGTATGGTCTGTGCCTCATCTATTCACGGCTTCTGATTACCCAGTTGGTATTTTATAGTATGGTCTGTGCCTCATCTATTCACGGCTTCTAATTACCCAGTTGGTATCTTATTGTATGGTCTGTGCCTCATCTATTCACGGCTTCTAATTACCCAGTTGGTATCTTATTGTATGGCCTGTGCCTCATCTATTCACGGTTTCTAATTACCCAGTTGGTATCTTATTGTATGGTCTGTGCCTCATCTATTTACGGCTTCTAATTACCCAGTTGGTATCTTCAAACTTTCCTTATGTCTTCAGAACTAGCTTCTTTTAAATCAGTTGCTTCCCAAGTTTCATTGTTCGTTGAATTCTGAATTTCTTCGACCAGCCTATCAACGAAAACTACAAAAAAATAGTACCTCACGTATAAAAGTGATTTGACAGTATATTATGAATTGATCTACATGAGGTTATTTCATACATATAAATAAATGTACATCACTATAGATTTGCTCTTTAATAAACACACGTCATGTAAAAGCACCATGGCTTAAATCATGTAATTTCCAAATAATTTTTAAAACGACATAAAATTGACAGAAAGAGATTACTACAGTGCAAGTACAAACAAATTATGCCAGATATAAACTGTGTAGCGATCAACTAATTCATGATGGGGGTCGTACAACTTCTATCTGTCATGAAGTCATGTGTAAGCAATTGGCTCGCATCCGTATGTAACATCCTTTTTCTGCAAAATCCAGATAGGAGGCAAAGGCCCTGCAGTATTGTATTGATTGAGATATTTAAGCTCCGTATGAAGGAGTAGCTGGAATGTTGTTACAAATGTTGAAGAGAAAGTTTAAGCTGTTGATGTCAACATGAACAAAGCGAACAATTACCTATCATCTCAAACCCACAACGAAACATATCTGGGTTTGGTAACATGTAGCAACGCTTAGACTGTCGCAGTCTTGAAAACAGACGAAAAGATGCTCCTCTTGTAATGATGTATAAAATAACAAGCGAAAACGTTATTATTGCCAAAACAGACAGACCTAAGCCACCATTGAGACAACTACGGAACATACACTCTTCATTTTCATTATCCACAGCAAAAACAAGAAAAGTTTTTCCTCGTACGATATCTGACCACACGACTGCCTCAGCCAATAGTTACGCGTTCGGATGAAACATTAAAATATGTTGACTCATCTATGAAATACTAATTTATGTAACCTGTAATATATCATAGTGTTAACCATTTTAATTGTCATGGGCAACCTGTGACATAATCTTCAATTTGTTGAAGGTTGTCAGTATTTGGTAGAAGAAGAATTAGAAGTATTTTGTTTTTAATCGATTCTCATCCCCGGTTTTTAGTGGAGTTCGTGTTAAGCGATCTTTAGTTTTATATGTATGTTTTGTAGATCGATGTTTGTCCCTGTGTACTTTTTCATTTGGCCATTGTGTTGTCTGTTCTTCTTCTTCTTCGATATACGGATTCTGATTACCCCTTTGGTATCTTAAAACTCTTCAATATCCCGGAATAGGTGATGGTATGAAACAACACAAACCCCACTAAAAATCAGACAGGAACACGGGAGCGCCGGAAGTGAAACCATTATCTAACAAGTTTCATGTGGCAATCAAAACATCTGTCCATAGGCCCCTCCCATAGCCACCTTATACATACACAATTTATTGTTTGTAAGCTTGTTCTGGTCACATAAGCAGCTGAAATAAAAATATTCTGATGCTTCATGGTTGTAATTCTATTAACCAGTTGAGAAAAATTTATCTTTCCACGGACCACCAACGACTACTGTCAGAAACCTTTTGTTATCACTCTAAGTTATACAATCAGTTGATTTTATCTGCTTAGCTTGCAGTAGTTCATATACGATGACCATTAACTGACCCTATCTTTATAATGTCCTTGTTTAGATTGTCGTAGGAGTATTTGATGTTTTTGAGTTGAGGAAGCTATATGCATGTTTTATTGTTTGTTTATAACTGTTTATTCGATGGAGATCTACTTGTCATGAAGGGGCGGTTTGTATCCTATTAACCGGGTTAGCAAAAACCCTTTGTGCATGTCAAAGCCAAGGTTTTTGTAGCTATTTTTGGTTTTGTTTTGTCTTGGTGTTTTAGGTGACTCAGCTTCGTGTTATGCTGTAAATCACACATAGATCAAGCATTATATGACGTATGTCGACTACAAAATCCTTTTGTTACTTTGTGTCTTAGTAGCATTGGCTAAGATTTTTTTCTTCTTTAAGAAGACAACTATTGGCAACCTTGTATTCAGTGTTATTGGTACAAAAGTCAGAAATTAGCACTGACGTGTTTTGGTTTGGGAAAAATGAAAAGAAACTCTTGCCATTCTCCAAAACATTCGAAACGCTATGACAAGTCTATGCATATAATATATGAATGATAAATATGGACTGTTTATTTATAATTTTAAATGTTGTTATCTTTTGTAGTCCAACGAGTGGTTCTTGTCCTTTTTGGAAGGAAACAAGATAGTATTTGTTGCCATGGCATGCAATCAAAAAAATATACTTTTTTGTTTATAGAGGATTACATGCGATTATTTTCTTGTATTAATAAAGTGCAGGTGGTCATGATCGTATGGTAGCTAGATTTACATCTACCTGTACAATCAGTGTTTATCACCTGTTAAGCTGAGTTCAGTTGCCGCCCGTGGCGAGGTCTACTCGATACAAATTTTTATGATAAAATTTGTCTTTGTCTTTTAGCACAGGTGTGAGACTAGATACTCAAACATCAACAACTTCTACATTTAGCTTTTTCAGAAAAAAATTATCGACTAACCGTTACGGTTTAATTTTCGTAAATTGTGATTTATCCCATCCCTTTCTTCATTTACTACGTCTCGTCTACAAAATGAGACACAAATCAAACCTTTAAGACAAGATTTAATCAAAACAATTTCGGCATTGGATTTATTAAAATACATACTAAACTTTCAAAGTATGACATTTACTTGGACAAGGTCGCATAATTTTTCTGGAAGCACAACGAACTCAAAAATATTGAATTTCAAGCAATCGTCCGCATACATGTAAATTGCAAGGATATCTTCCTTCTGCAGATTGGAGATACTATGGTACACTCGATTTTTAATTACTTTCACTTTCCACGACAAGATATATTCGTCTCACACAATAAATGAATTAGATGCAACTGTTGAACTGATTGGTCCAATATGAAGCTTTTACCAATATAATCGCTGGTTTCACATATTTCAGTGTAGAAGAATTATAACAGATCTTTCGAACAGCTTGAGGAAAGGAATGGGATAAGTTACAGTTTAAGAAATTTGAATCAGAATCGACCAATCAGTATTTTTTCTGAAAAAAAGGTCTAGCTGTAGATTTTACTGATTCATGCATATATAAAAATTCTCGTCTAGCACATATGTCGTGGGGAGACGATGATACAAAATCCTAGACGGATAATTCGAGATTCAAGATTTGAGATTCAATATCCTAATTAACAAAATGGGATGAAAGCCAAATGCTACATCGAAGGGAGACAACAAGATACAGCTAGATCTGCCTCATACTTTGACCTAAACCTCAAAAGTTAAATTACTTTAGTGATTATGACAAAATGTAGAGTTTTTGTCATATTATGAGTATTTTATTAATTTCTTCTTTAACTGACAACAGCTACTTCGATTATCATTAGATGTACACCTCAGTTTTCAATTCTATTTTTTTCATTATTTAATATTTTTATTTATCTACTGATTTTTTGTAAGTTAGTTTGTTGGTTTGTTTGTTTGTTCTTTAATTTTGTTATGAATGGATTTATTTCATACTATGAAAACAATTTTGTTTGTTTTGTTCTGAATATAATTATGTTAAAACATTTCATTGGGCATACAAAATTCATAATTTAGACGCATTCTCTTAATCAATTGATTTAAATATCCAATTTTGAATCTCGAACTTCAGATATTGAATCTCGAATATCGCATCTCGAATGGTCTTTCTGGGATTTCGCACGATGTTGTTCCCGGTTACTTGTCTTGTATATATACCTTGATTTTCTTATTACTAATTTACAAAGGTACAGGATTATTACCGCTACGATATAGATAAAATATTGCTGAAAATGGCAATACACATCAAAGATCCATATATAAAAACTTAAATTACAATCGAGATCGAACATTTGACTTATCAGTCTGCAGGTGTGGGGTTTATATACACCACCGATAAGAAACCCATCAAAATTACAAGTTAACATTCAAATAATTGCAATAAAGACACATCTCCCTAATCAAAAAGAAAAATATTTCATAAATCTACGAAAGACACTCCAATAATTTCTACCTGTTTTCTCGTTGTCAGTTATGAATCAAAGGAGGAATTAGTTATTGCGATAAAAGGATCAGGAAACTGTCCACCCGCCCGTGTAAATGGCCATGCTAGATTACCCATAATCCCATTGTAGATATTTATTTATAGTCCGGTCAAGTGATGTGTGTACCTAGATTACTACACCTCATTAGAATGGCCATATCTAGTCATGTTACAGTTTCTTAACGACTACTAGATGTAAGCAAACGTGACGTAAATCCTTCTAATACCAAGTCTACATGTGGTCCAGAGATAGTGACAACGAGGCTTTAAAATATTAAAAATCTTTTATTATTGTATGATATAAGTAGCTTATTATATAATAAATATTAGTAGAGTAATGTCAGTTTTAATACTGATGATATATACATAACAATACTAAATTGCTGTACAGATATTGTATTTGCTGGTAATGTTATCCTTAAAACAATATTTATGTTTGCAGTGGATAAGTTGTGACATCATTGCAGCTTCTGACACATTTTTCTGTCACTCTGAAATTGTATGCTCTTTTGTGACACATTTCTCAGTTGCAATGAAACAACATCCTTAAATAATACCACAATACCCAAGATCTAGTTCCTTATAATTTTTGAACAAACAATAAAGTAAAACGGTTTCAATTGTTTTAGTAAGTCAATATTTGTAGAATTGATAACAAACATTCTATAAAATACTTGTACAACAGTTTAACATGTGTTCATTAAAAAGGTTTTTACGTCTATATATGTGTTATATATTTATATTGATATCTTTCATTTTTCATTTGATTCAAACATCTTCATTTGAGTTGGGGAAAAAAATTCGGTTTTCAAATTTTTGGATTTTGGTCGTTCCTGATTATAGATATTAGACACATATCTCAGTTGCAATGAAACAACATCCTTAAATAATGCCACAATACCCAAGATCTAGTTCCTTATAATTTTTGAATAAACAATAAAGTAAAACAGTTTCAATTGTTTTAGTAAGTCAATATTTGTAGAATTGATAACAAACATTCTATAAACTACTTGTACAACAGTTTAACATGTGTTCATTAAACAGGTTTTTACGTCTATATATGTGTTTTATATTTATATTGATATCTTTCATTTTTTAATTGATTCAAACATCTTCATTTGAGTTGGGGAACAAAATTCGGTTTTCAAATTTTTGGATTTTGGTCGTTCCTGATTATAGATATTACAGAAACGCGTCATGTGCACTTTTGATATCTACGTTTTATTTACCTTAAATGTGCAGCACTAAGATGTAAGAACAAAGACGGGTTGGCTTGGATATCCGGATAATGTGTCTGAGTGGAGGGACATGTTTATCCTTGGACTGTTGTTTCATCGAGTTATCACTATAGAATCTAAATAAGCGTATTGGTCTAGTACAAAGGTGAAAACATCATTATCAAATCTAAATGTAACGTGTTTTTGCCAAACTGATAATATGACTGAAGAATTACTTAGAAACAATCACTCGCATTCACTCTTTGTTTTATTTGATTCAAACATTTTCATTTGTGTTGACTTAATTCAATAAAAGTTTAACTCAATGCTTCCACATGATTGGTTCACGGGGAATAAAATCAGGATATAATTTGTTTTCGATACAAGGGAATACAACACTTCCAGAATGTGCTTCCATTCATTGTTCATCATCAATAAGCAAACCGTCCAACAGACGCGATATAATTGTATGAGTGTGTGTGTGTGTGTGTGTGCAGCAGCTACTAATGACAAACAGATTATCACAGCAGCGGTCGTTAGTGAACGGTTACAAGACAGCATTTCC
Source organism: Gigantidas platifrons (assembly GCA_002080005.1). Classification (NCBI taxonomy): domain Eukaryota; kingdom Metazoa; phylum Mollusca; class Bivalvia; order Mytilida; family Modiolidae; genus Gigantidas; species Gigantidas platifrons. Next base: position 559,489 of record MJUT01061120.1, read on the forward strand.
TACATAATAAAATATGCCAGCTCACACATTGTCCTAATTCCGAGTTAACCAGTGTTTGCTCTTACTTCGTAATGCCGCCATGCTTAGCGGAGAAACCGCAACTACCAATATTATATTCTTTCATTTGACCAGAGTGTGGATTGACCTGACGATCTACACCGTACTCGAACTCGAGGCGAGCAAAATTGAATTAAAAAAACAATAACATTCATTTGAAAAAGATTAAAATTAAACCTCGGTTTATGCATTTTGATTACCCTTTAGTTATCTCCAAACATTTCTTATAGTTATCACAATACATACCCCTCGCTCTTGTCTGCGTCCCATTATTACCGATTTAATGCTGAATTCTCTTTTCAAACTAACAAATATTTCAATTGCTTTCTATTACTGACATTTTATTATTACTATATTATATTTTAGAATTTTAACGTTCTCCGAAAAGTATGTAGCAGTAAGGAGAAAGATCAAAGACTGATTGACTTTGAATCATGATAATGTGTCCGAGTGTGACGACATGTCTATCAATGGACTGTTGTGATAATGTGTCCGAGTGTGACGACATGTCTATCAATGGACTGTTGTGATAATGTGTCCGAGTGTGACGACATGTCTATCCATGGACTGTTGTTTCAGTGAGTTAGCGCTATAAAAATTCGACTAAGCATGTTGGTCTAGTACAAAGCGACTTCATCATCATTTAGCTTGTTCTCGCCATGATATAGCTGAAAAATTGCCGAGTTGGCGTTAAAAAACAATCACTCGAATTTTGGCTTGTTTTTAGAATGCATCTTTTGTGTTCCAATATTTCGTCCTTAAGAAATAATTCAAATGGTCATGCTTGTTTTTTTTCAAGGTCACTTTTATTTTTTGCAGTATCGTTTGTCAAATTTTGAAAATGTGACAGGAGTTATTTATTCATTTTAAGCGTCTCTTCATAATTGCGCGTGCCTCGAAGGCAACCAAAATCACGCGAGAATTCATTACCTGGAGATAAATTATTAAACTTGATCCACAATGACAAATTTATCATCGAAAAGGGAATATTAGGGGCAGTATAATAATACGTGTTTGTCAATTACCGACAATTTATGATATAAAGTTAAATCTTTTCGTCTTATCATAGTTCTTCGCCCTGGCTGCCTTGCGATATTCTTAATTGTGACACGGATTTCGAGACTAACCCGTCGGATTTGTGAGCCTATCAACAACAATGGAATCTGCACACAAATATAGGGTGTGAAGTAGAACTGCCATATATTTATGAGCTTTTATATTGAAATTGCAAGGAAAATAAAATATAAATGGGCATTTATAACCCTTTACTATTTTATATCGTTTCCTAGATTTTAATATTTGTTAAATGACCGGTTTACTAGGTAATGTTGCTAAACTGTGTCAATCTAAAGATTCTATAACAACTAAACACCTTCATTCAGATGTCTTGATATCGAGATATACGACCCCTATTAATAATGTGTTGAAAACGTTATTTGACTAAACAATATATATAATTTATATGAAACTTGCATGCTTATGACAAAGAATATATTGTAAATTTAGCAAACAATGACAAAACAAAACAAAATGAAATGAGTGAGTGATTGTTGTTTAACGCCAACTCAGCAATATAATGTCGAGAACAAGTTAATTTCAATGAAACGATGGTGATATCCGCTTTGTACTTTTTATTGTGCTAGCTCACAGAAACAACAGGCCGCGGGTAGACATGTTGCCCCACTCGGACAAATTATCCTGATTTCGAGGCACCAGTCTTTATTCTTTCTCCTTAATGTTGCATACTTAGTGGAGAAACAACAAATACCAATTTGATAGTTTTTGGTTTGCCCCGACTGGGGCTCGAACCCACGATCTAACGCACCCGATGAGAGCACGCTAACCGATGTTTTTGTGATATATTATGAAATATGAAATTCATCAAATGCCTTAATGCTTCTCGTACATTTCGAAACTAATTTTATACAGTTTTGGAGAAACAATGTTTTTCACTATTGATTCGAGAGAAAACACGAAAGAGTATCACCACTCGTTTGGGAGTTATATAATTGATTGATTGATTGGTGGTTAACGCCAACATTATCAATTTGAGGGTTATATGTTAACATTAAAATTGTATAAATTATATACATATTGGTTACATACATAGATTAATTATTGTTACTTTAACATAGCAACAAAAGAGAGATAGATAGAAAACAAATAGAAACATATTAAAATCACACAAGAATTGAAAGCGCGATTTTTTAATAATTGTAGGTTTATGTGAAATATATAGCTATCATTGGAAGTTTCGAAATATCTTTAATTTTATAGTTCGTTTTAAAAATGTGTTTTTACTCGATACAACATTATATGATAAAGTTTGTCAGTGACTTGCAACAGGTCTGTGGTTTTTTCCAGGTACTCCGGTTTCCTCCACCAATAACACTGACCGCCAAGATATAACTGAAATATTGTTGAAAGTGGCGCTAAACACAATAAATCATGAGAAAGTTTTTTAATTGTTTTTGCATCTCACTATTCCCTTTTTTTAAAACATGTTATCTCCCTCACCGACAATATTTCACAACAGCCATTATTTCACTTTAGTTAGTCTTCCGTTGATGTTTCTAAACGACGATAGATTTCCTATGCGATTTGTTTTCCTGTAATTGATATAATAACACTTAATCCATTCACCGAACGGATCACAGAACAGAACAATTTAAGTAGATATAAACAGTGATGTCAAAGCAAATGAACAACCACTTACACTTCAAATCTTTGAGCTCAATGAAAGACCACGATATATGGCACTGGAAATCCAGGTTCTGGTTTCGGACAGTCACAAACAAATGTGGCGGTGATATAATTTTTTTTTTTTAATTTTTTTGTGTGTGGAAATTATTAGTTTTCAATTTGAATGCACATGATGTTGATTTTTTAAATTATATTTTGTTTGTTTGGTTGTTGCTTTTTTAGTTGTCAAGGTAACTATATTATACAGAGGAATACAATATTTTAGGCATCTTCACTTTATAAATTATGCACAGTCAATTATCATGTTCAAAATCTTTAAGAGCACCCGAAAGGGTGTTGCCGTTATTAATTTGTACCCCCATTTTTAAAATCTCAATCTGGAACGAATATTGGCAATTTGAAGTGTGATATTTTACAAATAACTTTTGAATAAATAAGGGCTATTTGTAATAAATAGAGAATTGTCATTTGAAATGTTTAAAGTTAAATTAGTTGGTATCATTGTGTTTACTTTAAAGATTGACATTAATTTATCACGTTTAATTTATAATTTCAGGAAATGAAATATTTACAGTACCTAGGAGACTGTGAAATTTAACATTGGTAACAAAACTATGACCTGAATAACCATCTTAATGGGAAAAAAATCGGAGTTAAATATAATTAAGCAAAACTAATAATTCAATGTATTCCGTGATTTTGTGCAATTTTTGTTATGGAAGTCTTCACTTCAAAAATATAGTTTACTAAGTCTTTAACAACTGAACCAGTCCGAGTTGATGCAACGTCATCTAAAACGATTCGAGATGTAGATATATTATGAATTGTTGAATATTGTGTACCCGCCACATTAGGGTGCCTGTCCGAAGGTAGAAGCTGGATTTCCAACGCCGTACACTGTATATCGTGGTCTTTCATTGTGCTCAAAGAATGGAGGTGGGAAGTGGCTGTTCATTTGTTTTAACATTGGTGGAATTGTTGGCCATCACTGTTTATTATGTATTGTTTCTCATGTGAGGATACATAAGAGGCCCTTGGAGGCGTTTGCCCTTTTGAAGCATTAGGTTTCATTAATTTTGTGCTGACAGCGTTTATTCATTTAGATTCTTAATCTTGATGTGTCGTCGATGTGGTCATATCCCTCTGGTTTTGCCATTTCAATGCTTAGTGCTTTACATTACTTTAAAATTGACACATCACTGTTTTTCTCCTGTATATACGAATTGAGAGCTATAGTACAGTGATTATTTCATAGTTAATTGTCTCCTGAATTTGGTACTAAGAAATGAATTATTTGTTAAAGCTTAATAATAAACTTTATTGATATTATTTATTCTAAAATAAGCTTTGCTGAATAGTAAACCCCTTGCTATTTATCGATTAACAATTAGGGATATTTGGTAAAAGCTGTATACCTAGCAAACTTTAGTGCATTAAAATCATTATTTGCGGGTTTTTTTTTTAAATTCCCTGAATTTGGCGCCAAGAAATGATTTTTTTTTGTAAAAACGAAATAATAAACTTTTATAATTATTTGCGTTTTAAAAACAATCTCCCGTGAATTTGAAGCTAAGAAATGAACTATTTGTTAAATTTTAATAATAAATTTGTCCAGAATTAAAAAAAATTGGATAATCTTAATGAAATAATATTGTTATCCGAAAGAAATGCGCGATTCGTTGTACCATTTGTTAAAAAATCTTGGTCACGTGGAAGTTGTCTTAGCTTAAGACTATTGTTCATGTTCATATATGTATTATATATATAGTGAATTTTTTGTGTTTATTTGCTGTTGTCTTTTCTACTGAAACATGTTTTTCATTGTATGCTATTTTTATTATATTGTGTTATATGCCTGCGACTCTTTTCAGATAAATTTCTGTTTAATAAATAAAATCAAGTATTTTTTGGATTAACTAATTAAATTGATGCTTTACAGAGATTCCCTTGATTATTTTGATTTCATGTTTTCCAGTGGTTTCTTCCGCTTGTTTTTGTGTTATCATGCCTTTTTTATTTTTTTTTAAAGATTTACTAGCATTTAGTTTTTATCTTACATTAAAAATTGTCAAGGATATCTACATTTTATTTATCATTTGCATTTACTATTATACAACAAACTATGCATTATATTGTTAATCTAACACGGTATTTGTCATAGTAGGTTCTTTTGAAGAAACTTGTCCATTTGGATTGTCCGGTATTCGTTCTACTTTTCGTCCTATTGATATCCATCTAGCCGATGCCAAGGGAGACTGCACTCTAAAACAAGAAACAAATACGTCATAAAATCTACCATTCTAAGTACTGATTCAATATACATGTAATCAGTTTCAATCTTTACAAAAAAAAATATTGGCATTAATCAACAAAAACATTCCTCTTTAAAGATGAATAACAACCAAAACATCGCTTATAGTGAAATAAAGCTGTGATAATTATTCGACCACACCTATTAGCAGGACTCTAACAGATTTGACCTTTTAACCCAGTAAAAGAAATGTTGAAATGGACGAAGAACACGATAAAATATTACGTACAACAACAATACTCAACATTTGTTCTGACGTTATTCAGCCAAAACACCTGTGTACTTTTTTTAAAAACATACTCCATTGGTAAATATCTAAAGAGGTAAGTGAAAATATATACCATCAAAACGGACTGCTCCTTAAATGTTGATAGTAATGTTGTTCGCCCTTTTGATCAGCTTCACACCAGGATATCTTTCAAAATGTTGACGTTAAGTACCATTAACATTTTACAGAACATCCCACTGAAAAACACAAAATATGTCGAGTATTTAGAAAATTGATAATAATTTATATATAACTACTGAGAACATAAACAATAAATACTATCAACTCAACGAAAATTGCAAAACATACAAAATTTCTACTGTAACTAAAAATTGCATATTTTTACTTTATTAGTAAGAAATGAAATACATGTAAATGATCAAGAGAGACTATCCACCATTACACTTAGACACAAATTTAAGTTAGAGATCAGTGCGATATGGATGTGAATGATCAAGAGAGACTATCCACCATTACACTTAGACACAAATTTAAGTTAGAGATCAGTGCAATATGGATGTAAATGATCAAGAGAGACTATCCACAATTACACTTAGACACACATTTAAGTTAGAGATCAGTGCGATATGGATGTAAATGATCAAGAGAGACTATCCACCATTACACTTAGACACAAATTTAAGTTAGAGATCAGTGCGATATGGATGTAAATGATCAAGAGAGACTATCCACCATTACATTTAGATATAAATTTAAGTTAATAAACAACCTGTAGTAAGAGATGATATTAATATAATTTAACTTGATTTGAATATTTCAATCTGATTGGCTAATCCGCCTGGAGAAAATTTTGGTTATACTCGATAACCTGGGTTGGTATTGTGACGTCACCAACGTGTTCATCCGCCAACGATAAATTAAAATAGTAACATGAAATAATCGTAATCAAAATCGAGGAATCATTAAATTTTGTTGTAAAAATTAAATTATAAGGAATATTTGAAATTATTGAACAGGTTATACTTGCATAACCTGGTTTGGGTCAGTTTACGATGTTCATAAACCGCTTCGCGTTTTATTAAGCATAAACTGATCCAAACCAGGTTATATCGTATAACCTGTTTAATAATTTCAAATATTCCTTAAATAAATGAACAAGAGAGACTATCCACAATTACACTTATATATAAATTTAAGCTAAGGAAGGAGCTTTTATTGCTGTTCTTTATATATTTCCATTGGCTACTAATAACTTAAGCTGGAAAAAAAACAATACTGTAATAAATTTGTGTATTAAAAAAATGTCACAAAATTTAATTCGAATAGTATTTTTTTTTCCAAAATCCATTTGTATTCACTTATTTATTACAATGACAGTTTAATGATCATATATCAAAAACACTTGCTATAATGTATGCATTTAAAACTTTACTTTCACGTAGAAAACTAGATAGAATCAAAGTAAAGAAAATATAAGGACAACGAATTTGAAGCAGCAGAATCTTAAGAAAAAATAAAATCTTCGGGAATCTATTCTTATTTTTAGTATTTTCATAATTTTAAACAGAATAATTTACATGTTTTAATTGTTATGTTATTAGTGAACCCGAGAAAGAAAAACAAAGACAATTTTAAGTACTCTATACTTAGTAACATAGCATAACGTTTCCTTGATGAGCATTACTGGTGTTACAAAGTCAGTGCGACGTCAGAGTAGAACCTCAAAGCAATAAATGCTACACTTCATTTTTATGCTTTTGAATTCATGACAATATTACAAAAATGACCTATGATAATTATAGTATATCGTAAGACACAATTGAGAAGTAAATTGAATTTATATAATGACTTTTTTTCCTCAACCATAAGTCCAGCCTTTGTACGAAAATTGTGAAGATACCAAAAGTGTAAAGAGAAATCGTAAATCTGAGAAGGACAAACAATACAATGACCAAAAGATAAAGAAAAAAAACGAAATGGCCAACAATGGTCGACGAAACACTAAGCAGAAAACGAAACATTGAGCAACACAAACCGCACTAAAGACATGGGTTCAAATGAGGTAGGCTGGATGGATTTATGCCATATAATTTGCTGTGTTTTCAGGATTTGTTTTTGCTAACGCTATTTTGGCATTCTCAAATGTCTTTATCCCATAAAAATGTCGTGGACTTTTTTGCGTTAAATTGTTTGAGGTAAGAGGTGATTGTTTGTTGTATTGATGTTGGTGGAATTGTTGACCATCACGGTTTTATTTCTTTTTCATAATCAAATGAAATTGTGAAATAATATGTTAGGGTTTTCATGTTAAGATGGTTTATTTGTTTCTTTTTCTGCTAGTGTCTTTTTAGATTCTATATTCCGTTTTTTTGTTTTTGTTTAAATTGTGATTCTAAGCTATAAATCCGGCCCAGAAATGTAGTGACAGTAATCACAGTTAAGACGTGCAACATTTTATCCTTGCCTTAGTTTGTGACAATACAGATATTAGACTTAATCCTTCTGGAGGCAAACTTTCAAATATTCTGAAATTTATTTTAGCTAAGGACACTTAAAGGAAACGCGCTGGTAACCTTTCGTTTAAATGTTACTTGAAAATTAAAATTGAACAGTTTCAAAGTGACATGTTGTATGTTTCTGCCTACCTACTAGTAAACAACGATTCTAGTTTGTTTTCCTCTACCAATGGATCTTAAAAGTGGAAAAGTGAGTAGTTGTTTAGGATTTTGAAAACGCAAAATCAGGCCATTGACTACCAAGGTATTTAAACATTGGCAAAATTTGAAATTGCACGCATGGAAAAAAAAATTAGACATTGCCAAATAAAATTGTGATGGAAATGGTTATTGTCAGGATATATTTTATATCTTTTACAATTTTATCTACGTTTCATGGTTGATAATAAGCAATTTAAAATAATCTGATAAATGAAACCAAGATAAGGCAGGATCGCTTTGAGTTTAGACTTGCTCGATGAACCCAGACCACATTGTCCCACTTTTACCAAAAAACCAACATTAAATTTGGAAGTTTTGATTGAAATTCATGTATTATTGTGCAGTATGTGTTGATAAATTTGATTGTATTTTTTATGTCATTGCAGTTGTGTCCCCATTTAATAGTTGAATATATTATCATTAGAGGTCACACTGAACATGTTGCATGCTGTTACTTGATAACAAAGCTATTCCATTCACGAATACACAGGCAAAAATACAACAGGTCACACTTGATGTTTTTACTGCATCATTTATGCAAAAAAAAAAAAAAAACAACAACAAAAATCTCAAAATCGACCAGTATTTATAATTTAATATACGTATGTAATTTTAATTCAATGAGCACGACCATATAAAACACATAACAAGAATATTAAAAAAGCTGAAGATGCAATATTTATTCCAAAATCTCATATAATAAGAATTGAGACAACAATAGACATATAACAAGTAATTTTGTAATTGTATTGATAATAATAAAAACGACGCGTTTCTGGAAAGCCAAATAAAAACAGTCTTTGAGAGCAAGTAAACCAACCATGATAGGTAAAATAATGTCTGATATATGCTTGATTGGTGTACATTATTATGTATTTTTGTATATATAACGCGATTATTATTTCAGCTAAGTCCATGACCGGAACAAATTATAAAGTCAAAAAGGTAAAATTTGGCATAGGCATTGACATATGAACGGATAATTTGATTGGTTAAATTTACTTTGCAACTGACCGACAACGACCATTCCAGAGAAAATATTATTCATTAGAAGATGCTACAAGTTGGATTGTTACATGCAAGAAGCGTGACATTTTACGCACGTGGCATTCATTTAAGCCCCGTCCTATTTTTGATATAAGTTTCGAATTTAGAAACCAGAAAGCAAATCTTTGATATGCATAATTATTTTTTTCTACAGTTACAATAAAATACATTGTATAATAAAAAACTAACAAAATCCACCGGAATTTTTTCCCTAAATTATTTTCCCTACAATTTAAGAGGAAAAAGAAACAATATAGCCAACACTATTGGTAGTCTACGAGCAATTTACAAGTAATACATCTAAAATAAATAAAAAGACAACGTAAACAAAATAACAATATAAGTATAATTTAGTTGTTTTTTTTTAAACAGAACATTTGTTTTTCGTATAACCATTAGCCTTTTCATATTGTACATGGAAACGTCACGAGATAAACGCTTTTCGAGTGGTCTTTATTCCTTGTTTATATTTCTGCTACAATTTAGGATTTGTCAAAGCTATGAATTATCCCATATTTGTATGACTTTTAGTCCCACTAAAATGCAACATAATCTAGAAGATCGTAGCCACAGGGCTCAATGTTTCTGGGACATCAAAGGGACATATCATACTAAACACCTCCGACTTACTTCTTGACATATATCTTAATACTGTTTACAATTTAATATAGCTTAATATATAAAACAAAGATTTGAGAATTAAGTCATCACAAATATTTTATGGAATCAAAAATGAAAATAATTTACATCGCACCACAAGCATTCTGATAAATCTACTCCACTTTTAAAACATGTTTTTTTTTTATAAACAAAGGATATAAAGTATTAATATATGAGGTTTTATCCTTTCATATCGTTATAAATATTACTCCATGAAAGATTATTGATGTCTATATTTACATTTTAAAGACAGAAAAAAGCCGTATATAAGCGCTAGTTCAAATAAAACAATACGTTCTGTCAACTACTTTATAATTAAAACTAGATAAATGTATGTATATTGTGTTTATCCTGCAGTGTTAAAAACTCAAAACAACTGTCAAATTGTCAAAAAAGAGCAACAAACAAGCACCGTTTCTCACCATTGTTTAACATAAATCAGGTTCCTAAAAAGCTATTTCTTGGTCAGTGACAGTCAATGCAATTTGACTGCTCAAGTAAAACTTGTGCAGCATAAATATTGTTTTATTGTTAGATACTTGAATTAAACCAATATATTATCCCTTTATTTAAATATATGTTAATAACGTTAGAGAAATTTGCAACATATGGTACACAAGACGAAGAAAAACAAAACAAAAATAAAACACAATGTGTGTTGTACACCACTAAGGGCACACACATAACGTAAATAAGACATAAGTCTCCTACAAATAACTGGAGCTAAAGACAAACCGAACAATTATATTTGTGTTAAAGAAAATGAAAGACATGAAGAATTGCTGAATTAAATCCTTAAATGTGTACTAACAATTGTATAATTATCCATTAGCACTCCTTTTTTTCTGACGAGGATTTGTATTGTAGAGTTCTGTAATCAAATTATTACTTTAAAGCATATTATAAGGGTATTATCAAATAATATTCAATACGGAATCCGTTATTGCAAGATGAAATACAAAAAAAAACAAAAAACAAAAAACAAAAAACCAAAAAAACCCCAAAAAAAAAACAAAAAACAAAAAAACAAAAAAACAAAACAAAACAAATACAACACTGTCAGAACAATATCAAAATTTAATCGAAAATAGTAGAAACATTGGCAAAATCTCAAGTGTATATATATTACAATTTACAATCGCCTTTAGCAAGTGATAACAAAACATTGCATCTACCTAAACTGAAGCCCGAAAGAATATTGCGTTGTGGTAAATTATTTATTTATACGTCTGGAAATTCAACCAAACAGTGTTAGATTTACAGCTGACACATCGGTTTTTTGCATTTTTGTTCGAGCCCCCACAATTGGTACACAGCAGCACATATAACATGCAAACTCATTAACCGAGGTGATGCATTGTGACATAAAGTGAAAAAAGAGCCCAACATCATATATGCGTTTTATCGTGTGGTGATGGTAAAATACACACGTATTGTTTTTTGTATTTCTGTGACAATAAGCAAGTGACAATCATACATCTGAAAATTCAAACCTACAGTGTAAAGTGCTAAATTTGATTACTATCAATTTAAATGTTGAAACCATAAATAAAACACGAGATACTTTAATCAAATTAAAATATGTTTATGCTACCCATAGTAGGATATACTTTAATCATTTCAAAATATGTTATGCTACCCATAGTAGCATACAATATACGTCAGCGTGTCACTTTAGTCTGTTTTGCATATTTTCCATAATAGTGGCATGTAAAATAACAAACATTCTGGCCACTTAAAATGTTTTAAAGGGTTATCATTCCCCAAGAACCACAAACAATTCAAATAATAGTATATTTTTGGAGTATTTTCACCTTTATGCTAAAAACATATTTCTGAAATGAATCATATTTTAGGGAATGCATATTTTGCACACTCAATCGTTTTTGAAAATTAACGTATCTCCTATTTAATTGTTTGTCATACATTTATCCCCCTTGCGTTAGAGAGGTATGCATATTTGTTCATCTAAGGAAAATTAAAGTTTAATTCAAGTACATATACTTTTGCTTTTTTTTTCTTTCTAAAATATTTCCCTGTCAGTGATTTTATAATTACTTGGCATAAATAGCACAGCAATGTCAGATCCCAACTATTTTCGATTTTTACAATAAGGCGATAATTGTATTTTAATCTACGTTTCTTGAGGCATGAATATATTTTGTTATGCGCATCTTTCAGTCTTGGAATTCTATGAATTCAATATTGCGTCTATTTTAAAGTACAGTGTGTGGCCAAAAGTATTCGCGCATGTAAAAATATCCCTATATATTCAACCAAAACCATATTTTTTCAAAAAAATATTGTGAAGTCATTTCTGGATAGATGCTAACAAATTTTACACCAAAACATTCGGAATTGTTTATATTTTGATTGTTTATTTGCTCATTATGTTTATATGAGTTGTTTTTATTTGTACATAATTTAAACATGATTGTTAATTTTTAGGATTAATTTTTAGTTGAATTAAATAAGAAAATCAAAGTCAATTTTTATTTGTTGTGTTTAAATTATGTACAAATAAAAACAACTCATATAAACATAATGAGCAAATATACAATCAAAATATAGACAATTCCGAATGTTTTGGTATAATTTTTTTTAAAATCTATCCAGAAATGGCTTCACAATAATTTTTTGAAAAAATATTGTTTTGGTTGATTATATAGGGATTTTTTTTACATGCGCGAATACTTTTGGCCACACACTGTACATCCCTTAGTTACGTCATGTAGATTGCGAATATTGCGCAAAACATTTAACAGCAAAATTCTAAAATACACAAATAATACACGACTTGTGTGTTCACACAGTTCTTCAGTTGCATTGTCGTTTGGAACATGAAATCCTTTCGCTATATTTGCTTACAAAAATATTTTCAGAACGTCTCTTGGTCGTTACAAATGCTCATTCGTTCGTTCTGTTAAACTTTGAGAATTTCGAATGAGGGGAATATGAAGGGGGGACACGATGATGAGAAGTACATAATGATTTGTGAAGTGTTACATTGGGGTATTCTCGACCAATCATATGTTTACATTTCTTTAGTAATTTACATAAAGTAGAACGATAGAGATTGCATAATAATACATTTTCGTGTATAGCGTTTTATTTTCTGTTTTGATGGTGGCAAGTAAAGCCAATAGAAGTGACAAAAGTTTTAAATGCACATGAATTGACCTCGATATTGTTAACGCTCTTATGGCAACGTTTTCATGGAAACTTTTTGTACACTTAACCAATTCCGAGGGAAGATGAGTATAAAACTTACATATATCTAAACTTTCATTTATTTATATTTGAAACATTGGCAGTCAAAAGAAGACAACAGGTGCCAATTGACGGACTTCTATGTTGTAATAGAAACAGGTTATACAGAAAAACAAACATATTCGTTTTGAAATTCATGTAACATACTTCTTTCCTTTCACACTGATGCCACACAAATCTAATATATGAGTGAGCCACTGTTAGTGATCTACTCGATGTCATAATGATCAGAAGCATTATACTACATTTTCTAAGTTTGAAGTGTTCAAACCATACATTTCCCCCTTTATCTGGGAATATATAATTGTTCTCAGGAGGATAATAAAACAATATCTTAATTTACAATAACTATGAACATACCATTCAGTTTAGCAACATACAACAACTATAGAAAACTTAATAACATACCGGGGTATTTAATAAATGTATTAAAAGTAGGTGTTATGTAACTTTGATAAAAGTAGTTCTGATTCTACTAAGCATACCCAACCTCAGAAATGTAGGACCATGCATTGTATCATCCCTGAGATTGTTGCATTCTACAATTCTTTGTAGTTAATATTTGAAGACAGCAAATGGTAATCAGAGGACTGGTTCAATCGAAGAACAGGCAATAGAAAAAGAACATAAGACAAAGCAATGGTCCATAAAATACAACGCAGTATACTAAAGGAAAAACAACAAAAATCCCACTTAAAATCGGAGTTGAACTTAAGTGCTCCGGAAGGATAAGCAATAGATGCCATTTTATAATGATAGTATAAACAATGTGAGAATTATCGAATACTATAGGCATTACAAGAATATGAAATCAAAATTTAACATACTGCTATAGTATGGGGAATGTGATTCCATACCATATATAGTCTATCTCAATATAAAGTGTAAAAATTTATTTAATAAACCTTGTTTCGTTTGGAAATTGACTAAATTTTGATGTTTACGAAATTATATGCGTCATGAACATCATCGTTTTGTGCGATTATTGGTAATCGTTTTGTTACTGAAGGCGAATGGATATTAATTCCATTGTAAATTAGTTATAATAACAGATACTCCTTCTTTGCCTGACAATAAAAAGACCACATATGTTATGCAAACAAATCAGTAAAATGAGGCTGTTGTGAAAATCAAAATCTGGAGAAAAAGTTTATCATAAAAAATTTCCATATGGGGGTACTGAATTACTGGCTGAAATATTTCATGAATTCAATCATTATGTTACTTGTGTCCCGAGTTTTAAATATAGGGGTCTTTCTTAGCCTTTTGTCTGGAGACTATCACAATTCAAAATTATTGGGCCAAATTTAAAATTTACGAGAGTTTCTTATCCCTTTATCAATAGATTAGCACGATTCAAAATTTATTTAACACAACTATTAAAGATTTCCATCATGCGTTAAATATGCAAAGCTGACGAGAAAAAAAATAATATTTCAAAAAACAGCAACCACTACTTCTCAGGCGGCAAACAAGGTGTATAGAGTTATGCCTCTTTGATTAAATACCACAGGGAAAAATAATACGGTATCATATATTGAACCAAATGCGACACATATAAAGATTTAAATCTCCCTGATCCAAGATTTCATTTGGGCATTGGAAGGGTGATAAAATGTTGCTTTAAGCATAATTTATTCCCTCATTCATTGAATTTGGTTTAATTGCAAAGAGAAAATAAAAAATAATATATATTTTATGGTATATAACTTCTGGTTCTTTGGTTATCTGCTTATACTGATATATCCAACAATGTTACTAAGTACAACTGTATGATACCACAGTACACATTGCATGATGTCACCTTTGATGATGGTTGTTTCAGAAACGCATGTGATAAATTAGATATCTACATTTTTATTAGCTTTCCCTTTCCATATTAATAACACTCACCATAAGCAATGAAATGAGGATACATACACTCCGTCATTAAGGGAGATGGTAAATGTGATTGCCTAGAAAGTTCAATTTACTATTTGTAAATCAAGGACATCATGTTTATCAGAAATCTTGTAACACATTGGCAATGTATTAGTACAAATCTGCGGTATAAGATGGATCTATCATTATCAGTAGTATGTTTATGACAGAAATTTATATAATATGTACTCTCACACGGGATGCAGCATATTTTAGTTTGTCGTTATAATAGTTTATTTTATTGATATAGTACATGTCTATCATGTTAAGGTTTTCTCAGCATATGTCTGCTTGATATATTGGCTTGACTTTCTCGTCTTTGGACATTAAAACACTGTCTTTAAAGATTGGTGGGGTCCGTGTTGCTCATAGTTTTATTTTTTTGTGTTGTCATATTATGTGTCTTTACGTTCTGATTTCCGTATTGTGGTGTCTGTTACGATTTCTGCATAAAAAAGATGTTCGGTTCGTCTTTACCTCTTGTTGTTTGTAGAAGGGCTCATAATCTTATTTACGCTATTTGTGTTTTCTCTGGATTGTTCATTTGTGATTTATCCCTTCTGTATTCTCTAACCTTAATTATTGAATAAATATTCAAAGATACATCAGTTGTTCTGTTTTGAAAGGCAAAACACGCTTGAATCCAGTAAAAGTATTGAAGATGAAGAAATGGTTTGCTATTTATTCTACTAAAATCCCTATTGGCTTTAGCAATGAAAAGATGGACAACTCTCATACTAGAATGGGTTATTTGCTATATTTGTTTACATAATACGGACGGAGAGTACAATGTTGAAGACGTTAATGATATTCGGAAACGAAACAGAAAGGGTACACACACAAAGATAGGCCAATTTATAGGACATACAAACGGATAACAATGAACTCTCCGGTCACATATATCACATGACAACTTCTAAATAAAGACAACACAAAGATTTAACAACATAAACAACGGATATTTGTCAATTAAAACAATAAAAGGAGAAAAAGTCAATTTCTTTAGAAAGAAATCGCAACGTTTGTATTTCTACGATAAAGTGCTCGACCACATTGTAGCATATAAACAGTTCCACAAAGCTTTTCATTTGTTCAACATGTAATTGTTCATTATCAACTCATTGTAACATGTAGCAAAAATGTATTTAACTACATATACGGGCAATCATACTATTGTCGGTGATTAATTATGTGCATAATGGAATTAAGCCGTTCATAATTTGCTCAATATAATTATGTATTAATGTTTTAGTTAAAACTATAGTTAACAAAATGCATTGATAGTCAAACCATGAATCGATGTTCCAGTTTAGTTCGACCGATTGTATGTGACACTCTCATGTCTCAATAATATGTAAAGCAAAAAATACCATACTGTCGGAATAGTTCCAAAATCAAATAGAAATATCTTGCAAACACAGGCCAGATAGATACCATTAACACATATACTGGCGTGGGAAAGGCACTTCAATAAAGCGTGACGGGTTTATATTCCTGGTTCAAAATGTTTGATTAAAACACTGTACAATATATAATTTAGTGCAATATCATTTTATGTTCCTTTATGGCATTAGGGTATGGTTATGGTGTTGAACGTCACTTTCAACAACAATTAGGCTATGTCGTTGCGGTCAGTATTTTTTTGGTGGAGGAAACCACCAACCTGCAGCAAGTCACTAACAAACTTTATCACATAATGTTGTATTGAATATAATTCTCCTGGGCGGATTCGAACTCACAACGTTAGTTTATTGCATCGAAGTGCTAAATATTCTACAAAGCATAACACTTGTTTAAAGTTTTGAATCATAAAACAGGTCTACAAATGATAAAATGACATGATTATATCATATAAGTTAACAATTTCATCAATACCAACGAAACAGTTTTATAATAATTGTACTATATATGTATTCCGAGCAGCTAGAATATGTATATATAATGATGAATTTGTTGGGTTTGATTTTCGCAGAAAGAAATTGTAAATTTGCAAAATGTTATAATTAGCGAAAATGCTGATCGTCACATTAGCCTAATAACAATCAAATCTGGACAAATTTATTTGTGAGTATCTAAAACTATATTTCAACTGTTATATTCATTAAAATGCAAGATTTTTTTGTATTGTTTTATATATTTCATGTTTTACAACCGTCAATAAGTTGGCCTTCCATACCACAAATTTTAACCAAATGTGTAAACAGGAGTGTCATGCAATGTCATGACGTAGGTATGATGTCACGATGAAGCATGAACTCCGTCAATGAAACTGACGTTCTGATGAGGTAGGAGTGCGTTTCCATCAATTTGAGATCGACCACCACTGAAGCAATTAATACAGAAATGCGTCATTGGTGCAAAACAATATTGGTCTCTTCGATATTTATTATTGAAATCATATACAAGGTAGTCACGTGACTATTAACACGCCCGGCTTCAAATTTGATTGGCAGCTAATGAGCAGGTATTAATCATATAAAAATGTTGAGCACAACCAAATAAGTGTTAGTTTATTCTTTTTTTGGTCATTTTATGTATTGTTTCTTCATTGGATAAAAATGTTTCAGGTTGCATTACACAAAATCGGTGGTTACTGGGGTAAATTGGAAACACGTGCGTATGTGTATGACCGTCTGTCGAAGAAGCGTTTTACAAATGATGAGAGAAAACAAGATAAATGTTTCTTTAGTTTACGCCATTCTTTCGTTGTTAACAAATGTGCTTTCAAGTTGGCGGCAATGGTTTTCAATAACCCCATTACCAGGGAAGAAAGCATCGTTTATACAGTATAATGTAACACTCTTCTACTCGCATTAAAAGATAGGAGAAAATCCCATTGTATTGAAGTTGTAAGTCTATTTGTAAACACGACTTAGTTCAAGAGTCGTGAAGTGACCATTTCAATACATTTATTTGAATATCTTTCCTTTTGCACAAATGGAATCTGATAAAAGGAACTGATAAGATTTTCTTGGGTAGATATTCTGTAAACTCATACCACGTATTAATTCTTCACATAAATAAACGAAATCAATTATGTAGATTTGAAAAGTAAACACATTGGCCTTGATTAGGTGCTACTTACATCGTAAGTATTTATATAGAACTTTAAAATGTGTTTAAAAGCATTAGTTCCTAAATATGATATGGATTTCTTGCAGATTTTCTTGTATCCGATATATAGATATACCAATGAATCTTTTAATTGTATTTTGGGTATAAAATAAAAGTTGTTTGTAAGAGAGCTCATGTCTTATTTACGTTATTTGTATTTGTTTGCGAATAATGGTGTCCAACACACGTTGCTTTGTGTTTTTGTTTTGTTTTTCTTTGTCTTGTGTACCCTAAGTTGCCAGTTTATCTGGGTTGTCTATTCTTGATTGCCCCTTCTGTTTTCCCTAACGTTTATAAACAACTTCAATTAGCCAGAATGCCAATACTATCATCGCTATGAGCAAATTAAAATGGTTAGGACAATAACGGGATAAGGATGACAAAACAGTTCAATGTCAGCTCAATGATATATTAACAATCTGTATGAAAACTTTGCAGATTCCTTAGGATTAATCTGAAGCCGTAAATCAAACGACAGAAAACACAACGACTAAAAGAAGACAACAGAAAAACAAACAATGGTCAACAAAACATAACAAAGAAAATTAAAGATTGAGCAACACGAACCAATGAAAACTGTTAGGGATGAACAACGGAAATAATAAAACAAACAATTATGCCCACTCCCTTGTTGTGTTTGCACGAATTCACATAATATTCGTCAGCACCGTACCTCATATTAGGACTGATTAAATTGGATGAATCATAGAGAACTCGTTCATAACTTTTATGTATGTATTACTACTATTTTACATGATGAAACAGGCTTTTACATGGACGTCTTCTATGAAATTACTTTTCATAATTTCCGAACTAGTTTTGTCGAAATAGTTTCAAATAAATTCAATTAGAGAGTAATTTTTCTTAACTCGTTTTGGTAAAAGTATAGACTATATTGTTCTATTTTCAAATCATAATAAGATTTGAAAAATATTTATTCAAATTATTTGAAAAAAATTACATTAACATTGACTTGTTTTTTCAATACTGAGAGCTTCGTATTTGAAGATTATAGAAAACACCTGATAGATGACAAATGATCAAATATGCACTTCATGTAGAAATAAATGGTCGGTAACCAACAGCAGGCCACGATTCGATTACTCGCCATTTATTAAGAGATAAGTATAGAATAATCGGAGCTTGATCAGCTGTGGGTTAGCGACGATGGCAGATATATAAATAAATGTCAATTTTTAGGTTGAGATTATGAAATTATGCAATATACTGTATTAACTAAATATTGAGAACTTTAATGCTTAGTATTCATTAGAAAAACATTGTACGTAGTACTTTGCATGAAATTGCTAGTTGCATTGTTTCCGAGAACTTGTGTTCACAACCGATTAATTTTATTGGGTCCGTGTTGGTAATCTTTTTAGTTTTCTGTGTTGTGATTTTTATCTTGTTTCTGCGTTCATCGCTACCGATGTTTCTGGATGATCTATTCGTGATTGCTCCTCCTGACTTCTCTAACGTTTATACGTTTGCTATAATTCTATCAACATGTTTTGTATTTGGTTGTTCCTGCAGTCTTAGTATTTAACATTTATATCAGTATAAATTTCCGATTAAAACGTTTTTGACATGTATTGAATTAGATACGACGGTAAAAACATGATTAATACTAACAATTGATTGTGGTATAAGTAAACAAAGCATCAGATAGGTTGTGCTTTCTTTTAATAAACATACAAAATGTAAATAACAATAAGAATAATTAAACGTGTAACCCTAAACAAGATATATTAGATAAATGTCTAAAGAGGTTAAATAACTTTATTTCTTTATAGTTTTCTTTCAATTTCTGATTGTATAAGATATATTTTAATCCAATTTTCTTAAATTTTTTGAATTGTTAAATCTGTAAAGAGTTAATCCCAGAGGATTAGCACTTAATATACAAATACTACAGTTGCTCCTAAACAGGCGTGAATTTACATGTTGTGAGCCACATAATAAATTATTGTATTTGTTTAAAACTGTTTATAAATTTCTTACAAAACAAGAATCACGTTAAACCGCCCATGGACATTTAAATATGTGCTTGAACAAAGTTTTTGAGAATATGTATTCTTATTAACTGTAGAATGTTCCTTAATTCAGTACACGCTTACATTTATATGAACAAGGGGTTAATATTTAGATGGAATTGGAATATGATGTATTACATGTATTTCATTAAACTGTGTTTGTTTGCCTATAGTATTGTCTAACACATATTGTGTTGTGTTTTCGTTTGGTTTTTCTTCGTCTTGTGTACTCCATGTTACCAGTTTCTTTGGATTGTCTATTTTTGATTGTCCCTTCGGAATACTCTAACCTTTTTTATACACAACTACACTATTCAGATCTCGACTTATCCTTTTCTACATTGTACGAATATTTGGTTTAAATTAATACTTATTATTATTAGATTCATTTTTTTTTACTATATACATATGAATACATTCAGATAAGAATAAGATGCAATCTTTTAGCAGTTTTATGGACGTGTAAAAGCGTGGACCAAAATATTTAGTGCTTCATATTGAAAATGCAATTCTGGCAACGCTTTAACTACACTATAAAACTGCACAAATTTCATTTGATACTTAAAACTATATTTTTACTTCAATGTAATTATTGTTTTGTGTTTTATTATTCCACATTTTCGATATCTACGTTTTTTTTATTTCTACTGTCGTTATTGTGTGTACACATTAATGTTCATTACGTTCGAAAATAGTTCCTGGAAGTGGGTGTGGTTGAATAGACGTGCACTTCATTGTCTGGTGAAGTTTCAATTCTGAAGTCACATATCAATCTTTTGACCAATCACATGGGGGCTTTCTAAATAAAACGAACACGCAATGTTTTTATTTGTATATGGAGCATCATGTTTTGGTACAGTTCATCACACTTTTCAAAATAAGAAAACAATGGAATGATGAGTGTACATATAATAATCAATATTCCTAGCACATGTATACAGGACCACTCACTAAAGGCACTTCAATAAAAACAAATGTCGACTGTAGACTAGATTTGTCAACCCAAACTGCCCATGGGGACTTAAATGGATGCTAATTTTATTTTGTGACATACGCCTATCTATTTCCCGACATATTTAATTAATCCTCAACCACTGATATGGAACACCAGACACTTTACATGTCGAATATGATGTTTAATACCACAATAATATGAACAAGTCTAAACCATCTTATAACACATAAATACCCAGATAAACGGATATGTTCATGTCTGAGGCAGGACAACCGTAGTTTTAATAATAATAACATGATTTAAGAACTGTAAATTTCGATAAGAAAAATATATCTAATATATCATGTCAGTGCCGAAGTACTGACTACTGTGCGGATGATACCCTCGGGGACTAATAGTCCACCAGCAGATATATCTCCCCAGTGATAGGAATAAACATGTAGATATTAAATTTGGTACGCACGACACGTTTCTAGAACATCTATCTAAGAAGACGGACTATATCGGGCGTAGATGCATTAGTTAGCTAACTTCTATCGATAGACTATTACTCTAAGGATAGCTAACTTCTATCGGTAGACTATTACTCTAAGGTTAGCTAACTTCTATCGGTAGACTATTACTCTAAGGTTAGCTAACTTCTATCGGTAGACTATTACTCTAAGGTTAGCTAACTTCTATCGGTAGACTATTACTCTAAGGTTAGCTAACTTCTATCGGTAGACTATTACTCTAAGGATAAACACAATACAAAATATATAAAAGTTAATTATTATCTTCTGACCAAATCAGTTCTTCATAACAAAAGAAAATGCAATGATTGTCATCTTATTGTTGAAATACGATTATCGCATTTAATAACAGCAAACTATATCTTCCAATAGACCATTTCTTGATTCTAAAATTATAGGCTTTTGACATTTTTTATTTGAGTTATTTCCCTTACGGAGGACAAAATGGTTCTCGTTCCATGCTAGAGCAACGGTAAGAACATAATTTTCTTAAAATTTACATATAGTTGAACCTTGTAAAATAAGAGATGTTAATTTTATAGCAAATAAAAGATTCACAAGTCGCTATGGACATTTTTTCCGGATTAACGGGAAGTAACTGACAAATCGTCTATTTATTTCAGATACCGTATATAAAAGTGTTGGTGATCAAAATGTCATTGGTAACGAGAATAATAAATATTTTTTTAGTAAGATCAAGTTAAGTGCAATAGCATTTCAATACAATATCTTTATTGGGAAAAATGAAATTTAGTGCATTCAGAGGAAACAACAGTAATCTTTTGCACATAAAATTTAAATAGCAACGATATTAAATGAGATGATTACCTCAAGCAAATACATTATATTCAAGTAACGAATAAAGATTATGATATTATTTATAACCGAATTGCGAAGTGTGAAATTTGCTTTTGGAAGTTCCTAACTCCCCCCCCCGCCTTACCCGGCAAGCTTTTTCTTTTAGAAGGAATAGCATCGTTTTATAAATGTTTTATAAAGAAGGGAGGGCTGGGTTCCCATTAACCGGTTTAAGCCCGCCACAGTTTTGTGCCTGTCCAAAGCTAGGATATGGATTCCCAACATTATATGCCGTAGTCTTTGTTTTACGTTCAGTGCTCTAAAGTGATAGGTGGTTGCCAGTTTTACGTCCAGTACACTAAAGTGATAGGTGGTTGCCCGTTTTACGTTCAGTGCTCTAAAGTGATAGGTGGTTGCCCGTTTTACGTCCAGTACACTAAAGTGATAGGTGGTTGCCCGTTTTACGTTCAGTGCTCTAAAGTGATAGGTGGTTGCCCGTTTTCTGATATTAGTGGAAATGTTGTCCATCCTTGTTTAGACTTTCTTTTCATTATAGTGTACAAGTAAAGACAACACAAAGCAAAATAACACAAACTCTGACAAATAGAAACTCAGTAATAAATGTGCTCCGGAATAGTACACCAAACATTATTACTAAATCTATTGATATAATTTATAAGCTGAAACATTATGTGTCATAGCTAAAAAATCCAGATCTCAAAGTGAAATACCTTTTATGCATAGGGAACCAAATTTATGTGAATTCGTAGCCTCAACCATTAATCAGCAAATTCACGAATGCATCTAAGAAGAGTTTGAAGGCACCAAAGGGGTAATCAGAAGCCGTAAATCGAAGAAGGACAGACAACATAATGGCCAAAAGAAAACGGATAAAAGGATAAACAACGATCTTTAAATAAAAACATTCACATAAATCTTAAGATCGAGAAACACGAACCCCATTAAAAGCCGAGGGTGAACTCATGTGATCCGGAAGGTTAGCAGTTCCTGCTTCACTAGTGGTACCCGTCGTGTTAATCTAGTTACAAACAATATGATAAGTGATGAATGAGGAAAGGATCGGGAAATGTTTACTACAAGTTAATACTTTCTTTACATCTTTGTTCATGTAATTTGAAGTTAGGCGAGTGTGAGTTATTTTGACTGGTAATGTTGTAAATTATCATTGTTGTCATTATCAACATTTTGTTCATATCATGCAAAATGATGAACAGTTAAACACACTTCCATTTTGCAATTAAGGTGGTACCTAACACTACAGGGAGATAACTCTTTAAAATCAGTTGAACATTTTGATCATATGATGTTTGTATGCAGATTTCAAGCATCGCGGTGATCAAAACCACAGAGAGAAAAGCTGCTATGTGGCTAGTGAATTTACAGCTCTGAGTCTGTTGGTTGGAATTTATTAAAATTTTGATATTTATTACAGTGGATATATTCAAACACACTGACAAAAAAATTAGAAAATTAAACGAGCAGACAAAATTTTACCTGAAGTGTATGGTAGCACCTTAATGTCCATATTAAATATATTAAAATGGTTAGATACTTTATTAATGTACACGAGTACCAATTAATTCTTAATTTTCGTTCTCTCTGATTTCACTTTGATATTTAAACTAGGTTACATCAAAATGGAACCGATTCGAGAATATCATTTACTATCATTCATCATATCGCATAGATCTAGACCCCCGTTTTCAGTGGGGTTCGCGTTGCTCGATCTTTTGTTTTCTGCATAGTGTTTTGTAGATCGTTGCTTGTCCTTTTCCTTTGGCCTATTGCATTGTCTGTCATTCGACGTATGGATTCTGATAACCCCTTAATCTTCAAACTTTTCTTATAAATGGTTCTCGAAGAATTAATGTTTGGACAATGGAGTAGAACAATAATCTCACGCAAATCAAAATTTTAACATTCGTCAAAATTTGAAGATCAAACGAAAAGAAAAAGTGTACCACAGTATGCATTCAACATGACGATGCTGAAATATAACTCAAATGACAGAAAAATATTACTATTTTGAAGGAACATTATGTTACGATTGAATTATCAAAAATGATTTCTTCTCCTGCAAAGTGTGATGGAGACCCTGTCTGACAGACTTCAAAGAGATCAACCTGAATGAGCTATCTTAACTTGTGAAAGGATTAAAACAAAGAAATAAGGTTAAGAAAAGGGCATTAATCTACTTACATTTAATCCTTATATGTCAATGAATTATACAGATAAAACCAAACTACACAACAATTTAAATTAGACTGCATACAGAGTTGAGATAGTGTGTACAGACTGCTGTGCTGTATATAACACCATAACGGTTTAGAGGATGCAACGCTACATCAACAAACACTAGTCTTTAATGTCTAATACGGTTGTTGCATATATAACTGCAAAGTAGAGGTAGAAGCAAACATATTTAGAAACAGTAGGAAACAACTAGTAGATTTTGATATCATGATAATCTTAGTAGGTATAAATGTGTTATATCGTTACACCCCATGCCTTTGGTTAATAGTGGTATTTACATTTATTTTTGGAACCTCTTCCCAAGCTACACAGCATTGTCTTTGGTGATTAAAAACACTTATAAACAATTACAGACTGTGCCTATTATGTATGACATTACAGGTTTGTCCAGATACCATTGTACGATGAAACAATACACATTTAATAAATTTCAAAGTTTATATAAACGTCTACAATCCGCACAAAACACATAGAAATAAAATCGTAATAAAACACACTAAGAGCACAAAATGTTTCGCATAACTGCCATGTTTCTTCAGGATCCCGACGTAAGCCTCGGACAACATAATTAATATGTGCCATACACAGGTAACAATATATATATGTTAGTCATTAGGTTGCCAACAAATGGAACCTTTTTATATCCAAGATTTCTAAATACCGTATCTTTTAAAAAATGAAAATGTATGATTGAAATGCAGGAAGAACGATCGGATCAAATGAAAACACTCAAGAAAGTCTAAAGAAAAACAATAACGTACGTATATACAGTAATCAACAAACATCCATACGTATGTGTTGGATTCCAAAAACAAGCCTTTCATGAAAAAAAATTGTGCTTAATATACACTACAAACCAACAAATGCATGTATTTCGCTCAACATATTATGCTTCTTCAACATCTCGACTGACGTAAGAATCGTTAGTATTGGGTCATTTATATATATAATTGTCTCCAGCAAAAACCATACAATGTATCTACATCACTGGCACTCACAATATTGAAAAATAAATCACGCATGTCTGCAAATCGCAGTAATTCACGATTGCGCGTATGGACATGAGTGAATTATTATTGTCATTCGGTTATGAGCGATTTATTTATGATATACCGAAAACCAGGGTAGGTATGCTCTTTAATACATATAATTTACACTTTTGTTTCCTCATTTAAGACCTTTAAAAAAAGAACATGGTTTCATTGTTGGAAGCTCAATGATGTTTTCGATTGTAATGATGTTGGTACTGTGAGGTCACCCAGTGGAATAAACGATTTATTAAATTGGAAATATCAGTATTTCATGGGCATCCATATATTAACCACCTTTACCTGGTTGTTCTATATTGCATAATAATTATATAAGAACTGTTATGGCAGTGTGGTATTGTTTGTTTTTCCCTTTATTACTGTTTGTTTGTATTTCATATGCACAATCAGAAATATTTTCAATAAACTACTTTCCCGCCAATTTTACAATCAACATGATTCACTTTACACACGGATTAGGTGCAAGTACTAATCAGTAAGCCAGATGTGAATTGTACTTACAAAACCTAATCTAAGATATGTAATTATATTATTTGTGTACATTCAGATTTATATACAGTAGAAATTGCTACTATAACATATTCGTCACCGACGCAAATGTGATATAATTCGTAAAATATTTGATAACGAAAGCGTGTTACACTGATCCGTAACAACAGATGTCTGAGGTACGATAGCAGTCGAAATGAAAAATCGCCAAATCACACAAGGGGCCATTCCTGGCGATATACGTTATTGTATGTAAATGGAAAATAATTTGACGAATTGATTTAAACTTAGAGATAAATGATTTGTTAATCAAACTTTTGTAGCTCGTTCATTTTGATTTGTGAAAAGAAGGTCAGTTTAAAGAAGATTGGAAGATCATTTTTTCATTTCTCCAATGTGTTTTTATCAGGCGTTAAATTACAATTTGACAGAATGTCGCTTCTAAATTTGCAAAGCTTTTAAAGGAGCACGATTTACTGCTTGTACGAAACTAACAATACGAATTGTTGGGCATTCCACGGCGATATCCGTTATCGAAGGTAACATAATTTAACTATGAGTCATAACGACAATTAATAATTCCTAGTGTGAATAACCAAACGTTAACTTAAACATCTGAATGATTTTTGGACGCTATAAGTACAAATTTTCTGAAAGACCGATAGTACTAAATTGTACACATCGTGTGTTGAAAGCAGGCCAAAATATAATCCTTTCAATGATCCCATTCATAAATGCAATATAATTTATGAATAAGATATGTTTTATAATCAAGTCAAAAATGAAACATTCAGTTAGCATTTTTTTGTATTCTAATTTTACAATGACTTTTATATTTTGTTAATATATATAATGCAACTGAGTATTGCTTTTGGATACATTAACTCAACACAATGTAATATCATCAACGTTGGCACATTTATAGCTGATATTTGATATCCTGTCCAGGACCTTGGATTTACTAGTTCATCAAAGGCCTTTTAATTATTTGGCTTTTCAATTGTTTGACTTTGATCGTAGCTGATGAAGTTTATTTCAGAAATGTATTATGGGCACTACATTTGATATCTACGGTTCATAGGTCCATCACAAACTTCTTAAATGGAAGACAGAGAGAAAGGAACTAAAACAAAAACAAACAAACAAACAAACAAACAAACAAACAAAAAATAGCAAAAACCAGAAAATTAAAAACGTGATCAACACGAACCCCACCAAAAAACATGTATTAAACCTATGTGCTCGCGATGGTTAAGCAGTTCCTGTGTCTTACAATAGGCATGCTGTGTTGCTCGATTCTTAGGCATGCTGTGTTGCTCGATTCTTAGGCATGCTGTGTTGCTCGATTCTTAGGCATGCTGTGTAGCTCGATTCTTTCTCTGTGATAGAGAATCAAAACAATACACGTAAAAGAGAAAACATACAAAACCATTTGAGAAATTGATATTTCATTGTTTGGAATATAATTGTCTAGACTAATTGACGGCAAATTTCCATTATGAATATATATGTAAAACAGTGCTTCATTAACTATCTTTAGGAAATACAGAAGAAAGCATTCTTTCTCCAGCTTCTTGTTGGAGCGGCGTAGTCTGTGCTCTTATTATTGTTTCATTTATAGTTCTTAATATCAAAATAATTCAATATCGAAACATACAGCACCATTGTATTCACATATAGAAAGCACTTGCATGACCGTATTATTCTACAGAGACGGGCGGTTTGGGTCCATAAAACTGGTTTAACCACGCCACGTTTCATTGAAGTGTCTGTACCAAGACAGGAAAGTGAGTGGTCATGTACTTGTGTGTTAGGGGTCAGAGGTCATGTACTTGTGTGTTAGGGGTCAGAGGTCATGTACTTGTGTGTTGGGGGTATCGATTTTGCCTCTTTCTACGATTTTGATATATGATTTTCGAATTGTTCCGACAGTGTGATATGTTTTGTTTGTTTTTCATTTGATTACATTAAAAACTTTCAGAACAAATATAAATAGCTATAACTGTTTTCACAAAAACACACTGCAGGTATAATATTCATATATTGTTATAAAAAACGCAGAGGGTGTCAAGAAATGCATCCATTCTTGTGGAATGTTTTTTTTCACATTCTGATGGTATCAAATGGCTACCGAATGTTAATAGGGATCATTTATCAATTCAATCTTTTAATTTGACTTTTCGACATGTTGATATTTAACAACACTAGATTCAATGACCGCTTACGTGATATATATTCAAAATGATCGTCAACAAAGACAGAAAACATATGCATACTTTGTCCCTTTCCATAAGGTGATACAATGGGGCAACTGCTGATTTCAACTTTCATAGTATATTTTGAATGTTTTAATAGCAAAATTGTAATACAATGTATTCTTACATTTTAGAACATGAAGAAGACCTCTTGATGCAATGCTACACGTGATTGCAGGGACTACTCAACATCTTGATGTAATTCTACACGTGATTGCCGGGACTACTCAACTTACTTTTATCAAAAATGGAAAATGAACACCAGCTAACTTTAAGAAAACCTTTATGTTTCTGATGTAGCTCAAGTTAGTAAAAACATAGGTTTTCTGTGACCACCATATATTAAATATGCTAATTTTTACTTTTCGTTGGATAACATACTTGGAGCAGGAAAACCTTTTGAGGGACATGTAGCGTTCTCATTATTTTAATTGATTTTAAGCTCTACTTAGGGTCTATTATATATATATGTTGGTTGTGTTCCTGAAATCATATATCATGTCATCACACTTTGAAAATAAATTCGTTTTCTTTTTTAATAGTTTCGAACGTGAGCTTGGATTTTCAATCATCAACCTTTCATGTCAATTACAATAATATAATATAACATGTTATAAAGAAATTAATCATTTCAGTCAAACCTGTCCATGCGGTCACCTCTATTAAACAGTGACCTGTTTTTAAAGATCGCATTTTCTTGTCTTGTAGAAAAAATTCATATGAATTGAACCTCTTCAAAGTTGGTCTCGTAATTCAGATTTGACTATATACGACAGAAAGGGTAATCAATGGTCACTCTCGCAACTTGCGACAGGTCGGTGGTTTTCTCCTGGCACTCCGGTTTCCTCCACCAATAAAACTGACCGCCACGATATAACTGAAATATTGTTGAAAGTGGCGCTAAATACCATAACCCTTAAGGCCACTGTGCTTCTTAATTCGGATTTCACTGCATATACGACAGAAAGTGTAATCAATGGTCGCTCTCGCAACTTGCGACAGGCCGGTGGTTTTCTCCGGATACTCCGGTTTCCTCCACCAATAAAACTGACCGCCACGATATAATTGAAATGTTGTTGAAATTGGCGTTAAACACCTATGACCACTTTATTATCCTCAAACTTGTCTTGTTATATACAATCTATGGGACATTGTAAAACTACTAGTCAATGCTTAATGTTTTAAACAATGTCGTTGGAGTTCCTTTGAAGTTAACAGTGAGGTGATCATATTAATCTACTCATATTTCTGTTCATTTACATATCTTTGTTTTCATGTTTCCCTACGTTGTAAATACCGTATAGTTTTGACGGTTATTTTTAATTACATTTTTAGCACATTGAAATAAGTATATGAATGGTCTGTTTCTATAGTTGACTTTATCTCTAAATACAAACAACCCATCACATCAAACGCTATGATGACGAAAATGCTGTCCGAGTTCTATCATCTGATTTCATCATCATTAATACTTCATTTTTGAACTAGATAAAGCCATCAAGACATGATTGTCTTAGGATTAAAGAAAGATGGACGCCACCATAGGCCAGTGTTCCCATCATCGTGTCATGTTCTTTGGAAAATATTATTTTTCTGAACACCCATCCATAGTATATAAACTTTTGAGGACGAAAAGAAGCAGTAAACAGTTTAATCCATTGGTAAGAAAGGAATACAGTTTGCTAATCAAGCTGATCATATGAATACGAGAACACAAATCTAGGTAATTATTGAGGTCAACACTCGATAGAATTGTACTACAAAATCGGTACCCCTTAACACACAAATACATGACCGCTCACTTTCCTGGCTTGGTTCAGACACTGCAATTAAAATTGACGGGATTAAACTAAGTTTATGGGTTCAAGCATCCCCTCTGAGTGAAATGATGCGGTCATGCAATTGCTAACCACATCTAACAGCGTTATTATAAAGAACGCTATGATCTTTATACATTATGCATAATATATTTAGAAGATGTCATATGAATAATATTAGTTCTACGAAAAAAAAGCTGATCGTCTCAACCATTGTCTAAATATAAGATAGTATACAAGGTCATAGTATGACATACATATAATAGTGAAACAACAATCAACTCTGAATCAAAATATAATTGTCAATACCATTTATCGTCATATGTTCTGTCATATCACAGTCAATACCATTTATCGTCATATGTTCTGTCATATCACAGTCAATACCATTTATCATCATATGTACTGTCATATCACAGAATACATTTCATCTTCCGAAAACCATTTTGAAAGATTCTTTAAAAATCCTTGATTTAATGGTTTAGTTTAGTTTAGTTTAGTACCCTGAATACGATGACGTTGTAAAAACTTGGAATACAAACTGCAAGCGTATGGGTTGTAAAATATAAACTCCAAAATGCTTACAATCAGCCTCCTACTTTTCTTTTTGTGTCCGATTAACATGTAAATATAGCATTGGTATATGTATTGCGGTTTATAATAAATAGATTTTTGTTCTTAACGTCTACTGGCAAATAGTTCATGTATAATTAATTGAAAACGCGAAAATTCTAAAATATATCAAATAGGTACGACCGAAGCGACGATTTTTGACTGCCACTCTGGAGAGGACC
Organism: Gigantidas platifrons; assembly: GCA_002080005.1. Lineage (NCBI taxonomy): Eukaryota > Metazoa > Mollusca > Bivalvia > Mytilida > Modiolidae > Gigantidas > Gigantidas platifrons. The sequence goes on from MJUT01061120.1 coordinate 590,493, forward strand.
TTTGTAAGTTGGAATATATTGTGTCTAGTCCAAATGTTATATAGTTAACAATAAAATATGTTTAAAAAAAGTGACGAAAAAATAGCTTCTTGTAGCGTCTACAATGCACCTACTATTTTATTTTTTCTCGAAATCTACATAATGAGTATTTAACGTACATGTGCATGAATCGTGGAACCCAAAAACGGCACTCGGCTGTTTTATCCGTTCATCGAGATGGCATTCCTTATCCGCCACTCGGAGCAGTGATGTCATTTGATGGCTTTGAACATGAACAGTGCTTATTGTATGATATTTTAAAAGGACTATTATGCAGTGCCAGCACATCATCTGAACACAAACACTGATGACGCTTATATGTAGTCATATACACATTGTCAATTATCTGACTGATAAATTTACCACCGAAATAGATTGGATTAGTCGTGGAGCACTGCAAATTGATATTTTACTTTTGACAAAGATTTACCTTTCGTTATTAGTAACTGAATTCCAAATGATTGACTCGAATATGTAAAATACAAATAAATTGCACTTTATGTAAGATATGATTATTCAAATGGTATATGGTATAAAAATATTTAAAAATTCACAATGTGTTTTTTTTTCTATCAGACGATATACATTTTAATTTGGATGGATGAAAACAACAATTTTCATTTTAAACCATATGTTTATTTTGTGAAAACGTGCATTTCAGTCATTTTTTTCTTTGTTTATTAATGTTTGTCGTATCAGTTCTTTGAGCATACGTGCATAGGCATATACGCTCGACATATTCTTATAGATGTTTGACCCCTCAATATAAACAATTCGTAACATCAAACGTTTTGATGACGAACAAGTTGTCTCTATTCCAGTAAATATTCTGTGTTCATGCCAAACCAATGTTTGAGTTACCGTTGTCGTTTTAAGACCACAGGTGTAATTCACACCTAGAGTCGAAGTAATTAGTCACAATTAATCAGAAAAGCCAGGATAAGAATGTATTTTGTTTAAATTTGAACAGCTTTAAAAGTGGAATAGCGACGCCCAATTTATGTTAACGGATGGAGGTTAAACGGAAGTGCAGGTGCAACATGGGAATTGAAGAAGTCATTTAATAGAAAAATAGATAGATAAGTGATACAAATTACATGCATTAATTTAAGCTTCCCATTTTATGTGAAGAAATATTATCAGAAAAGTCCATTTCACAGCAGAAATGGAATCAATAATCCATAAAATCGTAGATATCAAATTTAGAGCGCACGTGTTTCTAGAATCCGTGCGAGTCAAATCAATATTACATCTTAAAACCGTTAGATTTGTTTAATCTGGGTTATATCTCAATAAAGGTGAGTTATTGAAAAATGTCAGAGTATTGGCTATTAGGTTGTGTGTTTTAATCAATTTCGAAGGGGCTCTCGTGCCCATGATTGTATGGACGTTGGATTGACATCTACGAATGCAATCAGTGTTTATCACAATTAATGTTGTGAGGTCGAGTATAATTATTAGATTTGGTAACTCTGGTCAAATGTATGACTTTTTCTGATCATTTCAATTGCAAGCTAAACGGAAAATGTCAACACTAACCATTTAGATCATTGCCACGATTGCATGGTCGTTGGATTTACATCTTCCTAATCAATTGGTAGTTATCAGATTTGAATGGTTAATTCTGTTCGATTCCTGTCCGTTGAGAGTAGTACTCAATATGATTCTGTGGGATAAGGCATGAGGATAATTTTCTATGGGTATTCCGGAAACCGGAACCAGAAAACCACAAATAAAACTGAGCGCCATGATATACCTATATATTCTTGAAAATGGCGCTAAGCACATACAACCTTATTTAATTTAGGATTTGCATAAAAAAAGATTCGAAACATTATCAAGAAATATGTTATGTGCAAACGACATCACAGCAGCACCGTGCCGACACGTGCGATTTGAGACATGTTCTCAAATTATCTTCCAAACGCCCCTCCATGGACCAGAAATGAACGTCGGAATCAGGAGCAGAAAATAGGCTGAATCAAAACAAATAGAATTCCTTCTTTTCTTCAAATGGCGCATATTCATGAGAAATAAGGTAACAATCGGAATCGGGTACTTTAAAAAGCCGTATTAACGTATTCATACACAACTAAATCCACTACACCAGTATTATGTGGGGTATCGATTTTTATCTTTGTTTCTAAATGTGCTTCCAAAACCTTAACATAAAACAATCACAGAGTACACAAGGTTAGCTTAAATAAAAACGACATCAAAGGTGAATATGCTCAGACAACACAAGTTTCAATAAAAGTAACTTCAGATGTTCCTACACTGTCAGCTTCTGTTGCCACGTGTGTCATCGGTCGTGTACTGTATCGAGGGAAAGAATATACGTTTTATGATATAACAAAAGAATATTGGTTGACCGGAAGAACCCTAAATAAACATATTAATCCGAAAAAAGACAAATTCAAAACAGAACTTCACAAATAGAAGTAAAAACTAAACTTTCATGACATTCTGAATCCAAATACTATATACCCATCAACTTACTACAGAACTTTCATCAATTACAACGTTTTCCATCCTTGTTTCAGACTATTTTTTTTCTGGTTGTGTTAACCTAATTTCTAAACAATGGTGTGATCTTTTCAATGATTAATGTTCAGCCTTATTATCTAATAAGAACGATACTTAACAATATACAACACATTTCAACAGAATTATTTCTCGTATTAGATTTACAAAACAATGTAGGTCATATATTTCGCTGAATACAGAACATCTCCTTTGAAATACAATGATTATTAATATATTAATTGATGAAATTGTTGATTTATCAAAATATGAGAACATGTAAATTTCAAAAGAGTACTAGTATTCTAACTTGTTTATTTTTTTTTTGTATTAAAATATGGTACAATGACATATAGAACCCCTGTTGGTATAGAAATACTCATCCGATTCTCCAGATGTCTATATTTTTCGTGTTTGCATATACACAACACACTTCTTACCTTCGACTGGTTCACATATATATATATATGTCTGAAAATTAAACGTAACAGTAGTAGAATTAGATTTTTGAGATCTGTAACCTTATGTCCAGGGTATGACGATACTGCACAAATAATAATACAAAATAATATAAACGTCTAAAAAGTGTTTTTTTACACAAAAAAAATTAATATGAATTTTTACTTTTAGAATTACGTTACAGATCGGAGTTTGTTTGACATTGAAAAAGTCTCTCGGTAAGAAGAAAATTCTGTTATTTTAAAGCAGTAACTATTTGTTACTACTTTAGTTATGCATTTGGTGTTGTTGATACAATGTATATATGCATATCATGAATATTCATTTATAAAATGTCACCATCTATCTAAATGTATTTTGAAATGGAAATTGTATCATGCTTAGAAATGACGTCGCCGATGGTGTGGTTTCTCGTCAGCAATAATAAGGGAATTTCGCAAAATCTTCACAACCGGCGACACTGCACAGACATTATTCATGGTAATAGGCAAGGAACCAGTCTATAAAATCATGTCTCAAGTGTGCGTGGAGAATGCCACACTCTGTGCACATAAAGAAGGCCATTATACCGGCCATTATGAACAACAGATTGTTAAGATTCGTTGCGGGTTGTCCGCTACTTACAATTCCCATTATACTAGTACAATGTATTCACTTTTACTCGTGATAATCAATAGATCATCCCAGTGTAGCCTTTCAAAATATATTACAATCTATTGTTTGTAAAGTTGCCCTCGACATTTACAAAGAAGAAATACTGAACACGATTGGCGCTTAAACAACTAGAAATCTAAGAACCAAAAGCTACCAACAGAACTAACAATGTTCTAAATGAGTCATATATGTATCATATAAATCTTATCTTCAGGAATACCGGACTCCAATGCAACTTCAACTGTTACTCCAGAAAGGAAGTACTATGGTATTTAAATCAATATACTTCCAAAAAACCGTTACCCCATCGAATCAATATGAATTCGGTTTATAGACAAGAAACATCATTGTACTAAAAAATTAAGGAATTTGAAACCGATTTTGACATTTAATGTATGAATTCCACGATTGTGTGTCTAATTCTACGGATGTATAATTGAGAAGTTTGACCGTTTTGATAAGTTGTGGTAATACATATTGTATTTCTTGACAAAAAAATGACAGTTAGATTGATAAATGTATTCTGATGAAATCAAAGATAAACATTATACAATTTATGTGCACTATAGATATGAATTTTGATGGTTAATGTCTCTCTATGGTTATTCCTAATCTTTTGAGTCTGAAAATCCACAATTGTTTAAATTATGTATGAATATATACACCAAAAAATAACCATTTTATCCGAAAATTGGCTGCAGTAGTACACGAATACACGGTACCATAGGTTCGGACTATATATTATCTTCTTTTGACCTGATTCTTTTACTATCCTGTTTAAGACTTTTGGTTTTCTTACTATCATGCTTTTAATTCATTTTGTTTTCTAACTTATTTTTGTCTTTGGTCGTACCCGGGGTATGTTATCCCAGAAACGCATCGTGCTATCTTAGTTAGATATCTATGTTACTTACCATCACTGAGTCGATACCTCTGATGATGGACTATTAGTCAGCAAGGGTATCATCCGCCAAGTAATCAATGTTT
>MJUT01061120.1:596969-613078 GCA_002080005.1 Gigantidas platifrons
GTCGATACTTCTGATGATGGACTATTAGTCGGCAAGGGTATCATCCGCCAAGTAATCAATGTTTTAACACTGCCTACTGAGTCGATACTTCTGATGATGGACTATTAGTCGGCAAGGGTATCATCCGCCAAGTAATCAATGTTTTAACACTGCCTACTGAGTCGATACTTCTGATGATGGACTATTAGTCGGCAAGGGTATCATCCGCCAAGTAATCAATGTTTTAACACTGCCTACTGAGTCGATACTTCTGTTGATGGACTATTAGTCGTCAATGGTATCATCCGCCAAGTAATCAATGTTTTAACACTGCCTACTGAGTCGATACTTCTGATGATGGACTATTAGTCGTCAAGGGTATCATCCGCCAAGTAATCAATGTTTTAACACTACCATTGTTTTTGATTTAAGTTTAGCCCGTATACGGTATGATGTAAATATTTTTAAATTTCAGGTTCATATAATCCATGGCATATGTAACCATAGTAACTTTTGGTTATACTGTTTATGATCTTTGGTTTTATTGCACTCACACTTTTAAATTATGTGCCTTGCCAATCTTTGAACTTTGAGAGTATCTGATGAAGGTTATTGCAGAAATGGGATGCGCACGCTAAATTAGATATGCAAAGGTTTTTGACACAAGCTTGTTTGCATGGCAAAAGCAGCACATACACAGCACCACCTTGTACATGTGTATACCTGCATGATATACACGAAAGTGGATAATGCATATCAGGGTCAATGGCCTAGTGGTTTAGTGGACATCGTCTGTTCAAGAGTATAAAAAAATAATGAGGTACATGTTATTGATCAGCTCAAGGTAAGGTGTACTGGACTTATTGGCTTTTTGAATTGTCGTTGGTGTCTGTTTTTTGGATACAAATCAAATACAAAAACGAACAGTGTTTCAGAGTTATAGAAATACATGGAGAATGCATACATCTTTATCGCAATTTACATAGCACGGTACCAGGCACCATCCCATTCTCCATTTCAATAAAGCTGATAATTATATTGACTTAAATTATAAAGACATGGTACATAAAATTAGTATCATTTTCCAGTAAGATACAAGCATTTTTTTTGTATGAAAAGAAAGTGTATAACATTGGTGGACAAGAACTCAATCAACGAAAAACCTGTGTCATTTTAATGAACGTTAAAGCAATTTTGACAAATGTTGTTAGCTTAAGACGCTTCGATATCTATCACAAATAGCCTTACGCTTTATTGATTGGTTCTTTACGTAGACCGGAAAAATACCCCAAAAAGTAGGAAATATCGGAAACTCGGCGGAAAGCAAAGTCAAGAATATGAAATGTAAATACTGGAGCCGTTTTACAAAACTATCCTAAGAGCAATGACAAGCAGGGCCGTCTTAACAGCATTATAGGCCCCCGGGAAAGCAGTGCATGGTGGCCCTACCTACACAGCCACTCACAGGAATAAAAATATAAATGTAGATAAAATTAAACTTATATTTATTGTATTAGTTCAATACTTCGAACAAAATCAGTGTTTGAACGTTATAAAATTGCCGTACACAACATACATAGATTAATTAACATGGGGCCCCTATGCTCGTTGGGTCCCCGGACAACTTCCCATCGTGCCCATGCGCTAAGACGGCACTGATGACAAGATATACCTTATGACCATATCACAACTATGCTATGACATTCATAAATCAGCGTATCAAAGCTATCTGTGTAGGGTTAGGGTGTTTAATGCCACTTTCAACACTATTTCAATTATATCATGGGGCAGTTTATTGGTAGAGGAAACCGGAGTTCCCAGAGAAAGCCACCTACATACTTTATCACATAATGTTGTATCGAGTACACCCCGCCATGAGTAGGATTCGAACTCGCAACTATTACCATACGATCACGACCACGCGATCCCGATCCTAAACTAAGTTGTCCTGAAAAATGTCGCAAGTCAAATCATGGGTATTTGTTTGGCAGTAGGAATAAACAAATAGAGTAATTATTTGAACCAATGGGAATCAAATATTACAAAATGTATATACGCAACATCAGAGAAAGGGTACGGTTAAGTCATACTTTAATCTAATTTTATTATTTTAAATGTAAACATTGATATATTAATATTGGTACTAATATTAATTATATTATATTGATATAACTGTTTGTATTTAGCATATAAAATATCCACTGTATGTTCAAGAACTGATATCACTTATTAAATCGTGCATACATGTGGCAAATTACAACGGGACACCACTATGGCGAAACACGATTATGAGTAGGGTAATGAACACAAAATTTCAAAATCTACTGGATGAAGTAGAAATGTTATGCCATTATGACATTAACAATAGTTGCAAATAATTGCAAGCAAAAGTAACTTACAAAGGTACGGGGAAGGGTGTGATCTCATGGCGGGCATTTGTGTCAGTTTTAAAGATACGGCATAAACATGGGATAAAAGTGACGCCACAATCTTTGTTCACGCACTACATTTGTATGTCTGTCTCATCCAAGAAGTGCAACATTTTGTTAGTGTACCTAAATACTTAATATTTTCGGAAATTTTGTACCTGTGGTCTCAAGCGTAAATACACGTCGGCCATATTTGTTTATAGCTTAAGACATCCTAACGATGTCTTAACTTAGGACTATCCTAAGACCATCGTAAGATGTATTTTCTGTTTTCCTAACTTTAAGACAAATTTTAAGACGTGACGTAACTTGAAGACATGTTTGATAAACAGACTTTGGGCAAAGATATGTCGTAAGATACCACAATACACACAAAGAAACCCTCGTTAATCAGTTGTGTCGTGTTTTCGAACGTTTCTTAGGACTATGACAATTCTTAGTCCTAAATCTGGGGCCGTGTCAACAAAGCTGTCTTAGGACTAAGACATATCCTAGGATGGTCTTAAGATATATCTTAGTCCTAAGTCGGGTCAATGAAAGTGTCTCAAGTTAAGATATCTCCTACATATTGTCCTAAAGTTAGGACACCCAAAAAGGTGTCCTAAAACTATCCTAGGATAGTCCTATGTTAGCTTGCTGAATAAAATACTTTTGTGGCGTTCAACTTCATCCAAAAGCGTTTGTAGTTCGGACTCAGTAAAATTCGGACTTCGTTTCCTACTCATAATGACGATATACAGTACCGCTGGCAAAAACGATTTGTAATCAAATGAATGTACATGTACGTCGGCTTTATTTACAATATAAAATGCACGACATTGTCCTTTAACCCTATACATGAACGACTGTGTGACACGGTGACACTTTAAATTGAATAGATTTCACTTACTTGTAATGTATGTGAATACGATATTTTGTCAACTTCATGTACATTGTTGAAAAGTTTTTATTTGTTTAAATGAAATATTAGAAATACAAAAAGTTATCATCCAACTTTTATAATAATAATTTTCTAAAGTAATATTTTATTTTCAATATAGATTTTATTTATTTAAATTAATTTTATGTACATGTATTTTTTGCTTAGAAGATATCGCCAAATATTAAATACATTGACTGTAAATTTCATCTACATGTATTTATTGNGAAAAAAGGGGGGGGAAATGATCGGGGCCGGTCACGTGACTGACGTCACTTCCGGTAGGGCCACTTCCGGTAGCACCACCACCACGCACCACCACCACAAATGTGACTTGAACTGTACCCATATACTACTTATGTCCTAGGATAGTCCTAAGATTATCCTAAATTATGTGCTAAGATATGTCTTAGGACAAATCTTAGGATAGTTTCATTGACACGGCCCCTGGGGTCGTGTTCTCGAAAGTATCCTACGATTTGTCCTAAGATATGTCTTAGGACGATTTTTAGGATGGTCTTAGGACCATCTTAGGACATGTCCTAGTAGTGATCTCGAAGCTGTCTTAAGACTATCCTAACTTAGGACTCCGGGGGATGTCTTAACTATGTCCTACGTGTCAACGCAATAAGTAAAATAATAGAAACATTGTGCACAACAATTATTTCCAATATTAATACATAGCAAATCCTTGATAAAAATACTCATAATAAATTATAAGATACAAATAAAGATTTTTTTTTCAATTTCATTTATTTTTTACTCTAGCCTGTTTCTTGTTTTCTTTAATTTGCAATTATCTATATACATAGTTCTGAGGTTCATATACGATATGGAACGAATGTGTAAAACTTTTTTATGATGAAATACAGTCATTACCGTTATTTTTGTGTGGTTACTTTTTCGAGTAGCTGATTTCAAACTTTCAATGAATTACTGATTAAAGATGAACAGGGGTCGTGTTCTCGAAAGTATTCTAAGATTTGTCCTTAGATATGTCTTAGGACGATTTTTAGGATGGTCTTAGGACCATCTTAGGACATGTCCTAAGAGTGATCTCGAAGCTATCTTAAGACTATCCTAACTTAGGATGTCTTAACTATGTCCTAAGTGTCAACGCAATGATTAGGAAAATAGAAATATTGTGTACAACAATATCTCCAATATTAAAATATAGCAAACACTTAATAAAAAATACTCATAATAAAATATAAGATGTAAATAAAGTGTGTTTTTTAAATTTCATCTACTTTTTACGCTGCATCCCATGAGTCTGATTCTTGTTTTCTTTAATTTGCAATTGTCTATATACGTAGTTCTGAAGGTCATATACGATATACAACTAATGTATAGCACGCTTTTATAGTGAAGTACAATCATTACCGTTATTTTTTGTGTGATTACTTTCGAGTGAGCTGATTTCAAACTTTCAATGAATTACTGATTTAAGATGAGCAAAAGATATCTCGTGCGCCGTTTAAATTATAATAGAAAAATCATTGATAGTTCACTTATTTAGATTTAAAAACAGCATAAAGGTGTATACCAATCATATTCTACAAACTAAAGTTCGTTTTTAGTACAAAATATCAAATTATATTATAATTTCGGGGCTAGAACCATCATAGGACACCTCCGTAGATGTCCTAAATTTAAGACAAATTTTGCGACATGTCCTAAGTTAGGACATGATCGAGAACACGACTTAGGACTAAGATTTGTCCTAAGTAGGTCTTAGGACATGTCTTAGTCCTAAGACACTTTCGAGAACACGACCCCAGAAGATATCTCGTGCGCCGTTAAAGTTATAATAGGAAAGCATTGTAAATTAGATTATTTCGATTTAAAAACAGCATAAATGTGTATATCAATCATGTTCTACAACTTCAAGTTCGTTTTTTGCACAAAATATTAAATTATATTACAATTTCGGGGTTAGGACCATCTTAAGACACCTCCATAGAAGTCATAAAGTTAAGACTTATTTTGCGACATATCCTAAGTTAGGACATGGTCGAGAACACGAATTTGGACTAAGATTTGTCCTAAGATGGTCTTAGGACATGTCTTAGTCCTAAGACACTTTCGAGAACACGACCACAGGCTATTGAACGTGTTTCAAGTTACATGGACTTTTAAGTTAACTACCGTATTTCAAATGTGTATATCTAGTTCAGGACAGTTGTCAGACGATCCTGTGCAGGGCTGTCCAAAAAATAGCTTTGATATACAAGACATGCAGTCAAAAACAAGTTCTAATATTGATAATTAGACATATCTTATGACATAACTTAAGATACCTTCGAAAACAAGGTCCCAGTTAAATACTGCAATAAATTACTCCAAAAGTCGGAGCACCTCCTATATAAAGGTCAAGTAAAATTGATTACAACTTGGGACAAGATGTGCAATAAAATATAAGCTCAGTTGAACTTTTCAAGGCGGCATAAAAGACGAACAGTAACAAATAAAACAATGGCAAACACAAAAAACACAGTATTGAGATAATACAATCGAAATTCCAAATTTCAATGTTTTGGACGCTTGCTTTATATGTAAAATCTATTTCATATCATATATTCTTAGTATATATGTACAATTTTGGAACGCCAGTGAAATTGAACATGTTTAATTATTAAGTTATTAATTTGGTATATACAGTGAAACCTGTCTAAACAGAACCTGATTGAGACCACCTTTTGTGTTCGGAATAGACAGGTGTTCTATTGATACATGTACCTAGGTTAAATTAACAACGATTTCCTGGGGGCATTATAACTTTATTTATAGTTTGGTTTATACAGGATTCCGGTTTATTCAGATTGTAGTTTCGACAGGTTCAACATTCAGTTATTTTGTGGAATTATATATTATAAGATGATCTTCAGACGTTAGTTTGCATAGGTTCATGAAAGATAGGCTATAGATATACAATGAGCTAACCCGTATTCCATTTTATGTTGATATACAATAGTATATACTTTCATCTACACGGAATTTACTCTTTATATTTCCCATTTTCAATGGCACACAGTTTCATTAATTTTCATAATTCTATGGCTTAACTATAAGTAGAAATAATATTGTCAACTTCAAAGTCAACTTCTACAAAAGGAATTAGGTAAGGCTTCATATTTGCACTTTAATTACAGATAATGGGACAGAAAATAAAAATGGTGGGATTACGGGATGAAATTTATTTATTCGTGATAAATATTCTGCGAATTAAGTTTATCTGGTGACAAATTTGAAGCTATTTTATCAGTTGCTCTGATCATAGATGTTATCTTAGTAAAATTCCTACATCCCTAACGACCATTCCTGTCTTGGTTCTAACAACTTTTTCTTTTATGTATTGTTTTTGTCTTTTTCTTCAGAATTTGAAACACTTCTAAAAACAATGAGAGTTTAAATATATATCAGTCAATATATTGAAAACAGAAAATTTAAAAACCATATATTAAACAGGTTCGTGAGTTACGAGTAATTAGGAAAATTATGAAATCTATTAAAGATAATACATATTATGAAAAGGGACTGGTCCGTTTTTAATAGTCACGAAATTTCGAATAATTATGTCTGCTTCAGTTACTGTTCAAAATAAATCACACGCAATGAAGTTTTTAATACTGAGTTGTGTGCATCAGATAAAATAATTGTGTTTGCATGTTTTCTATAATGTATGCCTTAACCGAACAATAATAGCTGAATAACATTTTTAAATAAACGATAGAGAAAACCTAAGGGACAATCCAGAATGGACAATACAGAGACACTGACAACATTGGGTACACAAGACACAAAACGATGACAAACAGAACAAGAATAGACAATCTAGAGACACTGACAACATTGGGTACACAAGACACAAAACGATGACAAACAGAACAAAACAGAAAACACAGAAAACTAAAAGATGAGCAACACGGACACCATCTAAAACCCAGGTTGAACAAAATGTATGTATACAATACTGCTGAAACAAAGAACTACAGTAGAAAGAAAACAAATATTAATATACAAATTATTGATGAAAGAAGAGTGTGAATTCTGAGCTATCTTTATAGAATATGACTTGCATGTGTTCCCAACAACTACAAATTGTCGTCATGTCACACGTTAGTGTTGTAAAAACTGCTAAACAATAGAGCAATAGCTACAAATATTAACGTTGTCGTCTTAGTTTGTTGTAGATTGACTTAAATGACCGTTTGTTGAAGCTTATAATTGATTTGTTTTTTTGGAGATTGTAATCATATTTATTATCTTTCTAAAACGTGAGGAAAGCACGGATAAATCTATTCAATAAAGATGATACATACATGAACAGAGAACTAAGAAATTTAAAACGTTTTGGGTAATTGATTAGACAATGGTGTTTTTGTTTGAATCCAATTAATATTTCTAGTTCCTATTTAAAACCGTTTTTACGATAATTTATTAACTTATTTTGTAGATCTTTTGTAGATATATGTATGTGATTGTCCCACTAAGCATAACTAGTTACGTATGATTTATGACCATACCAGAAAATTAAAGTAACTCGTATTTTGTTAATTCCATAATTCGTTCTTAGGCCATTTAAGTTTTAAAGGGAGGTGGTGCTTTTATCTTCTAAATTCTGACTCCTAATATTGGATAAAAATGATTGGCATAAAAGTTGCAAAAAAATAGATAATATGACCCTGTAGTTTTCAGCAAGACATTTTGGTAACATTAGAAGACCTTGATACACAAGCGAATTTTAATGTCCAAAAATTCGGATTTTTGTTTTGTGAAATGAAATGGTACAGAAATACAAAATTCGGTAGTATTTTACTTGCTACTGTTTTGCATTCAAAGCAGGTCAAGAAATTTGAACAATGACAAACATAAGATTGTCTTGTTTGTATGTGTGGCCAGTTATTATAAGATAAATATTACACGTCACTTCTTTGTCAAACAGGGATGACCTATTCGCCTCACTGAATTTGAAAGATATTGAATCTAAGCAGTGTGTAAACTAAATATCAATTATTTTGAGTACTGACCCAGTTCATTAATGTACATAAAACTTATTTATTCAAAAAATTTATTTTATATATCAATAAATGAAAAACATATACATTTGTACTAACAGAAATATCATGATTTATATACTTATTCAATTTACAATTTCATATGAACAATTTGTTTTCAAGTTAGTAAGCTTAAAAAAAACAAGAAATAAAATATATCATTACAATATATAAAATATATATAGGCATATTTTAAGGAATTTCAAAGAAAGTGTTGAACTTTGTATACGTGTCTCTGTATACGTGTGTAAGCGTAAGGTTAAAAAATATATAAATAAATTGATGTTCAGTTGTTTTAAATACACTCAGAATTATTACCCAACCCTCTTCCCCTATTATCAGAATTATTACCCAACCCTCTTCCCCTATTATGCATTTTCTCTCTTTTTCAACTGTATATTACATGTTTGTGAAAACATACTTGCTATTGTGGATTAATATCAGAATAATATAGAATAAATATGTCTTATTATTCTCGTCAAAAAATAAAACAATGCACAGGAAATTGACTTCTTATCAGTTTACGCTTGCGCACGAGTGTAATTTAGAGTGGGTATTTTATTATTATTTTCTTAAATAATCCAATGTAGTTTTACGAGCTTAATAATCAATCTATTAATTGGATTGGCTAAATAAATATGAATAATTTTAATAGTATTTCAATCCCATCATTTTCACGCTTACTTAACAAGGATTAATTTGTAAATAAAATCATATTTTTCATTGGATGAATTGAATTAAATCCAATATACATGTACAAAAGACGAATCTAGTGGTCGGTGTCAGAGGTCTGTGTATTTTCCACTTGTTCCATAATATATTTTGTTTAATTATTTACACAATTTTACAGTGGAATCACACTTTAATTAATCATAATCATAATATTTCTTTCATGAATAATTAATGATTTTGAAGATTCTATCTGAACTACATGTAGCTAAATTCAACAGGTTGTTTTTTTTTTATTATGCAAACGAAGGCTGAGAAAAATAAATAAAAATCTTCCCAAGCTTTCATATTGTGTTCCTTCTTCTCATGAAAATTAAGAATTTGGTGTAAACATTCTTAAAACCGATAAGAACTGACATGTTGGACAAAGCCATTTGACCTACCTTCTAAAAATATGGATACACTATTTATAAATCAATCACGAGGGTACTAATGACTGCTTTTCAGGGAAATGTTAATTGCTGTGTACATACAAAATTTTTCCCCATTAAAGATTTCTTATTGATCTCAACTGTATGTGCAACAAGTCATATAGGGATAAGGCGGAACTTAGGTGTATTGAAATAAAACAATGCAAATAAGAACTCTCGGCAACCTTTAATTGATTTCATCTTTTAAACACAAACATTTTAAGAAATGTAAATTTCACATACGCCTTAGAACTCCGCCTTTTGATAAATATAATAATGAACCCACACTTGAGACTCGTTTGAAATTCTATGATAATTGAAATTGCAAAAATATATATAAAAAAGGTCACAGAAATGATGGTTTCCGCATTTGTTTATTTGTAATATTATATTTGAATTAAAATAGTTTTATTTTATCAGTTTCTATAAGATTTAATGTTTTAGTTTATTCCCAGAGTTTATTCCTATTTGTGGCAAAAATATTTTGACATAACTTATGAATAAATAATTTATTTAAAATAATAATAATAATAATAATAATAATAACAACAGTAAAATAATGTTTCAGCACATAAACATATAAGTGCGAATAGTCTCTAAAAGTCGAAAAGAAATAAAGATTGTAAAATGATAAAATTAATATTTTCAATAAAGTCACTTTGTGTGTAACTTTATTTCGAATTATAGTACTCAAACATTATGTTTAAAAATAATAATCAACATGAATATTAAATTTTAAACATATGCATTTAAAAAAAATATTTTAGAAGGAATACAATTAATAAAATTAATAACATTGAATATATTAGAATTGTCTCCGTTTTTGTTGGAAATTATTAATTCAGAATTATTTATACATTAAATCTGGAAATTGGGAAATTAATTTTGTACAATATATTTTAGCTTCTTTTGAAAAATATGAGAAACATATCAGTTGCTATAATTGTAAGCGACAATTTCATGAATTTTTGATAAATGTCCTTAAACGGGTTTACAAGATTATTTACGATCGACCGCCCGAGTAATTGCAATTAAGCTGTCTGAGGAATGATAATTCAATTATCTCTTTAAAAATAAATCATTCAAATAATTTTATGGAATGAATAATTAATATAGGGTTTCTTGGTAGGCATGAAATAAATATTAAAACTGTAATATAATGTAACAATTGCACAATTGTCCACATAAAAGCGCAAAAATGTAAGAAGAAATGGACACGGAGAAATTATTATTTTTATTTTTCAGTTGCATATAATTATGAAAATGCATACATATATTATGGAAGACTTGAATCGTTTTATTTTATTTATTAAAATAAAGCTTTTAAACATTAAACTATCTTGTCAGAATAAATAAAACGAAAGCTTCTATTGACAATTTAATAATTGATTTTAAAAATATTTGAATTATTGTAAAAAGGAACGAAATATTGAAATTTCTAGATATCTTTAGCTTTCATTAATTTAACTTATTCATCTATAAGAAAACAAGATATGTTTTTTTCAATTTAATATACCAGTTGGGTATACATTTGGCTGTTTAGTAGCAAATCTACAGTTTTAATAATTCAGAAATATGAATGACCACGCCATTTTTAAAATATGGCGATTTGAGAAGCACATGTTTTTGCTATTTATTAAGTATTTACAAACTGTTGAAAAAGAAAGGTAGCCTGAAATATTTTAGCAAAATATTAAAATGTAATCAGAAGCTGTGAACGTACACATTAATTGAGTTAATATGGAGATCTCGTTTATTTTGAAATATGAAAACCAGTTTCATTTAACAAAAACAAAATGGCGTGGTCAGTCATTGTTTGGTTTACATTTCAGGACTTTTCTCTATTTTGCTGTCATTTTTGTTATAAAGCAAGAACAAAACTACAATATAATTATATTAATGTGCTTTCACGCATTTATATTTTACATGCAAGAAATGAAAGAAAAAAAAAGAAGAAAAAAAATAGAAATCGCTACTTGTTACCAAACTTAAGTTTATATTTACAATATTGAATGTACGTAGAAATTCAATATCTTTGAAACAAATATTCGTATCATTTTCAAAAGTGATCGTCCGATTCAATATATGAATGCTGAGGAATTCTGTAAAAAAAAAAGAAAGGGGGGGGGGAAATGAGTAAATTCTTTGACCTTTTGACCTAAAATAGAAAACGGAGAACTTACCGATAACTGTAAACCAATCCACAGTTCACATTTTACATTCCAGAACATAGCTACGTTGTCCGTTCTCAAACTCTAAACAGTTCCTACAAAACTGACAATTCGAAACGTCCACCATTTTATTTCGATCAGAAAAAACAGTAGTTATCGATATAAAGGCCAACCTTAAACTGAAACAAGATATTATTATATTGACAATCATCAACGGGGATTTGAACAGTTCAGCCTCCCAGGTAGTCAGAAGATTACCTAATGTTATTCTAGGAATGAGTATAAAAACTGCAGTCTTAATGGATTTATTTCAATTAGTATAATATAATACTTAAGTTAGACTCATATAAGATCACCCATCACTCATCTACTAATATTCAAATTATAAACCAACCTTATCATTGGCTAAAAATAAGCCGAGGATAAAACATCAGACAAAAAGTTCTTGAGGGCAAACAAAAATAGCATTATGACAATACAATAACTAAGGACATTCCTTCAAGCCAGATGGATTAGAAATGTTTCAAAATGCTCACAAATACAAATACCAATTAAGTCGTCTGAAATACATGTAGGGGAAATGAAACTGTCAAAATTTGAGACATTTTACGAGTTATTTTGTGTAATGTGTATTGAAAGCAATGTAAATAAACAACTTTTAGTGACAAAATTCCACAAAGATATCAGTAAAATTTTTATCTTTGTTTTAATAACGATATATTTCCAGTATCCACCTATATTTGATTTACTAGTTTAAGTAGTGTAAACTCAGACGAAATCATAATCCAGCTTTGATAAAATTACAAGAAAAAATTGTGAGATTTGACTAAAAAGGCGACATGCTCGACCTAGACGCGTGAAAATCACTTATTTAGCAGGTATACGGTGGATGTGGGGATACCATCCAAATTGACTCTGGGGATTTTGCTATCACTTGTCTTCACGCCGTGTCTGTTTCCGACTTTCCAATATTTCGCACTCTCGCAGACGATCAAATGATAAATGCACTTCATTGATATAAACTTAGTATCAAGTACATGCATATCTTACTTGTATTTGTTAGAAAGAATATGAATGACTTTTCTAAGTTAAAATGGCGGCGTCTAAAATAATTTCAGTTTATAGAAATGTATCTTAAATGTATCAAAGGCTAAAAACACACACTATTCACATCTTATCACACCAATGGCTAAATATATATTAAGGGTATTTTTGTGGGAAAAATGGGATTAATGAACACTCTTACAATACATTGAAAAGGAATAACCAACTCTCAATTTTTGGTGAAGACTGCAAACATATAATAACAATTGCTGTTATAGTAATGTCCAACACCAGGACGTGAATTTCCATTTACATGTGTTGTAGTCCCCCTTTTTTTAGTGTTCAGTGAGTTAAGATGAGAGGTAATTGTTTGTTGTGTTTATATTGGTAGAATTGTTCACCATCACTGTTTAAACTTTCTTTTCATACCGGTAATACATTTAGAAGATACTTCAAAATTTATATATCAAGAAAATACAAAAATGAAAATTTTTCAAATTGTCTGCATCAACTATTTATAACAAATTTTAAAGAGCAAGAGTGTATTGTCTCCCGCTTGGAATACAGAAGGCTATTGGTTGTCTTGAAATTAATCATCATTATAATTTTCTATTCTTTCGGTAATGAATTCTCGGGAGTTCAATACATCAGATTTCTCCGAAAATTCATATTTTTTTTTCACTTAAGATATTTCAGGATATTGCAGCATCTTCATAGATAATATTTATAATGGTTTTTGCGCAACCTTTGGTATTCGAAATTTAAGCTGTAAATCTTGGAAAGAAATCATACCATGGGATGAGTGAGAAATAATTCACGGAAGCCATAGTTTGTATCCAGTTTTAACATGGGTAACATTATTTTCGTAAATATAGCGACAGCGAGGGATAAAATGCAATGACAATAATGTTAACCATGTTAAAACGTTAGACAAACTATAGCTTCCATGAATTGTTTCGATTCTAGTAGAAACAAATCTGACTTACATTGTGAAGTGGAAGACAGTAATGTAATAACATAATCCACTAACCTTCATATTTACAGTTGTTTTTCCTGCATAAATAACTAGACGGTGATGAAATTAAATTACATGTACTGATATTTTCCAATTTGATGGCATTTTGAATTTAGCTACTTAAACAAGTACAATGCTCACAAAATCGTCAAATAAGTAAGTAACCAGCTTGTGTTACCAGCATTCCTTGTAAACTACGTCACTGGAAGACGACAAATTACAAACGTCAAAGATGGTCGTTTTAATAATTTTTCTTGAAAAAATTATATGTCAAGAAACATGTCGAGAATTGGTATGTTTGAAAGCACCTCGGTCTTGTATGAATACATGAATTTACTTAGGAATGATATTTATAATTTATTCGTCAATACGCATGTGCGAATTAGAATGTATCGGGAGTTTTATCACAGTATTATTTATAGAGCCAATGAAGGACGTCATGTTAGAATTAAGAAATAAATCATGGAAGCCAGAATGTGTTTGGAGTTTTAACATGGGTTGGCGGATATTAGTATTTTAAATTTTACTAATATTCGCCAATCCATGTTAAACCTCAAAACACATTCTGGCTTCCATGATTTATTTCGATTCTGATATTTCTAAGAGTACAAATACGGTAATATAATTTGATTGCAAGATTTATATTTACGTTTGCGTAAATGTTGCACACAATTTATGCTGCCAATGAAAAAGTCAGTCACATTCACCTGCGCATGTGTGAATGAGATTATACCAATCGCTCGTTTGTCTACAAAGCGAAAGAAGGAAGTCATGTTAGAATTATAATTATCCACGTGCGTGAAAGGTGGTAGCTTTTGTGAAATTCATTAGGCTTGTGGCAGAATCATAGAATTATCTCCCTTTAACAAGAAATATGTTGTGGTGCAACTGAAGATGAAATTTCTGAAATATATTTAAAAAAGCAAATAACGCTAAGAGCATTATCATTTGTGATGATGGCACAAGTGGACGGCCGTGATCTCGATTTAACCCCAATCGTCAAGTTTACATGTTGTATTTGCGTCCCTCATTCAATACCTGTGATGTATGATTAAACTTGTCAAATGTGTATTGATATGCAGATCGTAAAAGAATATGTGATACGAAATTGATAGAACAAATATAAAAACCGATCTGGATATTATAACAAGTAATTTCCAGTTTCAGTTCATGCTAAATGGTTACAGAGCTCTACTATATACATTTAACTCAGTGACCAAGATATTTTAGCAAATTGGACAACAGTCATGGATAATATATTTCCAAGTAATATACTAAAATACAAGATAATTATTCCTCTTATATACCAAAAGATCTAGTTTTTGTTCCGGACTCTTCCCCTTTCCCCATTTATGTGTTATATACCTAAAGAAACGGATCATTTTATTTGTTATTGAAAAAGGAGGTACCCATTGTACGTTGGACCCAAGTCAGGACCACACTTCCCTGGTCCTTTCCTTATTCATGACATATCAACGGGTTTGTAACTAGAGCAACATGACGGGAGCCACTGGTGGAGCAGGAGCTGCTTACCTTCCGGAGCACCTGAGTTTACCCCTGGTTTTTAGTGCTGATCGATCTTTAGTTTTTTGTAGATCGTTATTTGTCCTTTTGTTCTTTAATTTCCTGTAGTAATTGTGTTGTCTGTCCTTCTTCGATTTACCGATTCTGACTTCCCCTTTAATATCTTCCAACTCTTCTTACACCAGTCTGATTGTGTTGTCTTCAACGAACAGACAGTTATTAGTCTTGCTCGCAGCAAAGGCACCCCTTGTATTTTAATCTACCGTGAATGAATGTTGTTTTGATGGGTGGAATTATCATTTCTGTGTGTAGGAGTTATGTTTACCAGTGAAGTACTGTTTCCATCTGTAATAGTATGTAGCAGTCTATTTCTGTGTGTAGGAGTTATATTTACCAGTGAAGTGTTGTTTCCATCTCTAATAGTATGTAGCAGTCTATTTCTGTGTGTAGGAGTTATGTTTACCAGTGAAGTGTTGTTTCCATCTGTAATAGTATGTAGCAGTCTATTTCTGTGTGTAGGAGTTATATTTACCAGTGAAGTGCTGTTAATAGTATGTAGCAGTCTATGTCTGTGTGTAGGAGTTATGTTTACCAGTGAAGTGTTGTTTCCATCTGTAATAGTATGTAGCAGTCTATTTCTGTGTGTAGGAGTTATGTTTACCAGTGAAGTGTTGTTTCCATCTGTAATAGTATGTAGCCGTCTATTTCTGTGTGTAGGTGTTATGTTTACCAGTGAAGTGTTGTTTCCATCTGTATATGTAATAGTATGTAGCAGTCTATTTATGTGTGTATGTGTTATGTTTACCAATGAAGTGCTGTTTCCATCTGTAAT
>MJUT01061120.1:613170-672894 GCA_002080005.1 Gigantidas platifrons
CAGTCTATTTCTGTGTGTAGGAGTTATGTTTACCAGTGAAGTGTTGTTTCCATCTGTAATAGTACGTAGCAGTCTATTTCTGTGTGTAGATGGTATGTTTACCAGTGAAGTGCTGTTAATAGTATGTAGCAGTCTATTTCTGTGTATAGGAGTTATGTTTACCAGTGAAGTGTTGTTTCCATCTGTAATAGTATGTAGCAGTCTATTTCTGTGTGTAGATGTTATGTTTACCAGTGAAGTGTTGCTTCCATCTGTAATAGTATGTAGCAGTCTATTTCTGTGTGTAGGAGTTATGTTTACCAGTGAAGTGTTGCTTCCATCTGTAATAGTATGTAGCAGTCTATTTCTGTGTGTAGGAGTTATGTTTACCAGTGAAATGTTGTTTCCATCTGTAATAGTATGTAACAGTCTATTTCTGTGTGTAGGAGTTATATTTACCAGTGAAGTGTTGTTTCCATCTGTACATGTAATAGTATGTACCAGTCTATTTATGTGTGTATGTGTTATGTTTACCAATGAAGTGCTGTTTCCATCTGTAATAGTATGTAGCAGTCTATTTCTGTCAATTTGTGTCGATACCTGTAAATAAAAGTAAATAACTAATTTAGTGGACAGTTCATAGTTAGACATGTCGCTCCACTCACACACATTATCCTGAATCAGAGACAACTAGTCTTCGCTCTTACTCTTGAATGTAGCGTTCTTAGTAGAGAAACAGTAAATACAAATGTTATTGTATATGGTTTGATCTGATCGTAAAATTGAACACGATCCACCACACTGTTTGAGAGCAGATATCAGAATACCATCGATGTGGTCTTTTTATATGTCTGTTTGAGATATGTGGCTTCTTTATATAATATATTCACGAGAATAAAAGTTACAAAAGCGTTTAGTAACTACAATGATTAAAATAAAGGAATTGAAGTAAGGTTTGTCTATGTTTATTATGGTTGGACTAAACATGTATTCATTGCAATCCCATATGTCAAAATACATTCTAATGTAATAGGATGGCCAATCAATACAAAACAGTTAGACAAAGGTAACATTAACCGATTTTGGCAGTTCTGTTTAGACCCATTGGTTTACTTGATACAGAAGACTTTTAAAATGCTTGGCCTACCTGATGAAGGCTATTCCAAAAACACGTATTGTGCACTAAATTAAATATCTAGACGGAATCCATTACCACTTTTTCGAAATTTTCATTCTTGAGGTGGAGCTGTAACGTGTATGCTCCTCTATCAAAGGTTATACGAGCCGTAGTGGGTTCAGAAACACCACTATTTATCTATAAATTAAATGGACGATCTAGATACAATAAGACATTACAAATACAAACGTAATCCAAAGCACAAAAGTTCAGATAATACGAAATTCACCAAAAACCCGAGAGTGTTGACAAACAGTCCAGAAAAGTTGAAATCTTCTGTCGCCTTGATGACACTCTGTCCTTAAGTTCAAATTCACAAATCATCTAACCCTTCCGGAGTACATGAGTTCACTCTCCTGTTGTTATTGGGGTTCGTGTTGCTAGGTCTTTAGTTTTCCATGTTTTGTAGATAATTGTTTGGCCTTTTGTCATTTTCTCTTGGCCATTGTAGTATCCGTTCTTTGATTTGTGCCTTTTGATTACCCTTATGGGTAAACTTGTTTCCCCTACGAGTTTTTGCTATTTAGTTTTTATATAGATTTACACTTACCATATACGTTGTAACATCCCACAATTAAAAGCAACACTTACCATACGTTGTAACATCCCACAATTTAAAGCAACACTTACCATACGTTGTAACATCCCACAATTTAAAGCAACCGGAAAGTGTGATGAATGATTAATAGTATTCAACACTGTAGATTGTCAGAATCCAAGTAAAGACGGTTAAATGTCAAAATAAAATAAAAAGTACAGAGAGTCAAATATAAAAGGGAGGGGATTATGGTATTTAACGCCACTTTCAACACTATTTCAGCCATATCGTGGCGGTGAGTTTTATTGGTGGAGGAAACCGAAGTCCCAGGAGAAAACTACAGACCTGTCGCAAGTTACTGACCAACTTCATCACATAATGTTGCATCGAGTACATCTCGCCATCAGCGGGATTGAAGCTCACAAGTTTTGCGGGGATGGACACTGATTGCATTGTATTTGTAAACGACGACCCCCTTCTAAATAAAAGGAACATCTCTATAATACACTATCATAGCAAAAAGTAAGTGAAGAATGAAAGACGATGAAAAATCAAAGAGTTATCAATTTGCATCCAACTGCATATATAAAACACAAATTAAATACATTAAGAAGGAAAATACAAGCATAAAATAGCAAAATAAACAAATATTCGTTATGGAACTGATGATATGTTATGAGTGAGGTTTATTTTCTTTTCCATTTAAAATTTAATTCCAAATGCTTTCACGAAGAATATACTTAAACGTTTTGTAGAATCTAGTTTGCCTTTTAAAATTAAATTTTGGACATTGTGGTATTTTAAATTTTTTTTTTTCATATTATTGCAACTATTCACAGAATTCGATATTGCAATCCAGGTGATAGATCAAACGAGAGTATAAAAACTCTACTACAATTTGTATCAAATTCTACGAAGATTTAAAATGAATAAAAATGTCTCGATAATAGGAAAATTAAGTCATTTTATGCTCATCATATCAGACAATTCACCAACTTGCTTTAGGATACAATAAACCCAAGTGATGTGTGTATAAAGCATGCTTCAGAAAGTAATTGCTCAGCTTTGCAGTATAGGGAAAGTAAAGTCAGCATACAAGAAATGAAATCAATGTATGTATATAAAATAAGATATTTATTATTTTTCACATAATAAACTGGAGAAAAATAGATTGCATCGTAAAATTAAGATAACGGAATTTTTGGTGCCTTTAAGACCACAGTCTGTTGTATATCAAAGCGTTGATTAAATAAACCAATATGCTCATATTATACTACAAGAACAAAAAACTGTACATTTCTGACCTTTTCTTGTGCCATTTGTTTTTTCTCGTAGTGCATATGAAACAAAATACAGATGTTTGTCGTTTTGCAACCGACGGACATAAAAACATACACTACGCGTGGTGGGGATTTTGGATTTAAGAAAGAAAAACATTTGCTACCGTGAATGTTTTTAATAAATAAACGTAGTAAAATGCAGGAAATATAAACACAGTGTAATTTTTTAGAATAACAAAACATTTCCCCTTGAAAACACATCTTACAGTAACTATGAAAGAAACTGAAACTGAGACATTCTGAACATGGCACCAAGCCGTGTAACGCTTGTTTTAGCGAGTTTAGGGATTACCGCCATTATATTTCAGGTCAATTAGTAAGCTGATAAAACTAAAACCATTGGTAAAGTGTATATTGCT
Source organism: Gigantidas platifrons (assembly GCA_002080005.1). NCBI lineage: Eukaryota > Metazoa > Mollusca > Bivalvia > Mytilida > Modiolidae > Gigantidas > Gigantidas platifrons. The sequence continues at coordinate 616,564 of MJUT01061120.1, forward strand.
AAGGTAATGCACCGGTTAAATCAACATTTGAACATACTTAAATCACAAGAAGGAAAAAAATCTAAAGACGTAACACTGCAATAGAACGCTTTTAAAAAATTCACTTCATCTTTTAACAAAAATTATTTTATAACAATGACTAGAATTGTGTACAATAAAAAATAATCGACGTATATATTGAGAATATCGAGACAGATTACGTGTTGAATTGTCTCTTAATTAATTGTTCGTACTCAAATTTAATGTTTCGGAAATTTAGTTTACATATTTTAGAAATCTAAGGGTTTTGATAACGTGCATGTCTTTTCAGAGACTAAAAATAGTATGTGCCGCTCGGCCTGTTGCATATCAAATCGATGTCAGTATTACAACTACAAGAACCGCTATATGATTTCAAATTGCTTGATTTTCTACTATTTACACATTATTCAAATTCTAACAATTATTTAATCTAAAACCCTGAAATGTCACTGCATCCATATGGCCTCTTGAATCCCAGTTACGAGAGATATGGTCATTTCCGCTTCACCCAGGTATGGACCTATAAGACCATATTATAACAATGACCATATCATATCAGACTGCAAACATTATGGACCGTCATTGAAATATTATCTACTAAGTGTCTGAAATTATCACAATTCCTCACGATAAACAAAATTATCAACGAAAAAGTTTCAAAATGCTACATCTTCTAAAATTTAAGCTGATGAAAATCCATATGTTTGTAGTGGGTGTTTTGATTATCTGAATAATTGTGATACGTTTGTATATCATATCATAGGAATAAACGATGAATACAAATATATATTTTGATTTCTGATTGAATAATGTAGGTATATTTCATGGCCATTATTTATTAAAAATGATATTATTGCCATCACATTGATGTCTACATAGAACTGTGAAATGTAAGACGTTATTTAATTCTGTTAAAACAAAATTCCCTTCTCGGATTTTACTACGGACCATGTATGTTCAAAAGAGGAAATCATGAATTGTGTGAAACTGTTCAGTTCTTAAGAAAGCATAATTTCGGTCCTCTGGATTTTGTCTATTCTTCACATTATGCTTGTACTGTCTAGGTATTAGTGATTGTTGTTTAACACCAAATGAGCGATCATGGTGAGAACAAGTTACATTCGATGAGATGAAAATGATGTTCGCTTTGTACTAGACCTATGTTAGATTTTCATTGTGCTAGCTCACTGCAACACCAGTGCGTGGGTAGACAAGACGCCCCACTCTGACACATTATCCTGATTCCGAGCCAACCAGTCTTTGCTCTTTCTCCTTAATGCTACCCATTGCTAAAATATCAAATAAGCTATGGCTTGCATGCTTTTTTTTTCGATTCTAACAGGAAAAATGTAAATCATCCATGAGAAAATTCATGACGTAGCAAATTCTACTAACCATTCATGTGTACAGCCATTTTTCCAACAAAAAAAAAGAAAAAAAAAAGACTTTAAATGTACATATATCCCACAGTTCTGTATAAATACAAGAAATAACTCGGGATTGATGGCACAACAATACGCCTGTGCAAAGCATAATATATTTTATGGAAGGACGCCATATTAGAAATTGCTGTTTACTAGATTTTTTTTGTGTGTAAGGATTATATGTCAAACCTGGGGTATCATCTGTGCCTTAATCATTATGATGTCCGCCACTATTTACACATTAAAACGATGTTCATGTTATACAAAACAAGTGCCATAATAAGTGAAACTAAGATGTTAATATGTTCGAACACTATGTATTAACGAGTTAAATGCTTGTACTCATGTTTAAAAACCAACCAATCAGAACTCTGTATTGTATGCATCAGCAAATTTGACTCAACGTCACGAATGAATCCATTGTAAAACATCAATGGTGAAGCCATTGTGCTCTAAACATCAAATGTTCGTGTTACTCGATCTTCAGTTTTCTGTGTAATGTTTTGTAGATCGTTGTTTGTCGTGTTGTCTTTTATCTTTTGGCCATTGCGTTGTCTGTTCTTCTTCGAATTACGGATTTTGATTACCCCTTTTGATTACCCCTTTTGATTACCTTTTTTGATTACCCCTTTTGATTACCCCTTTTGATTACCTCTTTTGATTACCCCTTTTGATTACCACTTTTGATTACCCCTTTTGATTACCTCTTTTGATTACCTCTTTTGATTACCCCTTTTGATTACCTCTTTTGATTACCTCTTTTGATTACTACTTTTGATTACCTCTTTGGTATCTTCAAACTTTTCTTATATTAATCTGATTCCTGAAAAAAAAAACACATGAAAATTTGAAATTAGTTGTTAAACATACTCATTCATTTAACATTGTTTAAGGTGGTACCATACACTTCAGGCACAATTTGATCTGCTCGTTTAATTTTCTTATTTTTTTGGCAGTGTGTTTGAATATATCCACTGTAATAAATATCAAAATTTTAGCAAATTCCAACCAACAGACTCAGAGCTATAAATTCACTAGCCACATAGCAACTGTGGTTTTAATCACCGAGATGCTTGAAATCTGCATACAAACATCATATGATCAAAACGTTCAACTGATTTTAAAGAATTATCTCCCTGTAGTGTATTGTACCCCCTTAAGTAGCTGAAAATTAAAGGAAAGAACAAAAAAGAGACAAAAGGATATACATATTGTAATTTAAATGTACTTTTTATGCGTCCTTGTATATGATGTATTTGGTAATCTCTTTCTACTGATACAGAAATCCATATATCGTAAAACGGAGGGCAGATCCATATACAAACACCATCGATGTCATCTCATTATATGTATTAACGTGACCACATGTTCAAGTTGATACCTAAATTTCCGAATTTAAATATAAACAGTGTTAAAACAAGTAGAAACTTTTAACTTTGTAGGGATTAACATTTTTCATTAAATTACAGATGTAAAGTGAAATTAAAGATTTGACATAATCAAGATCAAGATCAAAGAAAACTACGACGTGACATAAAAAGGTGGCAGTACACGGATGTTTTATTTACAGGATTAGTTACTTCATAATAGAACAGAAACATCATAGACTTAAGCAGAAGGAACAGCTAATTTAATAGAATAATATTCCGGGCCTTAGAACAATTACACATTATATCTATATGGAATATTTTGTGTACAGAGGTTTGAGTTATCAATTTTCGTAATGTCGATTCAAGGGTTTATTAAGAATATATTACATTGGCATGCAGGATCTGACATGTGAAATCTAGTTATATAAAAATTGTTGGAAAAATACACTTATGATTTTCCATATCGCAATACAAGCCATGATCGATGCTATGTCAGCTTTCTGAACTTATATGGGCAGAAATGGATATTTGTATTTTAATGTAGATTGCCTGTAGTATTAACATGTGCCAAAAATTATGAATGCCTATCAATGCAAAATAAAATGAATGGAAATGTATGTGTAATAATACTTATTTACCAATTTAATAAGGAAGTCCATTTATTTGTAACACCCAGACATTCTTTCTCCATGTGGGACTATTTCTGCTAACCTTGCGTATAGAGTCTATATGTATCAATTTATACGATAAATGCATCTATATCATATGCCTTAGTAACTAGATATAAGGTAGTACCACATTTCTAAGCATGACTTGTCTCTCCAGTGAAACATTGAACATTTAATACGGAATTATTAAAGACAGCATCAGAGGTGTAATGGTTAGCGTGTTCTCCTCGAATGCGGTAGGTTGTGTGTTGGAGTCCCATTAGGTTGAAACCTAAGACTATGAAAATGGTATTTGCTGCTTCTTTAATAAGCACATAGCAGTAAACAATAAGAGTAAAGATTGGTTTGCTCGGAACAAAAATAATGTGTCCATGTGGAGCGACATGTCTACACACGGACTGTTGTTAAGCACTATGAATATGAGCGTGTTGGTCTTGTGCAAAGCAGATTTCATCGTCTCAATATAGCCAAGATAATTGCCCACTTAGCCGTTAAACAATAATCACTCTCTCACTCACTCTTTGAAATGTACTCGATACAATATTATGTGATAACGGTTGTCAGTGACTCGTGTCAGCTCGGTGGATTTCTCTGGGTATTCCGGCTTCCTAAACCAATAAAACTTACCTCCACGATTTAACTGAAATATTGTTGAAGGTGGCGTTAAGCGCCATAACCTCTAATCCCACTCTTAGAATTTTATGATTTTTCTACCTTTAGTATGTATTACTAAATTGTTTGTATTGTTTATATTGTGTAACACTTTCTTAGTACTATACTGTTATATATATACTATATATATATGCTATAATTGTATCTATCTTCCTGAATAGGTAACATGTTATTCTAAATTTGTTATTTAATGTAATGTAATTGACAGTCCCAGACAATGTACTGTTAAATCAACTCAAAAGTACAATATTAATATTAAAGTATAATGTATAACCCTAGAACACTATCACTAAAACAACAGAAGATGGAAAGATCGGAAGCATACAAAGTCTAAGAGTAAATCATCAGGTGTCGTTTCTCCTATTCCATCATAAAATCTTAGTGTGTTAACACAAATCTCAATGTTATTGTTACATATTATCAAATGCAACAAGTAGTTAATTTCATTGATTTGATTTGATTTTTGGTGTTTAACGCCACTTTCAACAATATTTCAGCTATATCATGGCGACCAGTTTTAGTGGTGGAGGAAGCCGGAGTACCCGGAGAGAACCACCGACCATGGGTAAGCAACTGGTAAACTTTATCACTTGCGGTTGCGAGTCGAGTGCACCCTTTTTTGTAATTTACAAAGCCGGGCGCGAATCCACGCCGTATTGGTGATAGGCTTGCATGAGTTGTTAGATCCAGCGACCCAACTCATTGAGCCACCCGGGCCCCCTAATTTCATTGATAATTTCAATAGTGATGCCAAACTCCAATCAGTCGCAAAATAAAATTTCAATGGCAAACGTCGTGTATCGATTAAATTATATAACCATTGTATGTATATAGGGGTTGTGTTCAGTTATTGGTGTGTATTGTCAGTTTCAGCATTTTTTTGGGTATTATCATAACTACCAGACTTACTGGAGTTAATCATACAACATTAGAGCAAAGATTTTGGAAGTGTTTTTATTAATTAATCTTTATCAATTAAATCTAACGATATCGGAAATAAAACCAGATCAGAATTGAGGACGTGACATTTTGTCTTAAAAAGCAGCATAGGAAAAAATATATTATTGCATTAGAGCTTGATATTGTCTTAGAGTTATCTTCCTTGTATCTATTTTGGATGCATTATGAATTTGATGTAACGTGATGTATATTATTGACACATTATTGTTACATGGATTATATGTAATCATTTTATCATTGTTGAAATATAATTTGAATGTTAAGCTGGTCTAATTATGCTATCACTTTGTACATAGGAATTTGTTGGAATCAACCCAATGCAGAAAATGTAGATAATTGTAGTCTATACAAATATGATAATACTAAATTGAGTATGTTGTTTTTATCATTGTGTACACACTTATTTAATATCACATCACCACCAGCAAAAGAATTAGTTGTTTTTGCTTTTTTGCTTGTTTTTGTTTGTTTGTTTGTTTGTTGTTTTTGAGGAGGGTCTTTTATTTTAATTGTATATAACATTAAATTGTTGATTTACTTCTTGCAGTAAACTGTCTATATGTCTTTATTTCCTCTATATAGAGATTACAATGAAATTTCAAAAACAAATTAAACAATAGAATATATTAATTAGAAGTTTTATAAACAATAGTAGTAGTTTATTTTATATGTGGTTTGCTGATGATATTGTAAGTAATGCATAGGTCTGTTACTGGATATATTTTACAGCTCTATTGTAATCTGACTGTTGTCAGTTTAGGAACATGTAAATAACACATTTTCTGAAATGATTTGAGGTCAACATCGCTTAGATCGGTACATGGAGTTTTTCCCAAGTAAAATTTGGTATAATACCTCATCCTCGTAGCTGCTTAATTCAACAAAAAGTTCTAAGCAAAACATTTCTATAATTAAGTCCCACCAAATATTTTGGATTTCGAAAGAATGTGGACAGTTACAGCACATGTGTACAAAAATATCTGTATATTGTTTTTCACATAATCTGCATATTTTAACATTGGAGTCTGGTACGGTTGAAATCAATTTAGCGATACAGAATGCTGTACGTAGTTCAGAAGAGCTGGTAGGATACGACCAAATATTTGCTGTGCTTACTGCATTGTGAATATTTATAAAACGTGAGAAATCGGGGTCAGCTGTTATACCGGAAGTCCAACTTTGCTGTTGAAATGAATGGACTCCAAATGACACGGCTTTTTTCCACTGTAATTTACCAGGAAATTATCCATCTAATAGATAGTTAGAAAGATCGTATTTCTGTTCAATGTCCAGAATATCTGGAATGAAATCATACCGAACTGTATCTTTATCAAAAACACATGTAAAAAGTATAAAAAATAAAAAATTATATATACCGGGTTTACTAGATAAAGTATTGAAGTATTGAAGGTATGTATAGATGTTTATTGAAAATGACAAATACATCGTACGGATTTAATTCATACTATGTTATCCCAAATAGGAAAACGAATTATATACAATGTATACATTTTTTATTTGTAAATTACAACATTTATAGAAAGAATCGGACATTATCTGTGCATTTTTGAATTGTGTTAATGGCGAGTTCTACACATTTGCTTCAAGACAACCAATACAGACCTCTTTGTACTACAGGGGACAGTTTAACAAATTATCATGATATATATATATATAAACGTAGATATCTTTTTTAGTAATTTAGTGTGCACGATACGTTTCTGGAATGTCCTTCATAAGGTACGTTAATAGTCGAAAGACTCGAAAGTCAAACATTTAAAGGTCTTTGGGAGATGTGTATTTATGAATATCTAAGCACCACCTTACGATTATCTTATGACATGTCTGAGACTCTTATGACGGTATTAAACTATGATATCCCAAATAAAGTTGCAAGTCAAACCATAGGCATAACTATATATCTTACAGTTGGAATGATAAATAAATAAAAATTGAACAAATGTATATGGGAAATTAAATATTACATTTTTGTATTATTATTCATAATGTAAAAATTAGTGTATTGATATTATAATTTATATTTAATTATATCTTTTTAAGTTATATATATATATATATTTTAAGAATTAAACCAATTTCAGAAATGTTTGAGCAACAGATTTAGAAAAAAATAAATAAAAGATCAGTTATTCTAAGACACATTCGTTAAACCTGTCTCAGTTCCTTATAATCACATATTTTCAGCGTGCTTTGAATAAACTGACCGGCGAAAAAGTATGTTCATTGGTAACATCAACTTGAAATGTATCTCTTTCAGTGGAAGCTGGATAAATATATTTATATAAATACTGGTTATACGTATAATGACTACCTTACTTAAACATCAGCCAAGTCTGGTAAAAGTGTTTGGGTTCAAGAATGGATATAATGTGACGTCAGTATGATAACAAACAGGAATATTGATATATCACTATTTTTTTTTAAATATGTAGAAATAGCCTCATGACCTATTACAGTACAGAATAATCTATTGACTAGTGACGTCATTGATGCCGAGAATATTGATATGCCAGAAATTACAGAATAAGAGTACAAATCTCATTAAATGCTCAGATAAAATAAAGTTGGACAGCAGCATATACAAAATCCAATTATTTTTTAAACAAGACAATGGAAATACAATAAGGAAACGAACAAAAGACTGGACAACATTAAACCTCATAAAATCGGAAGTAGAAGCATGTGGCTCCAAATTATAGGAACCTCTTGTTCCATAGATATGACACCCATTATTGGTGAGTGGATCAAGCGATTGTATGCTAAAATTCAAATAAAAGGAGACAAAGGCCACTATAATTATCAGAGGCACACAACTTATTTATCCCTCTCCGCAAGCATAAACAGGTAACATGCCTACAATGTTGAGACACAGAACTCATTTTTCCCCATCTCCCATTACACGTTAAGAGAAAGTAGCTTGCTTAGTTTGTATTGCTGTGAAAATATGTAATCCCCTGTTTATAAAATGCAGGTAAAACTGGAACATGTCGTAAAGCAGTGTATAAACTGTGACACTTATATCTCATATACAGAGGTGGACATGTTATGACTATCAAAACATGGGAAATATACAATGGGAAACTAAAGATATGTCATACATTTCAGAACAATTTGTCCTAATATGTCTGTATCAAGCCAGGAAAGTGAACGGTCATACATTTCAGAACAATTTGTCCTACTATGTCTGTATCAAGCCAGGAAAGTGAACGGTCATACATTTAAGAACAATTTGTCCTACTATGTATGTATCAAGCCAGGAAAGTGAACGGTCATACATTTCAGAACAATTTGTCCTACTATGTCTGTATCAAGCCAGAAAAGTGAACGGTCATACATTTCAGAACAATTTGTCCTACTATGTCTGTATCAAGCCAGGAAAGTGAACGGTCATACATTTCAGAACAATTTGTCCTACTATGTCTGTATCAAGCCAGGAAAGTGAACGGTCATACATTTCAGAACAATTTGTCCTACTATGTCTGTATCAAGCCAAGAAAGTGAACGGTCATACATTTCAGAACAATTTGTCCTACTATGTCTGTATCAAGCCAGGAAAGTGAACGGTCATACATTTCAGAACAATTTGTCCTACTATGTCTGTATCAAGCCAGTATCATTTTTATTAAGCGTCTGCTTTACCTTTCAAATGCAAACATGTTAAATATATATATAGATTCTCCTTCAGTTGCCCGTGGGTTACGATATTTCTCCACGCGAGAGAGTTAAATTAAAAAATTTAAGGCTCGTGGTTAAATTTTTTAATTTAACTCTAGAGAGTGGAGAAATATCGTAACCCACATGGGCAACTGAAGGATAATTTGTTTCTCCCATTATTTAACACGAACTTTATTTCAAAAGCCGTCAAACGAGTCAAACGAGTCAAATGCGGGGAAAAGCAGGAGACATTTTAATCCTCTAGAGGATTACAGATTTTTCCACCACTGGTTCAGCGGGGTTAAAACGATAAATCGATATTGAAAAACATATTAACTGAAACATTTATTTATATTAATTTATATTAATTTTGCATATATATGGTTTGAAATGAATTACATACAAAATTTTTATTAAACAAAATGAAACTAACTATTTATTAATGATAGAATCTAGACATCTGGTACTATCTTAAACTAATACGTATGTAGTTTTTCTGGTCTGAATTATACATATACAAATGTACAAGACTTTTTATTGTTTTAATAAATGCACGTGATTGCCAAAATGAAGCGAGAAACAAACACCGTTCATTAATGTACATTTTTGTATGATAAATACTGAACTATGTCTTTGAAGAGATAGAATTCCCATAAAACAATACAACAAACTAGACAGAAAAGGCATATTTTTAAATTGACTTGTTTTTTCATTTTATGTAGGAATTTCCTATCAAAAAATATTTAGTGTTTTACATAATTGTAGACAAATGGCGCATGTTTGTTCCATTCATTTGAATGAAATGTTCTTAGAATGATACGACAACACATTATTTTAAATTGTATTCATCAAACCATTTAACAAACTAGCTCCGTTTCTTTGTAATCGAAAAATGATATTCAAATGTAAATTGTTATTTGTTTTTGATGTAGAACGTAATTATATACATAGTTAGACTTTAGTCCATATCATATTCAGCTTGGTTTTTCAAGAGGTGTGTTCCCATCCTGCCAAAATTTTGAAAGTCCAGTTTGAAAAAATGGGGGTTGGGTTAGTTTTAACCGCTTTCACTCCGCCCCGTTGTTGTTCCTGCTAAAAAAAGGAACTAATTGCTTTATTTGTTTCTGTTCGGCTCTGTTTTGAATTTGTTGAAATACTTGTTCTTTGTTACTTATGGTTTAATTGTTGGTCGTGAATGTTTTACTTATTTTTTTTATGTAAGTACACAAAATGCACCAAATAATGTATCCCATACAATTGTACATGTATATTGTTTTTAAAGATTGCTCTTAGAAACATTGTTAAGCTTATTCATACAACTAAGGAATCTATTTACGAGTATTGAATTAAATCATTTATAAGGGTTTTATTTAAACATATTTTAAAAATGTATATCCATTGTTTGGTGTATTTTAAAAATTGTGTATGGTTATCCATTGTTACTTTTAGGTTGGTTATTTTCATGGTAATGTCTTTAGATACGTCTTCGTGGTTTGTGAAACCTTATTTGTTACTTTAATTCATCAAAAATATAATCTCGACCATATAATTCTTTCCTTAGTAGACCGATTTACTGCATGAACTTATATATATGTAAACTTCTTCAGACTGTAATGATTCTTGGTAGTAAGTATCGAGTGAGTGATTGATTGTTGTTTAATACCATGTGGGAAATTTTTCAGCTATATCATGGCGAGAGCAAGTTACATTTCGACGAGATGATGATGATGATGATGATGATAGCCACTATTTTTTTTTGTACTAGACCAACGCGCATAATATTATATTGATTTTTTATATAGTGCTATCTCACTGAAACAACAATCCGCGTGTAAACTTGTCGCTCCACTCGGACACATTATCCTGATTCCGAAACAAGCAGTCTTTGTTCTTACTTCTTCTGAAGAAGCAGAACATGCCAATTATATTCTTTGGTTTGACACAAACTCGGGCTCGAAAACACGATCTAGTACACAGTAAGTATTGAAAAATATTGTATTGTTTGAAACAATTGTTATACATGTATAATGTAATTTTGATAATCAAGAAGGCTTGCAGATTCATGTATAATCTCTAAAACATTGTCGGTGGAAATTTAAATATTCTTAAACGAATACCCAGTATGTACTCGGTTCACATACATCAAACCGATATCTTGATTTTTCACTATTGCTCGTGAAATATTTTGTGTGTAATATATTACTCTGACAAACACAGGTGTAAGATAGATAATAAAATGAATAGAGAATAAATAAAAAGGAAACCACAAACATGTAGACAAAACAACAACAACTAAGTATTAAAATCGATAACAACACATACGTGTACAAACACACAACAAACGGCAGATCATGTCCGTCGAATGCTAAGTCATTCCTGTCCGTAAGGGAACGTCTGTTTAACTTTTAAAAGGGAGTACGTTTTTTTTTTTATAATTCGGTTGCCAAATGTCACGGGGAAAATATATATTGACTTGCAAGATGTAAAAAATAATTTGTCCGTGACATCTTTTTTGATAATATTTGAGGAAAAAAAACTATATTTTGCTTCGTGTGTAAAAAAATTCGGGTTCGGGTGGAAAAACATAGTACCCTTTCTCTAAAAGTTAAATGGTCCAACCCTGAAAGGAAGAGTCTAAAGGTGCATTCAAAACCTATTTAAAGCATATTATTAAATGTAGAAGAGAAAAATCCAAAACGATATAATGAAATTGTAAGGAATTGTGAAATCTAGAAACAACCAGAGAACTGGAGAAAGTGGTAAAACGCCATACATGATCATAATACCAAAGGACTTGTTTCAACTTGAAATTCTATGTCTCCGTTTGTATTGCTGCGAATCATAAAATTCCAAAATCAGTATCTGAAACCGCCAACAAACCAAAGACATGTCTCAATAAAATTTGTTGAAAAAATCTATAAGGGCAATGCTAATTTTATTCTACAATTTTATTGTAAACAACATATTTGGAGAATTTCGACTTTCTAATCGGAATCTCCCAATCTATATTTATGTCACTGTGAGAAGGCAGTGAAAGCACTATACGAAAGATGATAAACATTTGAAAATATTGCTCTTCGGGACTAGACAGTCTTATTTTTTTTTATGATATTTTCAACAAATGTAATAAATATATGTTAATATAAGTGTCGCTTTAACAATTGTTGAGACAACTTTGTCAATATGATATATACACAGCTATCGGTCCATTATACACATTGTCACTTTTGTGGAATACTCATCTATTCATTGTCACAAATAGTTGTTCATTTCCGCAATTGACATTTTCAAACCAATGTTAAAATACAGGCAGTGTCTCTGTGGCAAGATACATGGTTGGCGATGTTCCTGGTATACCCTTCGGTTGTCTCCGTCAATCCTACATCCACCAGACAGATCATCATAAACAAATAAACATTGTTTTAATTTAGTCAAACAACACTTCCGTTACCCACTGTTGCATATTGACATGCTGAAAGTGATGGCTGTCTTGGAGGATATCCGAACGTTGAATGTTGTTTAGCTCTTAGTCTTAGAGATGCTATACTACTTGAACATTGGTCTCTATTTGTTGTGTATAAATATGGCGCGCCTGGTGGTCCATAAGGACAAGGGGTACTCGAACTACCCATGTTCGTTGGTACATTTTGAACATTTGGCATCATGGCGTTGCTGATACTGTTTGACATACTTGATGGTGAAGAAAAACACATTGGTTGTGTGGAAACTACGGAAGACAAATGTGGATTTACGGAATTCAAACCCCAAGGAAATGTTTTTGCACCGAGTGGGCTGGGAACTTTTGTAGCCCAGTAATTTGGATTTGTATACCCATTATATAGGGAGTCATCAAATGGGGTCTGCATAAGTCCTGTAAATTGTGTTCCAAATCCAGTTTTAAATGTATCAATGTTTCTTTCCCTTTTCCTCCATTTTGCTCTTCTATTCTTGAACCAGACCTGAAATATACATAAAACAGATTATATTATATGACCTTGCTTCACATAATTAATTCACTAATTGGATAGTAAAATGTACATGTCCAGTCTATAGTGAAACGTATTAAAAGATAAACCTTTTCTATTAGTTTTACATTTATCTACAGAAAATTCAATATCATTTTGAAAATGTCATATGTTGTTTGAACAGGGCATATTTTATAGGATCAGTCTATTTGGAAACGGTGGAGATATAATACTTTATTAAATCATAAACATGGATATTTTCTATTAATTCTACATAAGAAATTTACAAAAATTTACAATGTAAATTTACAGTCAATTTAGAAATCTAATCACCATCCTTACCGTTTGGCTACTGTGTGTATGAAACTTATTAACATAGACAAGTGGTATGCCGTTAAAATCAAATATTAAACTTTAGAGATTAATAAATTATTAATAATATCAATATTAGAAGTCAAGAACTTGTAAAAATGTTGCAAAATATAAAATATGTAACATTTAAACAAAAATCGTACCATAATAATTCCGAATAAAAATATTAGAAAATATCTATTTTACGGTTAGATTTTATTAACTTTTTCTGTTAGCTGTCTTAAAAAATATTGATTGATTGATTTGTGCTTAATGTCAAATTTAGCACCATTTCAGTTATATCGTGGCGTAAAAAATGATAGAGTTACAAAAAGATTCAAGATCCAACGCTTACCGTGCATTATCTGGTAAAATACCAACTTTTTTTTTAAATATTAAATTGGATATGTTAGTAATAAAGTTACATATTATGCAGTTTTTGACCAAATTTATGTAGAAATGGAGGCACAACGGCTTGAAGATAAAACAGCAGTGTATAGCAATACTGTGCCTAACGTCATAGCATTCAGAAGAAAAATACTTATTATATAGCATAAAATGTTGTATTTTTGATGAAAAGGTGATAATTAACTGTGTGGCAAATTATGGGTGGGAAACACTTGAAAATTATCCATAGGAATAAAGATAAAGTTATATTATAACCTTCTCACCCCTCCTAATCATTACATTTGAATGCTGATAACATTAACACCTTATGCAATAATTTGTGTATCTAAAATCAAATGTATTCTGATAAAATGATATCTGTATTAAGAAATTCCTAAACGTGTCAGGCTGAAAAGATTTCTGGATAGAAAATTATAATGTTAAGCTATTAACGATAATGTGCTGTTTCTTTGCAATTAATACCTTAAAATATATTGACATTGATAAACATTTTAAAACGCGTGCATCCAGGGAGAGTTTTGAACTGTTTCCATCTAAAATTTTGCAAGAAGTAATATTTTGCTCTCTTATTTTTAGTGTGTTTAATGGAAAACTTTTAATAAAATATTAAAGTAATTTAAAGACATATATAACTACTAAAAAATAGAATTTGTAGGTTCAACTTTCAAGCCAATGTGTTAGGGCCGAACGATATGAATACTGCTATTATGCTAAAATTAACGGACAATTTTGAAAACCACATATAGACAGAAACGCACAAACCAAAGAATACAAGAAAAATATTAAAACAGGACGAAGTTTACCACAAAACCAAGAGTAGTAGCTAAGAAGTACAATGTATTATATCTAAAAAAAAACTCATTTACTAATAAATAAAGAAAATAGACAGGAGTTGAAATCAGAGATAGTTATTTAAATGAGCAATGGCCAATGCAATTATTTACTGAAATATAGCAATCGGTGAAACCTACCCTAACTCTGGCTTCAGTTAAGTTTGTCCAGGCGGAGATTTCCTCCCTTGTTGCCATGTCCGGGTATCTATTTCTTGCAAATGTTGCCTCCAGTTCTTGTAATTGTTGACTAGTGAAATGCGTTCTTTGCCGTCTCTGTCTTTTTTTCTTTTTGTCATCCTCTGAACCACTGTCTTCGCCCTTTATTTTTGAATTATCAAGGGAATCTACAAAGGAAATGAATAATATATTTGAAATTCCATCTTTTTTTCCTATTCGTAATAGTTGCTTGCGTTCTTACCAGAGTTTTCTCATTCACAAGTATTGTTAGTGTCGGATTAACAAATTCTGTCAAATATTTACCATGAAAAAAACCACAAAAACGAAAACGAGTGTATTTCTTTGAACTTTTAAGAAGTTTTAGTTTTTCGCTGTAAGTTTTGATAATTTAATGAATTATCAAATCTTAACGTATTTGCAGAATAAAACAAAATTCATTTCACACTTCAAATAATCCCTTTTAATTTGATGATAAAGTAAATTTATTTAAAAATTTAAAGAACAAAAATTCAATTCGTTGCGGATATAAATCATTCTTTATTAAACTTAAATAAAATTATTTACTACGTTTTAAAGTTTTAACAAAATATTCGTTAAAGTAAATTATAACTTAAACTTCAATAGAAATACAACAGACATAAAAATAATATATCAAATAAAATATAATTTCACCCATATATTGGGGGAGATATATTGGTATACAATTAAATATATACAAATGTACAGTATATATAAACAGGTTCCATATAATTGTTTTGGCATGCAATTGAGACGGACCGTAATTTCAATCCTAAATTGCAATTTGACATTAAAAGTAATTGAATTACACTTATGTGATTTTATATCTGTAATTCCTTTACATAATACTTGAAAAAAAATACACTGAAATTAACAGCGGGTAACGGTCATATTTGTGCGGTCAAAATTGAAATTTTCAAAAACCTATTGCTGTATACAAGCACATCATATTTTGACACAAATTACGAAAACATTCGATTTTCTTTTGATTAACAAGAGTTCATATTGTCATATCAATTTCATATTCATTATGTCTAATACATACACTCAATGTTTGAATTAAACGAAGGGAAGGCGCCGTGGCTATACATCGACATAGGAATTTATTATAACTAGTAGGTTTTCTGAAAAGTACTTGTCATAAAGCGCTAACCCCACTGTGAACCTACTTAAATAATTTGAGGTAGAATCAGACTTCTCTGCAGTTATTTACTTCCTAAATTAATTTTGTCATATAATGCAACTGTGTTCGTGTAAAAATGAAATCATGTTTTTTTTACCCGCTCTCCTTTAAGTAGTATTTTGCTTTTCAAATGTAAGTGCTCGCCGCCCATGCACAAGAGATGTAAAAATGAGAGCATGTTTTTACCCGCCCTCCTTTAAATTGTATTTTGATTTTGAAATGTAAGTGCCCGCCGCCAATACACAAGAAATAACTTAAGTTTGTTGAATTAAGAACCTCGATTTCTGATCATTTGGTCAGTGTATAAATTACGAAATGTGGCAGGAACCTAGGAACGGACACGTTGTTAGAGTTGTATTTTGTGGTAGGTGGATTGTTGAAAATAATCTTTAAAATAATAAAATATGCTCTAAAAAATAAACACCATGGTGATTTTCTACTTGAAAATACATAGGAAATTGATTTAGATTGATTGTTATCAACATTTGAGGGGTGTCAAATTTCTTGACAGTATTAACTTAAATCTATTAAGAGGCCACGTACCTTTGATATATTTAACCTTAGCTTATTGTGTGAGTCTGAATGTTGTATGCTATGCTTAAAATTGGTCATTGTATCTTATATATGGTTGATTAGAGCTCCTTCACATATATGAACACTGACATTTTAGAATGTTTTTCCCCATTATATATATATACTTATTTATAATATATAGTGCGTATTTGAGTTTTATTGTATAGTTTTAACATACATATTAATAACGCAGAACTCGGGGGCGTGCGAAGTAGAGTTTAAATTAGCTTCATTTAAATGAAATAAAATTTCACTTGAAACACGGTACCAAAGTGCTACCGTCAAAAAGTTAGAGTAAGTAGCATATAAAAAATGTCAAATGTGAACAAGTACATTTTTTAATCGTCTGCATATTTCAATTATATGAAATCACTCGCGTTGTAAACTTTTGTTTTAAGTACAAAATGAGACATCAGAAAATAATATATGAAAATATTTTTAATCATAATATTGACAACCGTCATCCAAGAAGCCCCTCTTCAAATGCACTTGACAAGACAAAGGTCACTCTCATGACTTTAAAATCCATCAAATTTGTATTGCAAAAATCGCAAAAGAAGTGTTTTGCTTAGAGAGTATGGTATTGCACATTGTACAAATGATTTATCCCCCCACTCTTTAAAAATTAAATTAAATAACAGAAATATTCAATCAATACTGGTACATTCCATTTCCAATAGTTCAAAATGTTAAAAAAAAACAACACACTAATTTTATGTATTTTCTCTCCTCCCCCTCTCCCATCCCACCTATGAGTTTTATTAGTAAGAAAATATTTTTATGTACAATATATTCTTACCAGAATGATGACTTTTGTCTATAGAACTTTCAGTAGAACTCGGTGATTCCAGCATTGTAGCATGAGAGTTATGTGTAGTATGAGGAACAGTCAATGATGATTCTGTTGTGCCTGTAGGAACAGTATCTAAGTGATGCATGGTCATCTTTGATTCTTGATGGTGTACACTAGCAACGAATTCTTCCAGTGATATATGTTCACTCATAGAGTCCATCTATTTAATGATAAAACCAGTATTATTTTTCTAATCCGATTTTGGACCAGAAATAAAAACTTTAAATATTATAGAATCACTTGAAATCACTTTCTTTAAGTATCTGTTTATAGATAAAGTCCCATTTGATCTCGGTCCGCCAGTTTCGTACTTTGCTATCTTTAATTCTCCCTATCAAATTTCAACACACTGGAATACCATAATGTTCCTGTGACAAAAGTTTCAGTTGATTTAACTGTATATACTATACTCCTCAAAATACGCAAGATTTTTGGATATGCAAAGACAGCTTATCAAGCTTGATATAAAGAAGAACACATCAATCAAGGATATATACCCCCTACCTTAGCCTTATGGGCATGTACTTGTGTTGTGACGTCACAACTAAGCCCAGCAATGGCTACTGTCTTTAGTAAATACATCAGCCAATCGTTGAAGTGTCTTATTATCATTAGCCACGCGCTAATTTAAATATGAATCTCTTAGGGGCAAAATTATTGAAGAAAATGAAAAGGAAAGATTTGTTTACAAATTTGATAATTCTTTTTCACCCGATAATTAGCCTAACACCCGCATGATGAAATTTAGCGGATCACTGAATTTATTATTCTTGAAACATATTTTTGTTTCAGATTTGGATTAAATAAACAATACATGTTTTACTTTACACAAATCTAAAATAACAAAATAATTGTTTTGAAGGCTCCTTTAAAATATTTAAATAAATTTATCAATGATAAAACACAAAAATATGATTCAAATAGAAATCACATATAATACTTAAGAATGACAACAATGCTATATATACTAAGATATAGAAATATTAGATACTCTTGTAAAGACGAATTGACTTCATTGCATAAATGGAAACATTTGTAAAAAGACAGAAAAATATTGAGAAATTGTTCATATAATATTGGCGTGCAAAGTCCGTTTTCTCAACAAACAAAAAATTAAACTAAAAATCATATTGAAATATTTTTGAAAAATAAAACAAAAAATGCAATTTTTATATGTTCAATACAAAATAATTAAAAACTCAATATTCTTAAAATAAAATGAAAAAAAAACCCAGTGTCGGACTTCATTCAATACACAACACTTTTAATATTTTTACTAATTACTTAATCCCTGTCATATTGAACGACAATTATAGCAATTATTAATAATACTGTTTTCAACAGAAGTTTAACGGAACTATAGATGTTATCTGGATGTTCACAGACTTAGTACAAGCACTTGCTAAGTCTAGCTAGACATATTTTATTGCTGTTAGCACTTGTAACTGTCATAACCAATTCAGATATTATTAAAATAGGTGTTAAAATTATATTATAATTTATTAAGACACTTATTATTTTTCAATTATGACATATAATATATATTCTGGGTTGTTTTTTTTTGGGGGGGGGGGGGGGGTAATATTTATGTTAATTAACAATATTCAATATTTTACATTGTCATTGACAAAGAGCAGTAGGTCTGTATAGTGTATGAGTGTTATTCAATAAAGTTCTTGAAAACAAAATAAGACAAAAATAATTTTTATTTTAAATAATCATAATATGTACTATAATGTATTTATTTTAATTAAGAGTCATATAATGACTGCACTAAAATTACAAGCACAAACAATTTCATTTTGAAAAAATAAACCCGATTCCTCTTTGTAAAATTATACAGTCGGAAGAAACTGTGCAAAGAGATGGACACAATTCCTTCCATGTTTGTCTTCTCGTTTTTGCAATTTTCTACCAAAAGAAAAGATGATAAAAAACTATGGTCTTTGTAACTGTAAAATGAATATTCAGATTTACCAAGATTTAAAAAAAAAAAAAACACCAAAGAAAATAATTAATAAAAATCATCAAAAAAATAATGTTTAAACATAAAATAAGAAAAACCATACTTCATTTTACATAACTTTTTAATTTCATATGATTTTAAATTCAGCAAGCCTTGAAGTATAAAAAAAATATGATTGATGATGTATATATATGTATATTAGAAGGAACAATCTGTCTTGTATTGAAAATAAAAAAGTGATAAATTCGTTTTTATTCGTTCAATTATTGAATCTTCCTCCGATTCTTTTATTAAATAAAATCATTTAGAGGATATTCCAGTAATACTTTAAGTCCTGCTTAAGATCACGAGGTGTCAAAAGGTATTTGAAAAATTCAATTTTGTCACACAAAGTGATTCAAATATATCTAATAATGATCAACATAGATAAAGTGAAAAAAAGACGGAATAATTAAAAAGTGTCAAAACGGAATAACAAGAAGAGGTAATTGTCAGAGGAACGTTACAGATTAACTACCTAAGGTCACAGACATAGTAATAGTATTAACACATCGTTACCATGCTAGTGGGACTATGAATTTATCTAAAGGGAAAGACAGGCTAATTGCACTTATGGTCAACTTTGGACAAACAAAACCTTAATTTAGGTCATCATTTTAACAGGTAGCACTTGGAAATGTCGATATATCATGTAAACAGAGTATTTAATGAATATCTAAATGTTTGAATTTATTCCAGAAGAGAAACAAAGTCGGAGACTCCTGTTTTTGTTGAATCCAGACATGTTTTGATTTTCAAAAATTTTGAACTAAGACGAATTTTGCGTTTGAGTGATGAAATTAGATTTGATTTTGCATAGAGAAACCCTGGGGCCTGTTCTCGAAAATATCCTAAGATTTGTCCTAAGATATGTCTTAGGACGATTCTTAGGATGGTCGTAGGACCTTCTTAGGAGTGATCTCGAAGCTATCTTAGGACTATCCTAACTTAGGATGTCTTAACTATGCCCTAAGTGTCAACGCAATTATTAGAAAAATAGAAATATTGTGTACAACAACTATTTCCAAAATTAATATATAGCAAACCCTTGATAAAAATACTCATAATGAAATATAAGATGTATATAAAGATTTTTTTTCAATTTCATTTAATTTTTATGCTGCATCCCATGAGTCTTTTTCTTGTTTTCTTTAATTTGCAGTTATCTATATACGTAGTTCTGTATACGATATATAACTAATGTGTAACAGTTTTTTATAATGAAGTACAGTCATTACCGTTATTTTTTGTGTGGTTACATTCGAGTGAGCTGATTTCAAATTTTCAGTGAATTACTGATTAAAGATGAACAAAAGATATCTAGTGCGCCGTTTACATTATAATAGAAAAATCATTGTCAATATACTTATTTAGATTTAAAAACAGCATAAAGGTGTATATCAATCATGTTCTACAACTTAAAGTCCGTTTTTTGGTACGAAATATCAAATTATATTACAATTTAGGGGTTAGGACCATATTAAGATACCTCCATAGATGTCCTAAAGTTAAGACAAATTGTGCGACATGTCCTAAGTTAGGACATGGTCGAGAACACGACTTAGGATTAAGATTTGTCGTAAGATTTATTTTAAATAATTTTTGTATACATACAGAAATACATTTCAGGAAACTGTGAATTTTAGTATACTCGGGATATTTAGAAGTTATAACAGTAGTAATTTCACAAATGTGAACCATCTGAGGAAAATATAATTTTGTTATAAGTAAATTACTAATAAGTAATATAATCAGATCCCATGGCATCGCGAGTTCTATGGGACCGTGTATTCACATGCAGTTTTAGCAAATTTTCGCCGCCATGTTTCTAATTTAACTACCACGGTACCATAGCACCGCGTTATATATATTAAAAAAAATCTAATTTAATACAATATATATATTGCTTATGAAATTAGCCAAAATTTACACAAAAAGAGGAAAAATTAATTGATAGCTTTATTTTTAAGCTAATTTACCCGATGTACAACTTATTGTGTGTAACTGAAATCAGTCCCTTTTTTCTATTTTTATTCTATTTTGAGAAAAAAAGGCCGAAATAAAGTAATCTATATGAATACTCAATTACATCTCTGGGAGGTATCAATCAAAATAAAAGAAACAAATAAGTGACAACGGTATAATCCCCACAGAATTGTCCAGTTTTTATATCTCATAATTAATACAGAGATTAAGTCTATCAAACATTTAACTGTTTTCTTTTAATGCTAATGAGGAGAGGACATCTGTCATCATGTTTCATTAGGTGCTATACTGACCAGTTGTTTAGCGACTTTTCCTTGTCAGTTTCATTAAAACGTCATAAAAATTACTCGCATGATGGTTCTTGATCTTATAATTAATGCATTTCTGTATAATGTTGGGTAATGTGTTAAAAGGGACGCAACTAGTGAAATCTACCCGTAATAAATACCCGATATTGATTATGTCCCCTTTACACAAACCTGTATTGGTTTTGAGATGATCTTGTCGACCAAATGTTTTTTTTAAATCACATGACTTTTGTGTGTATTGTGAGTAAACTTTGACAAATGAGTTTTTCCCCAATAAATGAGACATTCAATTACGATTTGTTAAGCAAATTTCCGACTTCCAGAGTAATACAGCGAAGGTTCTATAGGAAATATAAAACATATATATATATATCTGTAAAATAGACAAACACGTAAGTGTATCTCTAAGAGTTAAGGTTTGGGCCGATAAAACTAGCTAAACCCCGCCACTTTTATTTGATTGAAGTGCCTGTTCCAAGACAGGAAAATGAGCGGTCATGTATATGTTATATGGGTATCACATTAGCCCCTGGTTCTACAATTTTTCTATTAGATTTTAGAGTTGTTCCGACAATGTGGTATTTATTTTCTTCATTTGATCAAAAGTAAGCTATATACATATACGGTTGGTGCACGTTACGAAGATGTGTCCTTTTGGTAGATAATTCTGTTGTTAGATTTTTAACACATCACCAATGTTTAGCTCGATTCTCCAGTATTGGCGAGGAGCACTCGATACGACATCACATTATACAGTTTATCAGTGTCTTCGAAATGTGTGGGGTTTTCCCCCAACCAACAAAAGTGACCGACACGATATAACTGAAACATTGTTGAAAGCGACGTTCAAAACCGATAGCTTGACCTAACCTTATGGAAAGATTCGCTATTTTGTTAAGTTCCAGAGCAACAAAATTAATACTATATTAAATGAAATTGGCAATCTAAATACTGGTCTGGAGACAATTCCTTTCTGAAATCATCTGCAAAACTACACAATTAATTCAAATATTTCGGAAAGCTTCACACAATTATCTTTAAAATAAAATAAAACCAAAGCCAGTCGCTCCTGTTTCTACTTTGTATCTCTTTTCTTCTTTTTCCATTCTTTGATTCAATTAAAAATATTATGCTTTTTGTGTATAGTTTGTTGTCATTACGTGTAACGTTTCTAAGGAGACGACTTTTACAACTTGTGGTTCAATAATTTTGATTATATACAATAAAGTATTAATTCTAACCATTTCTTTTCCAAAGAGAAACAAAACGGTTTTTATTTTGTATGGATTATATATATCTACAGTGTACTTTAAATCAAATGAAAAACAAACACCAAATTCATTTGCGATGAAACACAATGAGGCCACGCACTTCAGGCAAATTAAACTCATACAAATTGGTCCTTAACTTCATCAAAGAAGACAAGATTTATGTCTGTACTCTTACTTACCTATATGTTTTAGCAGTTCAAATTTATCCAGCATCCATTGTTTACTGTATTTTTTTTTATATGATGCAAAAATAAAAGTTTCTGAAGCTAGTTTGCACAATTTTAAATATTGTAAAACGCATGTTGAAATTCCGCAAAATCCTCATTTATTAAATCATAGATATACATGTTTAATCTTAAATTTACAAAATACAAAAGCCCAGTGATAACTAAGCAACACTTTGCTGAAAGACGATTATAGACACGTTTGGATATTCAGCGATGTTTACAGACAGCTCTAAGGATGATGATAGAGTTCCACCCACGGCTGTCTGGGCAGCATGTTGCTTCTCTCCGTCTTCCATCTACATATTCTATTTTTACTGGAAAAACAAAAGCCATATAATGATTGCTCTAAAATTTGCTTCTTCATCTGATAAACCATATTCAGAACATGCTTTTATTTCTGTGCATGCATCTTATTGGTTGTTAGGAAGGACGTTATTTATCTATTTAAACCTAGTCAAATAGATATCTAGGGGAACATAGTCGTGGATCAGAAGGCAAGGGGTGCTATACAACTAACTTATATTCCTTATACAGATTTAAAACGTTTAAATAGTAAAATATAAACTTGTATTTAATTTTTATTCTTTTCGTTTATTAATTTTATTTTGTCCTTTTAATTTGTCGATATCTCATCATAGTTTTATGTTTGTAATGTCTTAGCCAACATTTCCTTAGTTTAATTTTAATGTGTTTAATTAAAACTTTGAGCCACGATATGTCTGAAATATCAGCAAAGTGAGTAAGTGAGTTATTATAGTTAAACACCAAAAAGGCAATATCTCAGCTATATCATGACGAGAAAAAGTTACATTAGATGAAATTATGATGATGTCCACTTTGTACTAGACCAACATGCTTAATTTGATTTTTAGAGTGGTATCTCACTGAAAGAAGTCCGTGGGTAGATATGTCGCTCCAACAGTTTTTTCAATTCAAATCAATATCTTTATTCTTGAAATTGAATATATCTATATTACAAACATTTGATATAATTATGCTATAATCTTATATATACTGCTCCTAAAGCACTGAAGTAGAATCATCAACAGCATATGCACCAGTTTACTGGATTTCGTGTTTGTATGTTTATGGTGTTTAGTTCCTGTCTTATTTCTGTCTTGGTGTTGTAGCATATTCATGCTACTTATTCCTGAACTTTGACTTTCTACATTCGTCTTTTATCATTTCTTCCATACTGAATCCCATATATAAAGCTACGCAGATATACCCGGCGTTTATACATATAGATTCTCCTTCAGTTGCCCATGTGGGTTACGATATTTCTCCACTCTCGAGAGTTAAATTCAGTTGCCCATGTGGGTTACGATATTTCTCCACGCGAGAGAGTTAAATTAAAATTAAAATAAAAAAAAAATCGAGCCTCGTCAGCGAACGATTAAAATCTTACCCTCGGGTGTCTGAGATTTCCCTGTCTTGCACTTTTGCCGGTGTTAGATTCTATATATCTACAAAACACTACACAGAAAACTAAGCATAAGTTTTCTTTTTTTTTAATCGTAGAATACAAAGTATATTCTTTTCTCAATTACACACATACTAAATATTGGAAGAAAATATATAAAGGAGTTTGAGATACGTCTCGGGCTACAATATTTTGATGGGTGAATTCACTCGTCGCAACTTCGGCTGATTCCGTACCTTCATCAAACCTCGTCCGTATTACGATAGTTCCCATTGGAACTACTTTCGGAAATCTTCAATGAAGGAGGTATTAAAGTAATTTCACTTTCGAATATTCGTCCAATAATAATATATTTTCATTCGTCGCAATGTCGGCTGATTCCGTACCTTCATCAAAGACCAATATTTTTCAAAGCAAACTCTATACACTCATCTATTGTCGCCATTTTAGAACTGCGCAATGTTTGATTGAAGTGATACGGTTTTCCGGCGAAGAAATGTGACGCGTAGACGCATATCAAATACCGTATTACAGCCAAGAGATTGAGGAAAAGAAGCGGACTTACCCGAGGTTTGCCGATTGGGGTGAATTATGTGATTAAAAAAAAAGATAACTTTTAGTCCTTTAATAATTTGTTCAAGCCAGCCGTAGTAATCTTTCAAAATTATTTTTTACACACGCTTATTTTAAACTTTATAAAACACACATTAAACGTTTTATTTGTGAAACGTATAGCATGTTTTTATTTTTTGGATTGCTTTTATATTATACATTGCACACATTATAAAACACACAATCGTGAACAGTAAATATTATCCATTAATTTGTCACATATATTGAAGAGATACTTACATAAACATTTTGGAGGGACAGATATTTTAACTTTTAGGGGAGAGGCTATGTCTCCCTATTTATTTTTTGCATCTCTCAAGCCAATTATTTTTTTTCGATGAAAATGGCGACTGAAATAGAGAAAACGATAGCTCCCCTAAATGTTAAATGGTCGTTCCCGTATACTGGTCAGAAATCTGGATAGAAAGGCATGCAACACAAAGGATAAAGATATAAAACGCTAAGTTTTTTTCTTATTGTAATGGACAGATTGTTTCAAGGAAAGAAGGGTCGTGATAAAATATTTTACAGACACCATTACATTATAAATTATGATGTGGTTCAAACATAACGGGACGAGTGATCAATAATATCCATGTAAATTAGCGGCGAGCTTTAAGATGGAGCGTCTTGCCAGATGAACGCTTTAAGTATCTATTTCTTATTATGCAAATTAGCAACACGACATCAAACACACATATAATAGAAACACTCGAAAACGACCGAGGACAATACCCGTACAAAGAGATCCGTTCGATATAACGATGTTATAATGACGGTCCCTAATTCTTTTGGAGAGAAGGTACTTGAAAAGTTTATGGGCGACCATGTGCTGTCCTGTTGTAAAAAAAACTGTTGTTGACGTGAAACACGAAAAGGGTGGATAAAAATGACACGGTATTGAGAGATTTTTTGTGTAATTTTGACAAACTTTCAAAAATATTGAAAACCTCCAATATCTAATTAGATTTGAATTTGCAGTGCCTATCCAAAATAAAATGCGATTTTGACATGACAGTTGTTTTTTTTTGTGGAGAATTTGACAGGCATGTATGTAAAACATTTTAAATGGTAAACAAAACTTTCCTGGCTCTATTGTAAACTGAACGAAATATGAAAATTTCGAGAAAAAAAAAATGATGCAATAATGTTCGGTAGCACCCAATATAATTAAAATTAGATCTCAGCACTTAATCGCCTTTTTTTCTGCTTGGCCACTGAGTGGTAGCTTCCACGCAGTGTCCAAGCAAAATAGAATAATAAAAAAAAAATAATAATAATAACAGGCCAGTGCGAATATCAAATTTTAATTAAATTGGGTAGCAACGTTTAACTACAAAGGTTGCCGAAACTACCAATTCCACCTCTAATTTTGTCTAGTCTGCAACCAGATTAAAAATAAAAAGTTTAAACAATAAATATTTGTCTATTTAGACAACATTACATATGTACCATTATCCATGCATGTTTGTTTTTTGCAATATTTTTTTTTTGTTTAAAGAGCAAGAATTGTATTTTAATTAAACCACCAAAGTTGTATTTTTGATGGAACTTACGCGGCAGTCGCGTGGCGACCTAGCTTTACTTGACTCCACAAAAATCCATGAATTTAAGAAGTAGATTTAGAAGCATCAAAGAAAATCTTTTATCTATGTTGGACATCCTATGATATATTTCATTTCATAAGATATAATTTTTTTTATCAGTGTGATAAGTTTGTTGGTGTATAGACGAATTAATTATGAATTCTTTGAGTTACTATTTACAATATTTTGCTAATTTTTTACTCATTACATCGTAGTATGTTACGCAAGAACGTGTGTAATTTAATTCTGAACTTTATTAAAAAGAATCATAGTAAGATTATTTAGAGTATATTGGACGAACGTTTTCATTGAAAAGGGGGATCAAAGTCAACTCGCTTTTGGGTTTAGTAAGGATTTATTTCGCGTTATGAGACAAATTTATTGACATGAATTAATATTACAGAAATGAAAAATAAAATAGTAACGACGGAAAAACACAGGAACAGATGCATGTTGGTATAATTCGTTACAAATTGTGGTTTGAATAATTCAAATTGTGATGAATGCTTACATTTTTCTTTCAAGTTGGGATTAGCACGGTGTAAGATAAATCCCCTCTTTTTATTAAGTAATGTTTTCAGATTTTTTTCTTAATTAATGACTATATTAAATGGTAGCAATGAAATGAGTTGTAAAGAAACATCATCGCACGCTTTTTATCATCCCTTGAAATTGCTATTGCCGGATGTTTTTGGTACACTAAGAACTTGTTAATTGCACGTGAAACTTAGTTATTTTATCTTTTCTTTTCTTTTATTTCTTACAAATGAAAAAAGAAAAGTAAAGTGGCATAGTTTAGGGACAAACACGTTAGTCCCCGAATTCGACCACCACACAAATATTCACACAATCAATTAGGACGTATTGGAGACATTAAATTTGAGAAATTAGTGTAAAATATTTCGTCCTGAACAGATAGCATTGACTGTTCGGGTCGAGTCAGCTTTAAAGCTAAAACGCGCTTCTGAGACCCCAAAATAATACTTTAATCATTTTTTATCAAAGATACACAACTAAAATATCAGTTCATACCGTACTTGTTTTACCATCAGTGTGAAAAAAGTGGTATTCATTATATTAAAAAATATTTAGACTAAGTATATTTGATGAAAAATACAATGGAGTTTCACTTATTAGAAGAGTAATTCTTCAGGAGATGGTTAATCAAGATTTGTTGAAACATGATTTGATTTAAACACATCTAAGTTAAAATATGATTGGCTTAGACATCTAGCGCAGTGTAACTCGAAAACTCGGATATCCACGACATTTCTCAAATTCAATGGTGTTTCATTTGGACACAATTTAATGTTATATTCGAAACGTGTATTTAGACCTCTTGCATAGCTGACCTTAGACGGTTTGGCTACTCCCATTTAGGCCCTTTGGTTTTCTGGCTCCCGAAAACCTGGCTTCCCAATCTTTGCCACTAATTTTACATGATTTCCATTCAAGTGCTATATAGCAATACTGAAGAAATCAAGAATGTCATATTTCACTTTGCTGCAAATCAGAATTTTGAATTCTCGTATTGAGTTTTTGTTCGTATTAATATTCTTAAATACCAAAAGCGAAAATAAATTTGACAATTTCAATAGTGACAACATCACACTTAAGAATATTATTTATTATTACATACTTAGTTAAAATAAAGGCGTTTTTGTATGACCAATATGACCGGAAGTAAACTGTCCATATTTTCACACCCCGGGAAAATAACCGGTTATTAGGTGCCCCTCGTGCGTTTCAGAAAAAATAAACAACTTCCGGTGTTTACGTCTGCAGATGTAGGAAGTATATAATAAATAGTTTAATACATGGGCATTTCCATATTGGCCTGGTTATCATCCCTCGACCCATATTGGCCCTCGACTTCGTCTCAGGCCAATATGGGTGTCGCGGGATGATAACCATGCCAATATGGAAATGTCCATGTATTAATCTGTATTTATTGATTAATGTGTTAAAAATAAATTTCTTTTCCACACAAACATGTGATTTCTAGCGTAGTGATATGCTCAAATTATTATGATAACAAACATATGTCACTTCCGGAAGTGAAAATATCATTTTCATTTTCACTAGTGGAATTTTTACATATTAATTACTAACCTTCTCTCTTTGTCAAGAAAGTTTGTTAGTCATACCTATGGTAATTGGGGCTTTTTTTTATGGGTATCAAGATTTGTTTACTAAAAGGGAACTGCTTTCGATATTATAGTTTGGAGACAGCATCAACTGACATCTTTTTGTTGCTGTTGGTTAACCAGTCTCGATTTTTCATTTCTCTGTTTTAATAAGTTGTTTGAAAAAAAACCCATTACCAATGGGATCTTAAAAAATCTTTGATAAAGGTTTGAAAAATTATATGCGACATTAAATAATCACGACAGGTTATAAATATAAAATAGTCATTGTCTATGATTGGCATTGGTTTAATGATAATATACTAGACAATGACAATAAAGTATAATAACTCATTGGTAGAATCATACATGATATTAAAGTATAATAGCTCATTGGTAGAGTCATACATGATATTGATCGTATATTGTAATATTTTTTCTAACTATTTGTAAGTGGGATATCATCTCAGACTGGTTATCTAAATACATATCCGCAAAACAAGTATTTCATCCATTTTGTATTCAGTTCAATCTTTTAACACATATCATATAATACTAAAAGTATTTGATTTTCCTATGCACAATGACATTTTCCAAAAATAAGTGATAAACTTTGGCAGTGGCTTGCGACAGGCAGATGGTTTTCTCCGGGTATTCCGGTTTCCTCCACCAATAAAACCGCCCGCCACAATATAACTAAAATATTGTTGAAAGTGGCGTTTAACCCCCCTCCCCCCACTCAAAAGACGATTGTCACGTGTCTTGCATATTTATATAATACGTATCGTCTTTCTCCCTATTAATTTATGACTGGTACTATGAAAATGTATAATGCTAGTCTAAAACTGGTCGTCAAAAATTGTTTCCTTTTGTATTTATGCTCCAGATTCCGGTAATATCATCAAGACAACAATTCTGGTATCAGGTAAAATTCTCTTACATACCGATATATCACTCCATTTGTAATGTTTCCTACATTATGAAAAGAAAATTTTAACAGTAATGGTCAACAATTCCACCAATATCAACAAAAATGAACAATCGCCTCTCACCTCGAATAACTGAGCACAAAAAGAGTACAACACATTGCATTGTGAATCCAGGTTCTGGCTTGGGACATGCACAGACATGTGGCGAAATTAAACCAGATAAAGGGACCCCACTAATAATTGGATATCCAACAATACATATATAAACAAACAATAAAAACACGCAGAGATTCGCTTCCACCAAAAATATTATACACTGTCACAAATACGAATGACAACATAAACATGGACATTACAATAGCTAGCAAGGTCAATGAACTGACTACTAGCTAGGAAGGGTATATGTTGATCAAAGAACATTTCTCTTTGAACAACAAAACATATTAACTCATACATGTACTTCTAACAGATTGAATATGACATTTATAAGTGTTGCATTTCCAACAGTTTCCAATGGTTGGGAAAATCTGGCATTTTGTGAATTGATACAAGAGATTAAATAATAATTGTCATATTGTATGATCTGTGTTAATGCGAGTTTATGTAACAAAATGCCAGTTTAAACTTCTAGGGATAACTACAGTTTACCACAGGCTTGTTAAAGGCTTTTAACGTAAGTTAAAGGCTTTTAACATAACAGGTTGGAAGAGCCCTAAAATCTCAAAAGATTCTCGCAGCTTTTCCTAGATTTTCTCGATAAGTGTTCGAAGTATGAAAAACTATAGCGGAGAATATAAAACTGATGCCTCCGTTTCAATTACAAATAACTGCATCGTCAAAGTTTAAGACATTTTCATATCCAAGAAAAAGTACGTTAAGCTCGGTAGAGATCGCGCTCAAAGCCCTCACTATACCAGAGACTGTATTTCCATACATAGCGACTGTAATTCTGAGGCTTCCGTAATATTGCAATTATATTTGTTTGAGGAGATTGGATGTAATCCCTGGATGATGATGTTGTCGGATTCAACAGAACGTTTTAATACCCCTGGATTACGGAAGGAAATTGAGTTGGCATTCGACTTGGTAATGATGCTCGTTATAACGATAGAAACGGAGTTTGAAGACAGTCAGTAAAAGATAAAATATTTGATGTAAATTTCGTTCAATCATATTCCACGATTTCCCTGTTACGCTTGTGGTAAAATAATCATTATATCACAGTTTGAATAGGCATTTTTGTTTTATATGCAATAATATTAATTAGATATATAATAATTTTCCAGATGGAACGAATATTTGTGAATAATTTAATTTTCACAAAGAACACTTTTTGTTATTAAATGTGTGTAGTTGGATTTTTAAGTGCAAATAAAAAATAAAAGTAAAATATTTCATTTTTACGTATTAACTACGCATTTAAATTATCACACTAATTGATGCTTACGACAATAAAACTGAAATTCTGTACTAGAAAATATGTTTCTTTACGGAAGTGTAAGACTCCACACATTTTGATGTTCACATTTCTGGCTAACTACTATGAATATGTAGGCGTTGATTTTTAACCTTTACAAACATCCATTAATAAGAAGGCAGTGAATTAAATGTGTGTAATTCGCCCCCAAATAGTTAGCTATCGTTAATATATTAAACGTCTTGCATATAAAAATGTATAACAATGTACACAAGAGATGAGGAAACTGTATATACATTAACATTTAAAACGAATAGAATGATTTTCCTATTGTAGAATCAAATTTTACGCCTACTTTTGTCCTTTATGTTTTACTAGAAGCACGGATTTTAATAGAGAGTTAGGGTTATGGTGTTTAACGCCACTTTCAACAATATGTCAGCTATATTGTGGCGGTCAGTTTTATTGGTGGAAGAAACCGGGGTACCCGGAGAAAACCTGTCGTAAGTCACTGACAAACCTTATCACAAAATGTTGAATCGAGTACATCTCGCCATGAGCGGGATTCGCACTCATAACTTTAGTGATGATAGGCACTGATAGCACAAGTAGTTGTAAATTCAACTACCATGCGATCATGACTACGACAGCTCCAATACTGATATATTAAGATGGGTTGGCTATTTGGTATTTATTGTCACGTACAGATATTTTTCAGCCATATCATGACCACCAAACGTCACGATGAAGGACAGACCGGACAGCCATACCAAACAGATCCGTAATACCACCAAGAAATCTACCAAAAAAAAATGCAGAATAAATTCATCAAATCTGTACGTCATGAGAGTTACCTCCATCGAAGATTGCTGAATATGGTTTAATGAACACTCGTGTAGAAGTATCAATAAAATACTACTGTCTCGTCTCTAGTGCTTTTTCAAAACTTAAACATTAAAAATAAATTCAAAGTACAAATTCAAAACGACCAGATTGTTTAGGTATGAATGATGACATATCTATGTTCTGGAAGTTTTGGTATATATTTTGACACACAATTAAAGAATAATAACATAATTTACTTAAATCTAATCTGAATGTTTTGAAGTAATGAATTATGTCCCTTGTTGAACTTGTTATTTGGTCATATTCATATATATGTTTGTCATGTATGTAAACGAGAAAATCTGAATTTTAATATGATCACAAGAAAAGTCTGAAATATTTTCCGTCTGATTCAACATTCAAGCTATCTTACCGTGCTGTGGAGTATCTATAAGGTTAAACTGACATACAATAGTCGACAAACCGCTACGCAGAAAAGTAAAGATTTAGTAACATGAACCCCCCTAAAAACCAGGGATCACTCATATGTTCTTGCAGTTCCTGTTCCACTATGTGACAATATAACTATTGGAGATGAATACCATTACATAATGGAATGTGAACATTTTTCAAACTTTAGAAATAGGTTCATCGTTACAAATTTACGAGAAAGACCAAATATTCTTAAATTTAAACATATCATGACTGCTTTTCAAAAACAAAATTTAGAAAAATTATGTAAATTTATACGAAATATAAATAAATAATTTGTTCTCTAGACTGTCTTACACCCATGTCTTTGTTGTATATACTGTATATATGTTTATATCTATTTTGTATTTCTTATTGTATATTTATGTCTTCTCTGTACCGTTGTATTGTGAGAATAAAGATGATTGATTGATTGACTAATGCTACCTATGTAATCGTTCACTGAATCATTTGAATTTGACAATTCAGAATCCAAATCTTCATAATAACACTGAAACCATACTTTAAACATATGTTATTGTCATACAAAATAAGACAAATGGATAAGAGACAAGTTGTAAACTTTTGAAGTCTTCTCCGGTACATATATAAACATTAGCAATGACAATATACATGTATTATAAATACAGATAATATGAATAACTACTACAGCAAAAAATGAAGATAACATAACAGGACAAAAACAGTTCTATTGGTTGGAATATATAAGAGTCAGTTTTGTATAATACTTATCTTTAAACACACATACAAGGTCGTTGTCGTCTGATGTGTATTCAATATATAAATTTACTAGACAAATCTTTTAGAGTTAACCATGTATTTTTGGACGAGCAAGAAGAGTTTAGAGTTTTTGTCGT
This sequence comes from Gigantidas platifrons, assembly GCA_002080005.1. Classification (NCBI taxonomy): domain Eukaryota; kingdom Metazoa; phylum Mollusca; class Bivalvia; order Mytilida; family Modiolidae; genus Gigantidas; species Gigantidas platifrons. Next base: position 649,779 of record MJUT01061120.1, read on the forward strand.
TTTCGATGCCTATATCAAAACCCAAATTACTCATGCCACGGAATAGTTATATTCTGTGCTCAGTATATATATTACATTTTAAAAAGAAATGGTCCACAGACTCGATGTAATTTCCACAATCACAATTACAAGAGGCAATTAAAAATTACATCTAAATAGATCACATTTGAGGCTACTGCATTTTTGACGTTAACAAACATGTAATATATTAGCAATTCTTATATCAGTAGAAAAATATAATGGTGGTTTGTCAGGCATGTCATAAACTTTTAGTATTTCGTTTTTAAACATTTGTTGGCAAGGAGAATTTCTCAAGTCTGTTGGCAGATTGTTTCAGAGTCTAATGGTACTTGGGAAAAAAGAACTTTGATATAAACTAAGTCCTCCTGGGGGAATTGTGAAGTTTTTAGAGTTTCGTAAATTATAGTTATTGGTTTGACCCACCGTAATAGGTAATACATCTTGGAAGATAATCAGGTGATTGGCCTCTGACTATGCCATAGAATAATGAAAGTTTTCTTTTTTCACGCCTAACTGAAAGTTTTCCCCATCCCGTTTCCTTATAGATAGACAGTAAGCTTGCATAAGACGTTATTTAGACGGTTTTTTTGGGTTTAAACCGGTTACTATACGTGCGGCTTCAAGTTGAAATTTTTCAAGCCGGCGAGAGTACAATCATCCCAAACCTCACCTGCATATTCCAAAAGTGGACGAATAAAAGTTAAATACATAGTTTTAAGGAAGTTTCGAGATACCTTAAATTTAAGTTTTCGCAGAACTGCTACTTGATTGGAAGTTTTTTCAATAATAGTATTTATGTGGTTTGACCACTTAGAATCTGCACTTAAAGTGATACCTAAATGCTTATGACATTTTACCGGATAAATTCTAGTATTATCTATCCAGAAGAACAAACCAGGGGGTATGTCTCTAGTATTAAAATAGACAATGTCAGTCTTAGTATGATATAAGTTTGACTAACTATTGTTTGGACCATTCTGAAATATTTTTTAAGTCAGTATTTACCATGTTGCATAAACTATTAATTTCATACGATTTTTCTCCTATGGATGTGTCATCTGCAAACAATATGTACAAACCTATCGTTTCATCAGTACTGTCATGTAGCCATGTACTTCACGATTTTGCACATCTGCATGTAGTTTCGTCCGTAATAACATGATTGAATAAGAGGGTTATATAAACAACACACATTTTACAGGTGCGGAGTAGGAGAATCTACAATGCTACCATTTGGACCTACTCGTTTCCAAAATGTAATTGCGATTTTGTACTGTTCTCGAAAAAAATATTGCAGTTTTGACCTTTCTTCTACAGTTGCAACCTGATTTTCTAATTTGTCGGTGTATTATGTCATCAAGCATCATTTAACAGTATTTCATCTATATTCATAACGAGAACAAGTTCACTAGCAGTTAATAAGATAAGATTGATTGATTAATTGATTGATTGTTTGTTGCTTAACACACGGAGGTAAATATTTCATGCATACCCAGTACGAGAACAAGTTTAACAAAATCAGAAAAGTATACAGAAATGAAGGTGGAATGGGAAAACATGGCTAACGACTTTTGACTGCCACTAAAATATGAACAGCCGAGCATGGGCGAGAAATGTAGTTCCTATAGCGGCTACAATGCGGTGGCAATAAAAAAAAGTGGCACTGGGATTTTTCTACGAAAACAGTTACTCTTAGCAAACTGTTATTATTAGAAGCGACAGCAACTTGTCATTCACGTACAACAGCTCACGTAGATTTCTCTAAATACGAAAAGCTCAATTTATGCTTCATACTAAGGTTCTTCATTCACAACCGGTAGGCGTCCTTATCTGGAGACGGATGTACATCGGCCGCCAAAATATGTCGCATTTCAATATCTAGAGTTCATTTGTGCTTCACACAGTTTTATAAACATTGCCAGACTACATAAAACGTGGTAGATAAAAAAAAGAGGATCTTTATCATGAGAGAACATATCACATAAAAAGAGGATCTTTATCAAGAGAGAACATATCACATAAAAAGAGGATCTTTATCAAGAGAGAATATATCACATAAAAAGAGGATCTTTATCAAGAGAGAATATATCACAAAAAAGAGGATCTTTATCAAGAGAGAACATATCACATAAAAAGAGGATCTTTATGAAGAGAGAACACATTTCCTTTGACAATTACTATATCTTTTTTTCATCTCTTTAGAGAAATGACTTTTGTTAAATAATTTTGTTTTTCCATTTGGACAGACACTAGATGTAGCTCATTGACTATCCAAGAGTAACACAGTGTATGCCACATGTGGAACGGCAACTACCTACCCTTCCGGAGAACATGAGTTCACCCCGTGTTTTAATGGGATTTATGTTTCTCAATTTTTAGTTTTCAATATTGTATTTTGACGACCATTGTTTGTCTAATTGCTCCTTTTGATATGACAACTGTATTGTCTGTCCTTCTTCATGGCGTCTGATTACGAGTTTGGTATCTTTAATATTTTCCAACTCGTCAACTCAGTAATGTTAAAGATATATGTTGAATCGCAATAGGACCGATATTAAATTTCGTTAATAAGACAACTACGTGGTTTTGCAATTGCGTGTTTGAACATGTTCAAGTAAAGATTGATTGCTATTTAAGATCATGCGAGCAGTATTTCAGCTATATCCATGACGATAACAAGTGTATATATCATGATGGTAAATATGAATATTAGATAGAGCTATGTACGGTTGTTTTGTATATCCCAAATAAAAGGGGATGTCCTGGATAAAATGTCGGAAACGTTTACCGTGCAACCAGTCGACAGTGAAAAAGTTGCACAGTAGGAGCTGATGCAAATGGTATTTTACTTGCAGGGAGGGTATCATTCTTCATGCATAAGCCACATATCCTTCTTGGTTCAACCTATTGTTAAGCTACATGCTGTGCAAATGTGACCCACTCTTTCCAAATAATAGATTTATCCAATGAGATTTTCAATTATACGATTATGCTGCAGATGTGAGCTATTGAATACTACAGTTACAACTTTGTGGCCAACCTCTAAGAGAACGTTATGATGTGTGCTCCACCACTTTTCAAAAACGGTCACTTGAATTTGCAGAGAAACATGAATTGGACAATGTTCAATACATTCGTTGTCATTGAATGAATGTAGAACAATTTAATTCCACCAAACTCATTTTTTTGGCTTACTTATTTAGTGGGGCCAAGAATGAGTACGGCGTTGGTAAAATAAGGCATTTGTATTCTAAGTCGTATTTGTCTGTCAATTTGAGAGGTTAATACCCTTAAATATCAGTATTAAAAGAATAAAATTATATGCATGCTGCTTTTCTCATATGGACGCAAAATAAATGTATTTCTACAGTGTATGTAAATTTATATAATTACAATGTAAATTATTCATAAAAGTTTTATTTGGCCACATGAACAAGACTATAGACAATTAAGTTAAGTCCATCTATTAACAGTCAATTATATATATTTTAACTTGGTATGTAAAACTATTGTGAAAAGGGGATATTTGTCTTATTGCACTGGGTCAATATTGATTAACAACCCTCTAGAACAGTACTTTCTACCAGAATATATTCTCTGATAGGTCCACATTGCCTTACATTTGTCACCAACTTCCTTTCACAACATATTTTACTCAATATATCATACTGCCAACATTCGTTTACATTGACGATCTGGAGTATGCTATAAACACAGGATCCTTTACTTTACACTTTACTCATGATATCAATCGCAGGTAGAACAACATTTCTGTCTATGACAAATCAAATTATTGTAGAAAGTGTTTTCCTTGTTGTCTCACGGGGCGTCGTGGTCGTGATAGTATGGTAGTTTGATAGCTACCTATGAAAACAGTGCCTATCACCACTAAGGTTATGAGTTTGAACCCTCTTAGGCAAGGTGTACTCGATACAACATTATGTGATAAAGTTTGTCAGTTACTTGCGGCAGGGTACTCCGGTTTCCTCCACTAAAAAAACTGACCGCCACGATATGATTGAAATATTGTTGCAAGTGTGGCACAAAAAACCTAAATAAATAAATAATTGTTGGACGATGTCTATTGAAATACCTACACAATGATCTTTAAACTAATTTTTATTTAAACATCTTTTCAACTAGTTTATCAAGAGAGTTAGTTTGTTTATATCAGCTAACACGCTACAGTACTAATAACCTATAATTTTCACGTCTAAGAAATGTCAAAATTACCACAAACTTTGTTGGAACGATATAATTAAAGAAAATCTCAGACAAAATTGAACAAAACTGATGAAACTTTATGACTATCTAATGAAATAACGGTTTGCATTTCAAACAGATTAAATGACCCTCGCCGTGATAAGATATTTGTATGCTAATAGCCAATCATCGATCGCGTTACATGCCGATCAATTGTCGTAGATGGATTACGTTTGGCAGCGGGATAAAGAATGATCGGTATCATTACCGCGGTTAAATATGGATAATCGAATCCCTAAGTTTATTTCAATTTGCAATTGTACAATGAATAATGACGAAAATGACAATTCGTCTTTCCCTGATGAAGACTCGTGGGTCAGTAACGGTAATTGAACCATATTTCTAACAAATGTTCTGTCAAAGGTGACGTAAACAAATGCATCAATATCTATACACTCTTGGTGACTTGGGACTAATCTAATTTTAAGTGGAAACCGAATACAGAAGAAAACGCATTATAAAAAATTTTTGTTAGATGAAAACTCAAAAGAAGATGGCTTGGTGTCGTCATAATATACCTGATGCCAAAAATATAACATGACGAAGTAAAAAAATATAACATATGAAGAAATAGACGTCAAAATGAGAACACATGTTAATTGAGGTCAAAATATAACAAGGGTCAAATACAGTTAATGTTACGACACGATAGTGAAACAGAGTTAACTGAGTCAAAAATAGAACACGGGCAAAGGGCAATCAAAATAAATATATATTTAAATCCATGGCTGATCACCGCTAATGTGTCTTACTCTCATTTGTTTTACAGGGTTCATGTTTTACTTATCTTATTTGTATATATACATGTATTTACTTATAGTCGGTGTCCAAGATGATGTCGATATCATGTGATGTTCGTGTCATTTAACAGTAAAATGACGGGTGTCACCTTTCCTAGGAATCCGAGTTCTCCTAAGCCCTTTTTTGTTTCGTGTTGCTTAATCTTTATTTTTCTGCTTAGTGTTTTGTCTCCTATTGTTTTCTGTTGGTAATTGTATTGTTTGTCCTTTTTCGATTTGAGGTCTCATATTGGCCCTTTAACATCTTCAAAGTTTTCTCAAGAGCGAGCGGAAGTTCATTCATAGGGTTAATTAAATCGATAAAATGTATGCATATATTTGGATGGCAAGTCAAACTCGTTCATAGGTTGAAACATCAACATCTATTGAGACGCATTTCTTTTATTGACTTCTAGTATGTCAATCTAGCAAGCATATAAAAACATGTACTACATGATACGATTTGATCTGGCCATGATACAGTTGAAAAGCTGTTCACTTGGAAATAAATAACATTCAATCATTATGTATGACAAAAAATAAAATTCCCTTAAGCACCGATTAATATATTCATAAAAATGTTGCAGATTTATATAATATATTTTGCATATTCATAAAAATATTGCAATAACCATACAATTTTTTTTACAAAGATTGTTTCTTTAGCAACAATATAATTCTGCTCACGGTTTCAAGCATATTTGTCATCCTCATGCGAACATAATGAATACCATCAACGACGTTACAGAAATTGAGACATCAAATTTTGATCCCCTCCTCTTTTCTACGATTTTCCAATTAGATTTTTGAAATGTTGTGAAGGTATGGTGTTTTCTTGTTTTTCATTTTATTGTCATAAAAAGAGATACTTTTGATATATATATGTCATATGAGGAAAGAATTAAATACTTTTGATATATATGTCATATGAGGAAAGAATTAAATACTTTTGATATATATGTCATATGAGGAAAGAATTAAATGTTTCTAATTGATATATATGTCATATGAGGAAAGAATTAAATACTTTTGATATATATGTCATATGAGGAAAGAATTAAATACTTTTGATATATATGTCATATGAGGAAAGAATTAAATACTTTTGATATATATGTCATATGAGGAAAGAAATAAATGTTTCTAAGCTTAATCACCGCTTAGACTTAAATCTATAAAAATATAAAGCAAAACTTGGAAAGGAGTTGAGAATTTTTGTTTTTAATAAGTTTACGACGAATACCTATATCAAAAGATTTCCAATATATTGTGGTCTTACTTTTGTGTTCAAGTTGTTCGATCTGAGAGGTGGTTGTTGGTTTTGTTGATATTGGTGGAATTGTTGACCATCACTGTTTAAACTTTCTTTAGGTGAGAGGTGGTTGTTGGTTTTGTTGATATTGGTGGAATTGTTCACCATCACTGTTTAAACTTTCTTTAGGTGAGAGGTGGTTGTTGGTTTTGTTGATATTGGTGGAATTGTTCACCATCACTGTTTAAACTTACTTTAAGAAAAAGCTTGTTAAAGCACTATATCTTGGTGACAGAAAATGTTTTTCAGTTTTTAAAAAAGACATAGCCCCCCTTTTCTCTAAAATCAACCTACCTATGCAATCAGCGCCTATCACCACTAAGGTTGTGATTTTGAACACCACCCAGGAGAGATATACTCTCATATATATGTGATAAAGTTTGTCAGTAACTTGCGGCGGGTCGATGGTTTTCTCCGGGTACTCCAGCAATAAAACTGACCACCACGATATAACTGAAATATTGTTGAAAGTGGCGTTAAAACATCATAACCCTAAAATCAACCACACTTTATTAGTTGAATATGTTCTAATATCTAGTACTTATTAAGCATTATTAGAATGAACTGTCTTGTATAATTGTGTTATAGAGGAAGACAAATAAATAACAAATATTTTCACAAACGGCTGACATTTGTGTTAATCATCTCATCAGATTGCCACTATTGCCCATCTATTGTGATAGTATCGTTTTTCCACGATTCAAATTATGATGAAGTTGATAAGTTAATTTAGTTAAATAGATTGCTAATTAATCCTTTCCAAATGAAATGCGACACACGACGATAGCTATCAGTTCTCTGATACAATTCCCTATGGTGTTAATATGAGAAATATTTCATGCTCCTTAAGGATGTTTTTATCAAGATCGTGTCTGTAAAGGAAAATTAAAGAAAGAAGAATGAAGAAGTAAACACGACTATCTGATACAGTTTACTCAAATGTTTATAAATTTGTAATTTACCACAATAAAAATCGATTCAGAACGTTAATAAAAAACAATTCGTCAGCTTTGACTTTTTATATTTGACGTAATTAATGTGTCTGTTTCTTCAGATCTGAAAATCTTAGACTCATCTTCTTAGCTAATTATGAATTGACATCGTTGTTGTATTTCTCATGGGTTATTATGAAATTAGTACAAAAACAAGTTACAAAAAAAACAAAAAAACAAAAACAACTTTAACACCCTACGAAAGGAACACATAAAGTTCACTAATTCAGAAGCAGAAAACATATGTTCTTTTAAGCAGCCCACCTATTGTGCGTGTAAGTTCATTAAAAAGAAAAAGTGCTATATCAGTTAAGCCAAAAACTTGACTATATATGTTTCAATTAGCTATAGATGTAAATCGTTTTGTCATTATTAAAAAAAAAGATATTTTGTTTTTCAGTCAAAATTCGGATCTGTTAAATAATAAAATGAAATACAAAAATACCACACTCTCGGAACAGTTCCAAAATCCAATAGAAAAATAATAGAAACATACTTTTTAAACTATGAAATGTATATAAGACCATTATACATGCTTAATGGTCGCTACTAGAAATTAATTAACCATTATATTTTATTTGTCTCAAGCTGTATTTGAGTATTTGAGTTTGTCATCCATGAACTGGTATATTATACCACCAATGAGTTACTAAGTAGAAGTTTATACTATCAAGGACATGTTCTTACATTCACTTTTTTTAAATGTCGTGCAGTGATATCTTTATCCATAGCTTCGTACATTTCAATAATTATTTATTATAACAAACTTGACATTGCAATAAAAAACTAGAAAATTGAATGCCCCCGTCCCCCGTCTCAAAAACCCCCCCCCTCACCCCAATTCCAATTTACTACCTTAACTTTTGGCTTGGTTCTGAGTAATGTGTAGGGGTATAATACAAAGAAAACGTCTTGAAGAGCCAAAGTGGATTTTCAATATAACTTAATTTGAAGGAATGGTATATTATTCATCGGGTATGATGTAAAAAACTTTTGTATAGACTTTAAAAGGGGTTTGTGTCTTAGTTTGTGTCTGTAAGACACATACAATGCCCCGCGGTTATAATTGCAAAAGTGTAAACCAATGTTTTGCTTATTCAGCATCAAGCAGAAATGACTGAAATAAATGAATCTGTACCTAACAATGTGATGTTCGATTGATTGAATGGGGTTTAATGCCATTTTCAGCAGCATTTCTTTCAGCCATATCGTGACGGTCAGTTTTAGTGGTGGAGGAAACCGGAGTGCCCGGAGTGACCCGCAAGTATAAGGAGCGTTGTTTATACGTTAACAGGTTTCAGTGGCTAAGTTCATATAAGCAAATTTTGTAAAACATTGTTGGAAATCAAAATTCATATAATATGCACACCTTCAGTGTTGGTACTAACTGTCTACAAAATATAAAAGGTCTAGCTCAAAAACTGTAGGAGGAGTTAACCAGACAAACCATATATCCTATATGGATTTAGCAAAATCTGTCCAAGTTCATGCATCCATAATTTAAAAAAAAAAATTGTTGAAAGTCAAAATCCATAAAATATGCACACCTTCAGTGTAGGTACTAACTGTCTACAAAATATAAAAGGTCTAGCTCAAAAACTGTAGGAGTTAGCCAGACAAACCATATATCCTATATGGATTTAGCAAAATCTGTCCAAGTTCATGCATCCATAATTTTGTAAAAAATTGTTGAAAGTCAAAATCCATAAAATATGCACACCTTCAGTGTAAGTACTAACTGTCGACAAAATATGAAAGGTCTAGCTCAAAAACTGTATGAGCGGTTAGCCGGACAAACCATATATCCTATATGGGGGCATAAATGAAAAGTCCAACTACCTGTCATTTTGAGAATATTTGATGAAAATCAAAATCCTATGCACATGCACACCTCCATTATGTGTATAAACATCCTACAAAATATTAAAGCTGTAGCTCCAAAACTGTAGGAGGAGTTAGCGGAACAAACTATGCATACTATAGTGTGACGAACGGACGGACGGACGGACGGACGGACGGACGGACGGACAAGGGTAAAACAATATGTCCCCGACCAATAGTCGCGGGAGCATAAAAATCTAAATTCAAAAATACACTTCGTCTAAACAGACAATCAAATAAGATCTCAGTTCCCAAACTTTAATACTATGGCCCTAGAAAGTTAAACGTCATTCTAACACGACATCGTTGTACAGCTTCTTTCCTTATCCATAATCTGTACAAAATAAATATCTTTACTTGCCCAACGTGTAGTTGCAGTGCACTCAAGAAGATACGACCCACTTTTGTTGATCAGTATAAGTAATTTGTCTCAATTTATCAATACTTCATTATTCACATAAGAAGTTAAACTTTAAGTTACGTAGATCATTACTTTATTTTTTATTCAGTTTTTCGATTCATAAAAAGTTCTAAACGATTTACTATACTATATCTTATACGATTTCCAGTCATTTAAAAAATGTATTGACCAAACACCATTCAGCATCCACGCACGCACGCACTCGCACACACATACGTTTTCCTCATTGCTCTTTATTCTGTGATTATTTTCAGCTTTGTCTATTACAAAATGTATATGCTAACATTGCATTTTTCTTGTGTTGTTGTGCATTCTCAACATAATGTAATAATAATTGCATATATAGGAGAAGATTTGCTAAGTTGGAAAAACTTGTGTCTGATCCTTAATCAAATAAGATATTTATTAACTAAACCCGATTGACACATCTTGCCAAAGGGGCCGTCGTGGCCGTGGTCGTATGGTAGTTTGATTTGTAGTAACCTGAGTAGAGCTGGGCTATCCTGTTTAGACTCTTTATCTTACTTGTTCTAAAGACTTTACAATTATAATCATTCTCAAGTGAAAACTCTCCAGTATACATTTAACGTACATGTAGTATTGAGTAAAATCTTTCGAAAAAAAAAAAGTTTGCTAATACACTCGTTATTTCATATACAAATATATTGATTTATAAATATAGCTGATTTTATAGCCATTAAAAGCAGTAGACATATGAAAATGTACATGTCGAGTAAGGGAATGCCATGGATTTCTAATTATTTTTATCGAAATTTTATTATGCTAAAACAAACATTTCATGTCAAGAGATTTATGTACTGCACTGAAAACATGTTCGTCACATGAAGGGCGCTAGGTCGGTTACAACTGCACTGGTTCTGTAAGCTGATGTCGATTTTCTGTTTAATGACAACTTTTATTTCTTTAAGTAAAAATCAGCATTATCACATTGTTGACGAGCAAACTACTTACATAGGGGTTCAAGATTGAAGACTTCACTTCAGACATTTCATGTTCTTCATTATGAATTGGTTGGTCATTGCCCAGTATCTGTCTGACAGATGAAATCAAGATATGTGGGTTTCACATTAGAAGCAGGAACTGCTTACTATTCCGCTGCACACGAGTTCACTCATCTAATTTTTGTGGTTCATCACGATGATTGAACTATATCTTTGTTTCTTTATATTTTGGGCCAAATATTTTCTCTTTCTATATTGATTGATTACTTTTTTGCTTTTAACGTCTTGGTATCTTCTATCTTTTGTTAAGCAAATCTGAAAAAGGTATATATCCAAACCTTTTCAAAATCTTTGTTATAACTGTCTTATTTTATTGCATAGTCTTGAACATACATCAGTTGAATAACGCAGTTTCCAAATAGTAAAGTTTGTTAGTGTCTTGCAGGAGGTCCGTAGTTTTCTTCGGTTTCCTCCACCAATAAAATTGACATCCACGATATAACTTAAATATTGTTAAAAACCAAACCAAATAGTGAATACAAAATATCAATGAGCAATGATAACAAACAATATGCTTAAAAAAGACATAATTTTGATAATAGGCATCACTGTGTGAAAATTTAACACATTTATTTACAATGCTACAATTAACCCTTATAACGAGATTATAGATTTAGCAATTACAGATGAACGGTCGCCGGTGTCAATTTATCCCTATAATTCGCTACCTAATGAACAGTCGCCAGTGTCATTTTATTTGCACTAACTCGATAATACTGAGATGAAATCAAATGATACAAAAGATATGTCAACTCTAAAATATTCCTTTAAATCTCCTCAAATAAATAAAATACATCCTTACTTTATTTCATTTGGAAAAACAATGTTACTTGTTGGAAATCAATAACTATTAATTATTATAGCAAATAAAGCAAGCCTAAAATAACAGTTTGAGTGAAGTCAAAAAATAAAATTACGGAGGAACACAAATGGAGAATAAAATCAGAATTTTGACAGAGAAAACAAAAGTATTGAAGCATATCACACTCCAGATAGAAAACACATACTATTGGAACACAAGACCACCATTTACATTGACAAAACAACACTAAGAAACCATACAATTACAATCTGGATAGAAAAAAAAAAGAACACAAGTGAAGCATGAAGACACACTCACGATAGACAAAACTACAATAAACTCACATTCCAGACAGATCCAAATTCAGTGAACCATAAACATATACTACAGTCTGCATAGACATGAAACTACACAAGCTGGACATAAACAACACAACCATGGGAACAACTAATGGAGAAAAATGAGTTTGACTTTTCTAATTTAGAATTTTTTAAATGCATTTAGTGAAAGCTTGTTTTAATCGAATGAAAATTACTCCGTTGTATCCTTAACACTTATTTTAATGACACGGTTCGTTCTTTGAGTGTGGATAGTAAAGAGATGAAATAATATAAGATTGACTTACATGTACTTGTTGCCAAACAAACAAATCCCCCTTTTGATTTACATCGTATAGCTGTGACTTATTTAATTTGCAGCAGATTTTTAAATGTTTGAAAGCCAATACATTTTTATATCAATTAATGCAGGTTTGATACTAATCTAATCTCTCATTGACTTTAAATAGATCATGTGCATTCAATTTAAGACAAATCACTTAATTATTATATTCTGTTAATAAACATTTTATAACTTGTTTCTGATCTTTTGAGCTTTAGTGTTGTATTAGGTTATCATAGAAACAGGGATCTGTATACTAAAGTCCATAGGATTGTATAGTGGTAAAATAACAATTGTTACTAAGACAGAGATTTATGACAAAATCTCAGGTTAACAAGAAACCTTTTCCACCAAACCTCAAAATAATCTCCCCTCCGATGATTAATTGTATGATATATACAGACAGATTTCTAACGTTATTAATGGTATTTCAGCAGAATTAATGGTGTTTGAATTTTAATGCCGAATGGATTTACCCGATTTTCCAGTTCACTGCAATAACTGTTAGTCGATCAATCCAATCATATTGTCTTGTTTAACGCTAAATGACGGCAGTAAATGGCAATGATACAATTCTATCTGTAATTATCATCCAAATAACCATTTGACGACCAAACGGCTGTAAACAATTCCAAACGAGATTACTGTCATGGCATTTAGTTTTTCTTCCGGCTAAACAAATCAGGATTAATTTGTATATTGAATATCTAAATGAGCTATCGTCTGTTTTTCAAACCAGAAATATCGATGCTGAAAACGATACCGTCAATGAAAGCAGTTCTATTTTGACAAAAGAAATGGAGATCCTATTACGCTTGTCATAATAAATCAGCCATTTTATATCAAAATTATGCATGGAAAAAAATAACTGATATTACCAATATTTAGTAAGGTTAATAAGAATACTATTTTAGGAATATCTTAAAGAAATATTCTATAAATACTTATTGTCCGAGATAAAATCTTGCAGAAATTACAATGCACGTTGGTCAAGATAAGCTTGATTTGTCTAACTTTGTGTTTAACACGTCCAGAGAACCTGAGTTCAAACGTTTTTTGGCGAGGTTCGTGTTGTTCAATGTAAGTTTTCAGTGTATTGTTGTGTAGATCACTGTTCGTCGCTTTGTCCCTTTTCGTTTTAGTCATTTTATTGTCAGCCCCTTTCGAGTCACGGCTTCTGGTAGTTATTGTGATTTACGATGTAATTAGGAATAGAAAAGTATCCAAATGATTGAATGTGAAAAAAAAAAAAATGAAATTAAATGATAATACATGCTAGTAAATTATCCAGGTACTTCTAACAAATTGTCTGTCTAATGGGAGTTTAAATCGACGATTTGCATGTCAGCAATTTAATAAATGTATTGTTTTTCTGCATAGAATAAAAAGAATTTACCACAGTTATCATATCAGTAAAAAATGAATACCCTTGCTTTAGCCAGGATTTTCTTGTTGTCGCTTGCAGATGACAGATGAAAAAAAAAAGATAATAATAAATTATGAAATAAAATTCGAATGAAACCCGTGTTGCCAATGGTACGAGTGAGATGCTATTGGGTCTATTTGCCCTCTGTAAAACAGATGCAACCCATTATAAAATCTCTAGTGCATGGCTATAAAATTGATAAATTATTATTTGCCAATATTCTTGCATGTTTTGCCAAAAATAAATAAAATATTAATATTAATATTTATATGTTACATATATTACATTTTTTTTGCGTCAGTATTTTCCAATATTAACATATAAAATTCTAACGCAAGATTCCAATTTCTTCAGAACATGATATATTGACATATAAAATGCCCTGAAAAATATACAACGGTAAACATTCAGTTCTGAACAATAACAATATGATAAATAATATTATATATTACGATTCTCCTATATCAAGAACAAATAAAACACAGATATGTTGGTAAAATGCAATTTAATAATTGTAATATTAATAATTGATATTCTAGACAAACACTTAAACAGAAGACAGTTACTTAAAAATTCTAATTTAAATGTATTAAACCATTTAATGTCATATCACAAATAGGCATCAATATTTCTTATTTAAATATCTCGCATGATACTTAAGTTTAGAAAAATTAATCCTAGATTTTCAAAATTGCTACTTTTGAAATATGAACAAAAGTGATGTAATCATGGAAACTGTAATGTTTAATATACAATATCTCAAGTGGTTTTCTCAGGAGCTATACTTCAAAGTGAAAATGTGTTGGGTAGATCGGCGAGCATGTCGCCGACCAGATCGCCGTTCTCTCGCGTGACAAGTGTTGATGTGTTTGAAGTAGAAATTTAAGTATTTATTTCAAATAAAATGAGGCACCATATCCCAGTGCGTTTAATTTTCTTAGTATATAATTTCGGAAAGCTAACAAGACGTTTTAATTTTCTTATATGCAATAACGAACATCAAACTTTTATCAATTAATAAATTCATTATGATCCTTGATACTAAGATTAAAGTAATAATTATTAAATTTATAAACAGTGTCTGCAGGTTCTAAAGAAGTATAGTTTGTCCTTAGACAAGTGTAATGTAAAAATTAAGAGGCACTTCTTCGTACTTTTGAAGATACATAGAGAATTAATTCTCCCTTAATGTAAACTAGTATGTATAAAGGTAGTATAATAATTACGATCCTTTAGTGTTTGACACAACAACATAAATAATAATTAACAAATGACCAATTTCTGTGTAAGTAAAATGTAATATTAGCAATGTACATGATAATTAATTCATTTTATAATTAAAAACTACAAGTGAGTTAATTTGAGAGATATTTTTTCTCTTGGGAAATTTTTACTATTCGCCCACAAATAAAAAAAGTAATTAAATGTTTTTTCAACGAGTTCCTTTAAATTAAACGAATTTGATTAGAATGACATAATTTTGTTTTAAGCAGCTCCCCAATGTAGTAACATGACTCATTAAATTGTTAATGTCGGATATAATTATTATTTGACTGTCTTGCTATAGATTTTGTCAAATGTCAGTCCCTCGAAGGAATATGAAGATCAGTAGTTCGTCCTTTATTTCTCATTCCTTCAGTAAAATTACATATTTATTAACATAATCTATAAAAATAAAAATGAAATAAATGGAGTAAGTAAGATAATATGTGTTCGTTAAGATAGAGCAGATACACGAAGATGATATTTTCCTCATGCAGCGCCTCGTTTTACCATGGACCAAAATTATGTGAATCCATACCAGATTGCCGAGTCGATTTTGCCGATTTCTACATACGTAATAAAATGAAAAACAAAAATTAACACACTGTTGGAACAGTTACAAAATCTTATCGGGTAAAAATATATCGAAACAAAGGCAAATTGATATCTCCAAAACAAGCACGACCATTCATTTTCCTGGCTTAGTAAAATGTGGTCGGGTTAAATTAGTAAATGCATTAAAAAATGTCCACAAAACAAACATCTTTTGTCCAGAGCACTGCAACAATATAAATATTTGAATCGTTAGAAAGTAACATAATAAAACAGTCAAATATACGATTTAGCAACATGATATGTTTAGTGTACATGTATTTGCATAATATATTTATTAACATTTTATTACTTCCTAATGATATTTACTATCAACTTCTTAATCACTTTCCAGGGCCAATTTCCCAAATTCGTTTAGATCTTTTAAACAATATAATAGTAACGCCGATTGACCATGAATATAATGATTTGGAAACTGGCAATAGTAATACATTTTCCAAAAAGCAGCAAATGTTTATTCTGAACCGTCAAACAATCGCCCACAATTTGCGTCTGTAAAATGGAAAAGTATATTAATGATCACATTGAATGGCTTCTTAAATCCAATGAACTTTCATTTAACATTCGATTGTGATTTCGACATGGTCATGTTGTACTTCAGATCATCCTGTACCTGTTTCGAAACTTTCATACAAAACTGCTTTGGCATATTGGCATAAAAATGAGTGTGTCGTGTCTGTCTTTTTCGATTTTGAAAAAAAAAGCATATGACACAACATAGAAATATGGAATTATTATTTTTATATCGAGTTGAAAGGAAGATTAATCGATTTCATTATAAATGCTATAACTGACGTAGACTTTAAAGAAGAAAATAAATTCAACCTTTTCTGACATTTTGCAACTGAAAATACAATTAAGGAAGACTACATTCTGTTATTTTCTTTAGCATTAAGATATATAGTATTGTGGGGTTCGTGTTACTCGATCTTTAGTTTTATGTGTAATGTTTTATAGATCGTTGTTTGTCCTTTTTCTTCTGGCCATTGTGTTGTTTGTCTTTCTTCCATTTACAGATTCTGATTACCCCTGTGGTATCTTGAAACTCTACTTAACTTAAGGTCTAAAAGATAACATTGAATGATCTATCTATATAGATGATTTCCTGCTATATTATCGAGAAGAAGATTAATCACACCGAAAGACAATTACACCTTTGTCTTAACAAATAGAGCAAAAATGGACATAGAAAATGGTTTTCAATTTAGCAGATCTAAAACAGTAGGTATACATGTTTATAATTGAAGAAAATGACATCATGTGCAGACTCTATGTAATGCAAATCCCCTATATAGCAAAAGAAACATCTTGGAAAACTATTTGGCAGTAGCTATAACATAACCGTTCTTCCACATATTAAAGCTCTCAGAGTTATAGATGCCTTAACATTATATTTTAAAATTTGTGTCGAAAACCATTTATCTAATTGTTCTATTCCATATGCTGATTGTAAGTTTTCATATTGAGATATATTTAGAAACAATGGCAGACCAGCACCTTAATCACAAACTGCACGAATTACTTCCATTAGTTTGCAATATTCCTTTTTTTATTGTAAAATTCGAAAGGATTTGGTGTCATTCAATGCGTCCTTTGCTTCATGGTCGACCAATACACTGCCTTTATGACTAGGAATCCATATGTAAACAACATGTTCATCGACAGCAACAAAGATATTGTAAATGACACTATTGGTTTCTGCAAGAGTCCTACAATAGTTATGACGCTATCATCAGGGTCATTTAATACCCCTTTTTATGTCAGTGGTGTAGTTGGTCAACTATTGATTGATTACCGCTTAATGTCCAGCAAACAGTATTTCAGCTATATGCAGGATGATAGTAATATATTTAATATATGTCTAACTAAATTTTATCTCTGGAAACTGCTTAATTGTACATATTGCTGTTTTATGTGCCAATTGTATATTTACTCAAAGAGTTAGAAGATACCAAAGGGGTAATCAGAATCCGTATGATCTTCAGACATGGACATTTTACATTCGTCTTAATATATTCATAAAGCTTCCTCTTTTGGGATTACCTATTTATATAGTTCAATCAACCCAATTTTTGTTAAAATGTAAGAAATTCGTAAATGTGTGTGTGTGTGGGTAATGAAAGGGGTAGCTTATAATTCATTTCATCGAACATATGATAGTTTAATGTACATATATTCATGCATTCAGGGCTGATATGCATAATGCATATATTCTTTAAACAATTGATTTCCTTAGATTAGGAAAAAAACTTAAGTGGTATTCACAAACAATCTTAAGTGATCCCTTAACTAATGAATGAAACCTTAAGTATCTAACAATACGGAACTTTGCATACAAGTGATCATTCAAATATTTAATATTTGTAAAAAGTAGAGTAAATGTGCACAAACTGCTGTTATATAATTAATTGAATACATCGTATTTTATTGATACATGCATAAATAATTGTGAGGTCTATTCATTGATTGTATACTTTTGAAAACACCTTTTTACGTGCAACTTAAAAGTATTTGTTTTCCTTTTTTTAACCATTGGAATATGATATGACAAACAAAACAGAAAGCCAGGTAGCACATAAAAGGAATGGGATCAGGGTTCTGGTGTTTGACTTTAGTTAGGAATATTTAGAAAACTTTCAAGATAAGAAGTTATGTGTGCTTGACATTAGTGTTTCCTAAGGACAATATTAACTTATATTTGCGAGTTACTTTGTGCATATGGATCCTGTACTTACACCACCAATGTCTTCAGTTTGATGTTTGCCCGTGACGAATTGGATTTGATACGACGTTATGTGATCAAGTTTGTCAGTTACCCACAGAAGATATGTGGTTTTTCCCGGATACTCTGGTTTCCCCCACAAACAAAACTGCCCACCATGATATATCAGTCTTTTGTGCTAATCAGTCTATTTCTTTGAATTTTCTCAGTATGTTGGAATAATATTTCTTGAATAGGATTTAAAATTTAAATTGTGATCATATAGAAACTGATGTCATCGTATTTGTTTTCACTCAACATCCACATCGAAGAATTTTAATACTGTCAGCATTTTAAGTTTGAAACTGATTTTGAAATGTTAAGCTGATATCTTTATTTAGATATTCAGTTATCAGTAAGAAATAGCAAGATGAGAAATTCATTAGTTATGGACTGTTGAAAATGAAAGATTCTTATATATATATGACAAACTAAATTTAATTAAATATTAATGTAGCTTACTCTGCAAATGTCAGCTGAATAAGAAAGAAGAAATAATTATTTTATATTCTAATGTAATATTCTGAATTCATTGCTTGAAAATGCCTTATCAGCCATAATAATTATATATCATCATATTGAGTATAGCTCGAGAAATTTATTCCTGAAACCAGACATAACCACTAAATTCAATGTTTACGTTTTTATTGCTAACATTTTATCAACATTATTGAAATATTTGGCAAAACAATTATAAACATACAAAATCTACCCGTCTACAATGAAACATACTTGTAATTGAAATAATCATCATCTACGTATTAATTCAAACATATTTTGGATAAACGTAGTTACTACAAATGAAGTCTAGAGTAACATTTAAAATATGGGTTGACAATAATTATAAAAAATCGATGTCTAGCCTATTGAATAGAGATTCACAAATCTGCAGAGCATGGTAATAAAATGACCATTAACCTTTAACAGTACTGTCATGCATTCGAACAACAATCGTGAGAGAATATTAATATCTTCTTTTGATAGAAGCAGGTAATCTCACGAGATTCAAATGTGATTTAAGGTTATTTGAATACGTATCTGAATGCTTGGATTACAGAGGTCAGTTTGATGTTTGTCTTGTGTGAAGCGTTTACATGACCTTGATGCACCAACAACATCTGTTCTATTTGTTTCTGATGATAGTCATTTGCATATGCATTAAATTACGAGACCCTAAGGTTACTAATTGAACATATTTACATGCAGGTCGAAGACAAATTGAGCAGTATTTTCAAGTATCCATCTGGTGTAATACATGACATTTTTCATACTATTATCATGTTGCGCATCCATCATGATCCTAATGTCTGATAGAATTTAGGGTTCTACTGTTTGAATAAAAAACATCAGGTAAACCAAAACAAAAGAACAAAGCATCGGACAACAATAATCAGATAAACCAAAGCAAAAGAATTAAACATCGGACAACACTTATCAGGTAAACCAAAACAAAAGAACAAAGCATCGGACAACACTAATCAGATAAACCAAAACAAAAGAACTAAACATCGGACAACACTTATCAGGTAAACCAACACAAAAGAACAAAGCATCGGACAACACTAATCAGATAAACCAAACAAAAGAACAAAGCCGCGGACAACACTAACGCCCTTATCAACCAGGATTGAGACTAGGTGTTCCGGAAGAGTTCAAATCGGCATCTTCAATAATTGCACCCATCATGCAGTTCGATTTCCTAAAGACAGCTATATACGACGAGAGATTCTCAAGTTGGCATTAAGACAATAGTTCAGACAGGATGGCGACCATGTAATTTCTGAAACGATTACCTAAGTTCATGTGTCATGTAACTGTGATTAAGTATTGTCCAGAGAATAGGAACTACATGTAGTTGTTCTAGAGCAAGGTGTCAATCAAAATAGAAGATTCATGATGTCTATAGACATAAACAGTATTTCAACTTGTGTATGGCATATTTATATAACATAAATCAGCAAATAAGAAAACTTGAATTGAGTATATGTGTCGATGTTTTTAATGCCATAAATATGAATTTGACCGGAACATGTTGTCTTTCAGCTGTCCAATGAAACCCCAGATAACTACCGGTATTATAAAAACAAACCAACCACTAATTGAAACTTGAATATTATGATTAGATTATAATGAGTTAATAAAATACACACCTTCTCCGTACTTTACCAATGAAGGTCAATAGTAGTTGTACATGTTGTTCCATTCCTCCTTGTTTTCTTTTGATAACGTTGAACTTGTTCTCGTCCTCAATATGCATGAAATATTTACCGCTGGATGTTAATCAACAAACAATTAATTAAACCTTTAATTGATTTGATTTGATTTTTTGGTGTTTTAACCCCACTTTCAACAATATTTCAGCTATATCATGGCGACCAGTTTTAGTGGTGGAGGAAGCCGGAGTACCCGGAGAGAACCACCGAACATGGGCAAGCAACTGGTAAACTTTATCACATGCGGCTGCGAGTCGAGTGCAACCTTTTTTGCAATTTACAAAGCCGGGCGTGAACCCACGCCGTATTGGTGATAGACTTGTATGAGTTGTTAGATCCAACGACCTAACTCATTGAGCCACCCGAGCCCCAAACCTTTAATTGTAATTGGTCTTTACTTACATGTATATTAACTGTGAAAATAGATATTATTTATTAAGTTCATATAAAAAACCCATAGCATACAAGGCAATTTTAATGTAGAGTCAAAATGGAATACAATACAATATCACACTGTTAGAACAATTCCAAAATACAATATCACACTGTTAGAACAATTCCAAAATACAATATCACACTGTTAGAACAATTCCAAAATACAATATCACACTGTTAGAACAATTCTAAAATACAATATAAAAATCTTAGAAAGAGTCAAAATGGATACATCTTACTCACAAAAACACGACTGCTTACTTACCAAAATTAATACAGGCATTTGCAATAAAAAGTGGCGGGTCAAAATAGTTTATTCGACCCAAACATCCAATTTGAGTGAAATGATGTGGTCATGCAAGTGTTTCCCACCTGTGAGTAAGATACCAACCCATTCAATTATAATTGATGGTTCATATGATGTTAAAATACCCATTTATACCACATTTGATTTATTGATTTGGAGTTTCAATTAATGAAGCTCTTTTCAATAATATTTCAGTTATATGATGTCGGTCAGTTTTATTGTTGAGAAAACCGGAATACCCATAGAAAGCCACCGACCTCTAGTAAGTCACCAATTATATAATGTTTATTTAGTTTAGTTAGTGTATCGCTTTTTTTGATTGATTGTTGCTTAACGTCCAGCGGAAACTATTTCATGCATATTGAGGACAAAAATAAGTTCAACATTTTAAATAAAAGAGATACAAAAATTAAGGAGGATTGAGACAACCGGTAAGACTTTTTTTTGCCACTGGAAATGTATGGAGCATTGGGTATTGGACGAAACATATAGCCTTCTGTAGTAGCTATATTGTGCCTACTGTTTATCTACATTCTATCTGGCATTCTCCAAACACATTACCCGAGAGAACACACCTCTCAGTTACCAAGGAACGTGATGAGCAGCTGTGGGTCGGGCCCTGTGAACCTTCACCGGTATCAGCGCTATTTAGTGACAATGTAAGAATCGCGAATGTAAACAGATGATGTTCTTTCTTACAGAAGTTTGTAATTTTTATTTTTTTTTACAGAAGTTTGTAATTTCTTATGTGTTTTTTTTATTATCTTTTTAATGTTTCTTTTATTTGTACAACCCCCCTCCCAGAGGGTGTGCCGGGAGTAGAAAGGCACCATGTTTTTCCGTCCTAGAGGCACTAGTTCTCTAAAAGGGGCCAACGCCGCGGAAACCCCGGGGTATAGAAATGGGACCGAGAGCTTCTTCGGCTTGAAGGGGCGTCCGTCGGTTGTGCGGGATGTATAAATTCACAACCAACCCGTCCTTCGGATGAGACGTAAATAAAACCGAGGTCCCATGCTGAGAGATTGCCACCCTCTTCGCACGTTAAATAACCCAGTGTAACAGCTTATTATGAACATGATGCTCATGATGAGTGGTCTAAAGGAAACATGTTACACTGGCTAAATTCTCCATCCCTACCCAACACCTTTCCTTGTTTCGAGTCCCGTGGCGTTTAAATTTCTTTGCCCATTGGCCTATCCGTCCCCCGTTTTCAACCTACATATCGATTTATTGTAAACATGTTCTCGTCCTGAATATAGCTGAAATATTGATCGCTGGATGTTAAACATCAATCAATCAATCAATCATTGTAATTTGTATAAAGAATATTAATTTACATAATTAACCTACTTTAATATAAGTTTTATTGGAACATCTTACATAAAATAGCATATTGCTTATGCCTTATGTCAATCACGCAGCAATCATTTAGAATAATAGCGAGCTAAACAGCAACTTGTGTTTACGGAGATGAATCAATATTTACGATCAATACCAACCGGAAGTGGATTCTAAATTTCGGCATAGAATAAACCAATTTCACGTTGCCGCCGCCATTATGGTTCAAAGGTCAATCGGAGTAAAAAACGTCATTGCATTTGTAAACACATCGAGACAAATTTATTTATCGTGGTAGTTATGCGTATATCGTCACTTAAGGACGTTTTCATGAATTTGTTGGTTAGGAAAGAAAATGATTTATGGCTACATTTATCCCGTAGATCTTGAAAATAATAAAAAATCGTGTAAATATTCGAAGTATACTGTAGTTCGAAGGACACCATTATGACCATAGGCATAACACACAACTTCGAAAATAGTACTATGTTTACAAAACATCATAGACCTGCAATATATCCTCCTAGCGGGTCCTTATCAATCAACTTGAAGAACATTCATCTACATCTCGTATATTTTGTTGTCTGACTATCCAATAACAAAAAAAA
>MJUT01061131.1:0-11208 GCA_002080005.1 Gigantidas platifrons
CTTTGTTCTAGGCCATCATGTTGTGCTGGATTGTCTGCTTTGCTCTAGTCCATCATGTTGTGCTGGATTGTCTGCTTTGTTCTAGGCCATCATGTTGTGCTGGATTGTCTGCTTTGTTCTAGTCCATCATGTTGTGCTGGATTGTCTGCTTTGTTCTAGTCCATCATGTTGTGCTGGATTGTCTGCTTTGCTCTAGGCCATCATGTTGTGCTGGATTGTCTGCTTTGTTCTAGTCCATCATGTTGTGCTGGATTTTCTGCTTTGTTCTAGGCCATCATGTTGTGCTGGATTGTCTGCTTTGTTCTAGGCCATCATGTTGTGCTGGATTGTCTGCTTTGTTCTGTGCCATCTTGTTGCGCTAGATTGTCTGCTTTGCTCTAGGCCATCATGTTGTGCTGGATTGTTGAAGTTATATTTCACTGTCACAATAGTCCTTATGTACACATGTTTCTTCTGCACTATGATACATTATTCCGACTCGTAACACTTTAATTATATACATGTATATATATATCTATTAAACATTCAATCTATTGTCATATGCCTTGTTTATATATATTGCCATTTGAGATCCAATTATTCAAATATTGCTGAAAGTGGCATTAAACACCAAAAATTAAAATTATCAAACCGTTTATCAAGAGTAATTCTAAATCTGACATATGTACATTGTTTGCTAATCTTGAACCAAAGTATTATACATCTATGTACTCATTATCATATTTATTGACTGACTCACCTTTCATCTTCCTGTTTCGCTCTTGCTTGTTTAAAAGATGAGGCATTATCATCAAGCAAAGCAGTGCTTACTGCTCCTTCTGTGAAAATAACAAAAAATGAGCTATGAAAACATATTTTACATAAACAGTGTAATGTGTAATGTAATAAAATATGTATCCATGCCAACTGTAATACAAATGTAGATATCCAAGTTATTGCACACGACACCTTTCTGTAATAACATTCATCAGGTCCTCAAAAGATTGTAAAAATTATAAGTCTTTTGGAGCAAGTAAACTAAAAGGTCTAAATAAAACAGACAAAATCAGCAATGGTCACTTGAGGAAAAATAACCTTAGTTTTTATTAATAATTACACTATTTAAAAATTGGTCATCTATGCCTGAGGGCGAGAACGTTAACCTTAGTTTTTATTAATAATTAATGATACGATCAATGACTAATATAAATACCATACCGTGAGATATTATTCTTAAATACAGACAATTGCTACATTTTTAGATCAAAACGAATGAGTAATTTCCATAGAGGAACTTCCATAGATGCTTCCTACCAAGTTTCCAAGTAGATTTTTTTAGAAATCAACCAATCAGAAACAATAATTTTCTGTGGCGGCCATGTTTATTTACGGATTGGAACAAAATGAGCAATCTTTATAGAGGACTTTCCATAGATGCTTCAAACTAAGTTTCGATCATTTGGCCATGCAGTTTCAGAGGAGAAGATTTTTAGAAATAGACCAATCAGAAACAAGAATCGCTTGTGGTGGCCATGTTTGTTAACGGATCGGGACGAAATGAGTACTCTTTATAGAGGACCGCCCATAGATGCTTCCTACCAAGTTTCGGTTCATTTGGCCAACCGGTTTCAGAGGAGAAGAATTTTAACTAGAGAAAGTTGATCTGGTGATCACAGATAGCCCCATTCCAAATTTTCATCCGGAAACCTTTAAAGTCCCTATCTTCTAAGAGAAAAAGGGCCATAATTCATGAACGGTAAATGTCAATTTCGCCATAAACGAACTTAATCTGTATTTTATGGTACATCGCATTGTGCTAAAGTTTGAAAAGAGCTGGTTGAGTCGTACCTTAAATATCATCCGGAAACCTAGAAAGTCCATATTTTCTAAGAGAAAAAGGGCCATAACTTATGAACGGTAAATGTGATATACACCATAATCAAATTTAACCTGTATTTTATGACATACAGCATTGTGTTAAGTTTGAAAAGATCTGGTTGAGCGGTACTTTAAATATCATTCGGAAACCTAAAAAGTCACTATTTTCTAAGAGAACTAGAGGCTCCCAGGAGCCTGTATAGCTCANCTGGGCATAATAACATCAGTCAATAAAACTTGATAAAAAATAACAAATGTAGCCCTCGTCATTGCAGACCCCGTCTCCAAAATAATTTGGGCAGGGGTTCCCCCTTTAATGTATGTTATCAACATTGCTATAAAAAACATAAATGTCAATGAGTCTCAAAATTTAGCTTTTGTTACTTCACATTTTGTAATAGAGTTGCTTACCTTTGATTATTTGAGTAACCAAAAGCAGTGAAAATAAAAAAAAATGAATTTCAAGAGGAATAACTCTTCACATAGTTGTCGGATATTTTCAACTGTGGAACTCTTTTGTAGATCTTGATATGCTGAACATTTTTGCTGTTTCAACTTATCATCTATCTCTTATAGTTTTTGAAATAAAGAACGAAAAGTATTAAAATTTTGAAAATTTCATGAAAAAAGGGAAATAACTCCAAGATGGGTAATCAGATTTTCTGCAAAATTGCATGGTTGGTAGATCTTATCATGCTGAACATATTTGCAATTCAAACTTATGATCTATCTCTTATAGTTTTTGAAATAAAAAACGAAAAGTATTACAATTTAGAAAATTTGATAAAAAAAGGGGCAATAACTCCAAGATGGGTACTCAAATTTTCTTCAGAGTTGCAGGGTAGGTAGATGTTAATATGCTGCACATTTTTGCTGTTTCAACTTATCATCTATCTCTTATAGTTTTTGAAATAAAGAACGAAAAGTATTAAAATTTAGAAAATTTGATGAAAAAAGGGCAATAACCCCAAGATAGGTAATCAGATTTTCTTCAAAATTTCAGGGTAGTTAGATCTTGCCGTGCTGATAATTTTTACTTCATGTCAGATTTCTGATATCATTAACAGTTTTTGAGTTATTACCAAAAACACGCAATTTTACCATATGTTCTATTTTTAGTAACAGCGGCCATGTTGATTGGTGCACGGCTTCACCGGACACAATTTTGAAACTAGACATCCAAGTGATGATTCAGACAAAGTTTGGTTCCAATTGGTTTGGTCATTTCAGAGGAGAAAATTTTTGAAAAGGTTTACGACGTACGACAGACGACGGACGACGACGACGGACGCCAAGTGATGGCAATAGCTCACATGACACTTTGGGTCAGGTGAGCTAAAAAGGGCCATAACTCAGGAACGATAAATGTGAAATACACCGTAATCGAACTTAACCTGTATTTAATGATCCACAGCATTGTGTTAAAGTTTGAAAAGATTTGGTTGATCCATACTTTAAATATCATCAGGAAACCTAAAAAGTCCCTATTTTCTAAGAGAAAAAGGGCCATAACTCAGGAACGGTAAATGTGAAATACACCGTAATCGAACTTAACCTATATTTAATGGTCCACAGCATTGTGTTAAAGCTTGAAAAGATTTGGTTGAGCGCTACTTTAATTATTATTCGGAAAAGAAAAGTGTGACGGACGACCTGACGAACGGACGAACTGACGAACGGACGAAATGACGAACGGACGAAATGACGAACGGACATGAGGATCCCTATATACCTCCGACTTTCGTCGAGCGGGGGTATAAAAATCAGCCAATCAGAAACAAGAGTTGCCTGTGGCGGCTATGTTTGTCAATGGATCGGGACGAAATGAGCAATCTTTATAGAGGACTTTCCATAGATGCTTCCTACCAAGTTTCGGATCATTTGGCCATGCGGTTTCAAAGGAGAAGAATTAAAAAAATCAGCCAATCAGAAACAAGAATTGCCTGTGGTGGCCATGTTTGTTAACGGATCGGAAAGAAATGAGTATTCTTTATAGATGACCGTCCGTAGATGCTTCCTACCAAGTTTCAGATTATTTGGCCAAGCGGTTTCAGAGGGGAATAATTTAAAAAATCAGCCATTCAGAAACAAGAATCGCTTGTGGTTGTCATGTTTGTAAACGGATCGGGACGAAATGAGTACTCTTTATAGGGGACCCCTCATAGATGTTTCCTACTAAGTTTCAGATTATTTGGCCAAGCGATTTCAGAGGAGAAGAATTTTAAAAAATCAGCCAATCAGAAACAAGTTTCGCTGACAAGCTGCTTCAGAAGTATATTTCGGGAAATTTTTAAGTTCAAAGGGGCACAACTCCCACAAAATTTAGGGGATCAAAATTTCCTGGTAATATGCACACCTACATATGGTGTCCTTACTACCTACCAAGTTTCATGAAATTCTGTTCAGTAGTTTCAGAGGAGTTGCACTGACAAGCTGCTTCAGTAGTAAATTTCGTGAAATTTTTAAGTTCAAAAGGGCATAACTCCCACAAAATTCATGAGATCAAAATGTTCTGATAATATGCACAACTACATATGGTGTCCTTACTACCTACCAAGTTTCATGAAATTCTGTTGAATGGTTTCAGAGGAGTTGCGCTGACAAGCTGCTTCAATAGTAAATTTCGGGAAATTTCTAAGTTCAAAGAGGCATAACTCCCACAAAATTCAAAAGATCAAAATTTCCTGGTAATATGCACAACTACATATGGTGTCCTTACTACCTACCAAGTTTCATGAAATTATTTTCAGTAGTTTCAGAGGAGTTGCGCTGACAAAATGTGTACAGGACAGACGTACGGACGAACAGACGGACGGACGGACAGACAGGACAAAAACAATATGTCTCCCCACCAAAGTGGGGGGATACATAATTTCCCATTCATTAGTAGCAATATTCCAGCTGGCACCAGTGTATGAATATTACATTTCACAACACGCATTATTCTCGGGGTTTGTGCTCAGTATAGTGATTTTCTGACACAAAAGTTACTCAAACAAGACTATGTTGAAGTCTTTGCTATACAATTTTACGGTCATCATCACGAAAAGGTTGACAATTACCAAATATCAATTCCTCAAGTGACAATGGAACTTTCACCTATTAGGTAGAATTATGTCCATTATCTCCGACAAGACACTTACCGGACTTGGCTATGAGGTACCCGGCGGTAATCGTATATGAAATAGGAACTGCTTACCATTCACGAACCCTTGGTTTCAACCCCGAATATTTGGTGGGGGGTGTTGCTCATGTTTGTAGTTTTTTTGTTTCTTGTGCCCAACGTTTCCTATGTCACTGGATTGTCTATTCTTGAATGTCCTGCGGTTCTCACTGACGTTTTTGTAGTAGCCTCTAAACTTAACTATCGAGACATGGAGTATATTGTTCCTCGTTATCATTCGTTAAAACAGATATAAGTCAAACCTGTATTAAGAGGTCACCTTTCGGACAAAGAAAAAGTGGCCTTATACAACAGGTGACCTCTAAAAAGAGGTTCAACTTATATGAAATTTTCTATGACAGGACAAGAAAAAGATGACCTCTTAATACAGGTGACTGTTTAATAGAGGTGGCCTCAAGGGAAGGTTTGACTACACATATTTTTATCTTGATACCTTGTTCTTCTTCCTTGATTACCAAACCATCGACCTAGAAAAACAAATACAGATATTGCTTGGCTAGTACTTAAGTAGAATAGATATAGTGACTATGTAAATGACTCTCAGGGTAGAGTTATTTGTAGGCTTAAGAGTAGCTATAGGGTTATGGTGGGTAACGCCACTTTCAACAATATTTCAGTTATATCGTGGCGGGCAGTTTTATTGGTGATGGAAACCGACGTACCAGGAGAAAACCACTGACCTGCCACTTTTCACTCACTGACAAACTTTATCACATACTATTGTGTCGAGTATACCTTGCCCGAGTGATATGTAGGTGTCTATCATGTTTTTGTAGTATGTCAGAAAAAGAACGGGAAGATATATGGTGATATAAAAATACCACACTCTCGGAACATTTCCAAAATCCAATAGAAAAAGCGATACCACTAATACATGACCACTCAATTTCCTGGCTTCGTACAGGCACTTCAATAAAAGGTGACGGGGTTTAACTAGTTTTATGAACCCAAAAGATATAGCGATAAAAAAAAATCTGTGATGAATTGTAAGTAATTAGCCTACCAAGACATTTCGAAAACACATGAAAGATATCAGAAAAAATATTGAAATATGTGCTAGTAAAACAGAATATATATCAAACGCTTTAATCATTGGAACGTTTAATTGTATAAGGATTCAACAATAGTACCATCACCTGTTGGAATCACAGAAACCAGAGTACCCGAAGAAAACCACCAACTTTCTGCAAGTCACTGACAAACTTATCACATAATGTTGTATCAATGACATCTCCCCTGACCGGGATTTGAACTGAGTTAGTGGTGATAGGCACTGATTGCATAGGTAGTTGTAAATCCTACTACCATACGATCACGACCACGACGACCCCTCTAAAATATATAGCCAATAGGAAGGTTGTGAACATTTAAAAGGTTCCAAAAAACATTCTGCATAATAATCATAATACAAATATCAGCTGCTATGCATAACTGACAGCTAGCAACATAAATAAATGTTGTGTTTAGCCATGACGTGAAAATAGTGGCGGACTGGCCAGGTTGTCAGCTTGGCCGATTGCAAGTGGGCCCCTTCAGACATTAGACAATGTGTGCCCCACGCTATGTGTGTGTGTGGGAGAGAGGTTAAAATACAACCCTCTGCCTTGTTATATTTACATCAGCATCCCACTAGCGTTTGCAGATACGATATAGCTGATATATGATATAGCTTCCTGCTATACACTGTGCATAACCCAGGGATGGGATTGTTTGCAATACCTGTTTAAATTTACGAATGTTAAAAGACAGAGGCAGAAGATTAGAATGGCAGATGAGCTTGTTAATTCCTCTGGCTTATTTTCGAGTAAATGTGTTTAACCTAAAAATGGATTGCATTGTCCAGTCACTAGAATTACGATTTGTACAACACAAACAGTTGTATAAAGATTTATCCTGCTTGGACCCAGCAAAGTTTAAAACTACTGCAGAGAAGGACCTTGAAGATGAAGCATTAGAAGGTATTATGAAGTCATTCCTACAAATCAGCAAAGATCAAGTAACATTGGAATTGTTTTCTTTTGCTTCAAACTTTGATGTATTGAAGCTATTGCTTAATGAGGTGAGAATTATATGGGTTCGCATATATCTAGTTGCAACAACTGTAAAACTCGCAGCACTTGCCCGTCGTGTGTACTAAAAATGTTGGCATCCAACAGACTTCATGACAAAGCATGATAACATTTATGAACTTTATAAAGTCGTCTGCACACTATCAGTTACCCAAGTACAATGTGAGAGGACATTTTCAAAGCTAAAGGTCTTAAAGACTAGGTTAAGAAATTCGTTGTCTGAGGAGAACTTGAAATCCTACATGTTGCTATCCATTGAAAAGGAATAGTTAGATGATTTGGATGCAGAAACAATCATTGACAGATTTGCACAATCATCTCGTGAACTCAAATGTTTGCTTACTTGCCCTCAATATAGTGGCCTACATGTAATACACTTATGTACTTTTGAACTATCTGTTCATCTTTAACAGTAAGACGTATTCATTAAAAATACTGAAACTGGTAGATAAGTTTGGACTTTACTGTCAATTTGGTTAAAAATTCTTGAAAATAACAGGATAGTTCCAGAATAACAGTATACTATACACACATCAAAAACCTATTTAAAATTCAATTATAAAATTCTGCATTTACATTTGGTATTTCTGTTTACTGCCAGTAACATGTATAGTAAAGTGCATACTGTAATTTTGCAAAAATTATAGTTGCACCTTTTGGTTTCCACTCATGTATTTTTTTTTTTATTTTATTTATTCGTTATAAAAATTAAGTGATAGCATTGTAGATGTAGGTGGACCACCCCCCTTTTTTTGGTCTCCTGGCAATCAATATTTTAAGAACCAGTCCTCCACGGCCCAGGGTCGAGTACATAGTAAACTCCCCTTCACGTCGTGTATTATGTCTTCTACCCTGGCTACTAAATTGTCTCATGGACCATGCTAAATGCAATATTATTATATATAAATGCATTGTTATTATATATTTCGTGTCTTAAAGTTTGTAAAAACTCATTCATTTCGGCTGTTGGCCTAATTTAATGGGCTTTTTTTTCAAATGTCAATGAAACCATAAGTCAACCCCATCAAAGGACACTAATTAGATTCTGAAAAGAAGAAAGTTTAAATAGTGATGGTCGTCAATCCCACCAATATCAACAAAACAAAAACAATCACCTCTCATCCTAACCGAACTCACTGAGCACAACAAGACCACCATATTATAGACGTTGGTAATCCAGGTTCATGTTGCAGCCAAATATCGGTTAAATTCTACGTGGGGAAAAAGAGAAATAACGGTGTATAAAATACTACACAGAAAACTAAAGATCGAACAACACGAACCTCAATAGAAACCGCCGGGTTTATCAGAAGGGTAAGTAATCTCGTTGAGATTAGGATTCCGAAGAAATTTTTCTGTCTGGAGAAAATTTCTTCGGAATCTTAATCTCAACGAGATTAAAGGGTAAACAGCTCTTGCTCCATATGTTCCCCCCCACCTTTGTGTTTTTCTTGTAACAAACCCGGTAATAAGTCTTCAATTAGGAAAGGACCGGATAGTGATTACGACAAACATGGTCCATCGATCAGCTACACCCGGACAAAAATGTTGATGCTGGATATCCCTGCTGACAGCATTTTTTTTTCACAAATCGAAGGATAAATATATGTAGATTATTTATTCAAGTGTTGTACTCCGCTAAAATATACGGAAAATAGTACAACAGACATATTTTAAGGGTACCACAAAATATTAGAAAAAAACAAAGTCAAGCATTCCCAACAGTTAAGGTATGTACCATTTCGGTTATTTTTCTTCGTTAGTCATTTATATATGTTTATTTCATGTCATTAATGCTAGAAAGATGATAACAATACATGTAAAGACCACTTATTGTTGTTGTGAATTCAGGGGGATACCGTAATTACTGGTGCATAATGCGCAGGATTTTGCCCAGATTCTTTATTTTGTAGGAGGGGTGCACATTATAAACAAGAACAATGTGTTTCACTCTCTCCCAGACCGGGAAATCACATGTCCGCCATACTTTTGTTGTTTACAATTGTCAACATGCAAAGTTAAATATTTCTTAAATTGTTTGGACACTATTCCACAAAATAATTAAGTGCATCTACTATGATTAAATTATTGAAGAATTAAAACTGTCTAGTGCAGTTTTGTTTTGTACTTGTAAATAAAATATAAATATTTACCTTTCATAGATACGAAAATAAACTGGGCTAAATATAAACGTCTGTCTAGCCATGTGTAAAATAATCAATAATTTCAATGTAGTGTTAAAATCGGCTGAAAGAAAAATTTCAGCAGCAATGGACAATTGAAGAAATTTCTATTTTTAGTAACAGCAGCCATCTTGAATGGCAATCAGATTTACTTCAAAATTGCAGGGTAGGTAGATCATGAAATGCTGCACATTTTTGCAATTTATACTTTAAAGGAATACTCCAGTCAGTTGAAAAGTTGTTTTAATTCAATTCATTATCACTTTTTATTCATAAATAACTTATTATTTTAAGAAAAAGCACCTTTATTAACATTAATATACCCAATTAAAAATGTGAATATATGGAATTTCCTGTCGTAGTGTAAGTGGCCATGACACCTATTGATGTGACGTCACATGGCCGGATCATGTTAGTTGAATAAATAACATGTATCTGACTCTTCCCAACATCGTGCCCGTTTTGTTATGTTTTGATATAAGATCAACTGCAATACAATGTTTATAATCGTATATCGTTCTAATTTTTTTTTCTTAATATTCCCATCCAATGTTACATTTTCATAAAACAATGAGTTTATTTGTATCGGGATGGGGGAGGGTCTACGTATAATTTCATCTTTCATTCCTTTTTTGTCCCCAATGCTGTCGTACTTTCCCGTGTTTTTCGAGGTCACTGGTCGATGTGTTGACAAGGGTAATTACACAAAAAATTTCCTCTCACATATTCCCTTTTAATTTCGTTAGTGCAATAAAATGCTTAACATGAAGTCATAATGATTTTGTAAATATCAAAAGATAAATATACCACGTTATTTTACGATTTACTTAATATTTAATGATAAAATTGCAACGGATCAATACTGATATAATATACGATACCGGCACTAATACGTCACAGCTCTTTCGGAAGAGCTTTAATTTTAGGTATAATCCGAGAATGGATTATGTCCCTTATCTTCTCACATTGTAGAGTCGATCGTTTTATTGTAGAGTGTTGAAAAATGGCGATCCCCATTGTTTGGTGCAACAGGCAATTTCAATCACCAAATTCTACCTTACGGTATATTATTTTTAGCATTCATTAACACAAATGTCTTTTAGTTAATGTCATTTAAATATTCACGCTAACTTATTAAGACCATCTATCTCTTATAGTTTTTGAAATACAAGACGAAAAGTATTAAAATTTTGAGGAAAAAAGGGCCATAACTCCCAGATGGGTATTCAGACTTACTTCAAAATTGCAGAGTACGTAGATCTTGACATGCCGTACATTTTTGCAATTAAAACTTAATATCTATCTCTTACAATTTTTTAAATAAAGGATGTAAAGTATTAAAATTTTGAAAATTTGATGAAAAAAGGGCAACAACTCCAAAATCGGTAATTGGATTGACTTCAAAATATAAGGGTAGGTAGATCTTCACATGCTGCACATTTTTGCAATTTAAACTTAACATCTATTTCTTATAGTTTTTGAAATAAAGGACAAAAAGTATTAAAATTTTGAAAATTTGATGAAAAAAGAGCAATAAAAAAAAGGTCAGCATGACGGGTGGACGAGGTGTGTTTTTGGTCTCCGCATTTTATGTTTTTATTGCTGGTTATATCAACAACTATTACAAATTGTCAATTCCCCCTACAAATTTAATATGTAGACATCATTATTTTGACTTTTCTGGTTTAAATTCTTTCCAAAAAAGTGATTTTGGAAAGGTTTTAATCTTTGATATAAAAATATTTTTGACAGGCAAAGTTAATTTTGATCATGGAACTCGTCATGCATGAATGAAAAATATTTTGTCAACTCTGGTCAGCACACTTTTTCCAAAACCTCTACCGGGTCTCTTTTTCTATTCTTTCTCTTACAAAGTGGTGATATCCATCCACATCCAGGGCCAAATCCATCTAAA
>MJUT01061131.1:13640-27552 GCA_002080005.1 Gigantidas platifrons
GTAATGGTCATATAATAAATTCACAAAATAGTGTTAAATATTTAGGCATTGACATTGATCAAAACCTGTCTGGCGAAAAAACAGCTAACTCTATTATTAAAAAGGTTAATTCCCGGTTGAGGTTTATGTATAGAAAGGCAAATTGTCTATCTGCCGAAACGCGGAAAACTTTAAGTATGGCACTTATTCAATGTCATTTTGATTATTCTTGTTCCTCCTGGTACGCTGGTATAACTCGTGCTTTAAAAAACAAACTGCAAGTGGCACAAAACAAAACAGTTAGATTCATCAAAAGCATGGGCCCAAGAACTAGTATAAAGCAAGCTGAATTATCTAGTCTAGGATTTTTAAATATTGAAAACAGAGTAAAACAGCTTCGATTGAACCATGCTCATAACATCTATTATGATACCTGTCCTTCTTATTTGAAAAATAATTTCATCAAAATTAATGAACATCATGCCCATAATACTAGATCAAGTCAGATTAATTATGTTACACCAAAAATTAAAGGCATCGAATCAACAACATTTTACTACAATGGAATCCATGATTGGAATTCTCTACCCGATTCGATCAAATCCATCAATGATTTGCAAAGATTTAAAAAAGAAGTGAAGTGCCACCAGTGAAGAACAGGAAAGACGTGTCATATCATAATAATGACAATTATATATACATATATATTTTCATAGATAATGTACTTATTTTAAAATTAAGTAATCCCTCTACCCGCTCATGTTGATCTTTTAATGTCCACTTGAACTTTAAGCTGATACTTATAAAGGACCCCATTGGAAATAAGCTGAATGGCTTTCATGGGCTATCTTTGGTGAGAAAGTTATCAGCAGCTACAATTGGTGGATTGAAGTTTCAGTTAAAGATGGCAGTTTTATGTTTTATTTTTAACTTAACGAGAAATTTTTAAACACTTATGTATGATGTTGAAATTTTTAAACCTAAATATATTTTACATTTTTACCTTTTAACTCCAAATTGGGTATTCCGATTAACTTCAAAATTGCAGGGTAGGTAGATCTTGATATGTTGCACATTTTTGCAATATAAACTTAACCTTTATCTCTAATAGTTTTTGAAATATCAGACAAAAATGTTTAAATTAAACAAATAATAATGAAAAAAGGGCAATAACTCCTAGACGAGTAATCAGATTTACTTCAAAATTGCAGGGCATGTAGATCTTGACAAGCTGAATTGTTTTCAGTTACACTTAACATCTATCTCTTATAGTTTTTGAAATAAAAAACGAAAAGTATTAAAATTTTGAAAAATTGATGAAAAAAGGGCAATAACTCCAAGATAGTAGTCAGATTTTCTTCAAAATTTCAGGGTAGTTAGATCTTACTGTGCAGATCATTTTTACCACGTCTGATTTCTGATATTATTAACCGTTTTTGAGTTATTACCAAAAACGTGCAATTTTACCATATGTTCTATTTTTAGTAACTGTGGCCATGTTTGTTGGCCGAACGGAACCAAATTAAGAAGTTTTATAGAGGATCTTACATAGATGCTTCCTGCCACGTTTGGCTCCATTTGGCCAAGCAGTTTCAGAGGATAAGATTTTTTAACATTAGCCAATCAGAAACAAGAATTGCCCTTGGCGGCCATATTTGTTGGTGGAATGGGACGAAATGAAGAAACTTTATAGAGGACTTTATATAGATGCTTTCTGCCAAGTTTGGTTCCATTTGGCCCAGTTGTTTCAGAGGAGTAGATTAAAATATGAAAAAGTTAACGGACGGACGGACGACGAATGCCAAGTGATGGCAATACCTCACATGACCCTTTGGGTCAGGTGAGCTAAAAATCTAAAGATCACAATATGAGAGATTCACATTAGCCTGCACTTTACATATAATTGTGAAAGTATTTTCAAAGAAAAGCAAAACACAGTTCCGGTGGTGGCCATTTCAAATCAGCATTTGGCTACCAATATACCAATACACAATATTATCCCGGACATTTAATTTTACCTGGGCTCCTTCCTTTGTAAATTCTTTTGCCTCATTCCACAGGATTGTGTTGCCTTCATCTTCTTTGATTAATTTCAGCTGATCTGGGTCAATTTTATAACCTACGAGCTTCTTCTTTTCTGGTGTACCACTGGGAGATGAATCTGTAATCATATATAAATATGTTAGTATGCAGTTGTATTCTTTCTTTAAATATTATAGCAATCTCCCACCAGAACAGGGGATCGTCGTGGTCGTGATCATAAGGTAGTTGGATTTAAAACTACCTATGCAACCAGTGCCTACACCACTAAAGTTGTGAGTTTGAATCCCACTCAGGCGAGGTGTACTCTATAATGTACAACATTATGTGATAAAGTTTGTCAGTGACTTGCGACAGGTCGGTGGTATTCTCTGAGTATTCAGTGACATAACTGATATATTGTTGAAAATAGTGTTAAGCATCATAACCCTAACCTTATTCTTTAAATATTGTACCAATTTCCCACCACAAAGGTACAGCAAATTGATAAGATTTCAAATGAAAATATTAAATATAGATGTTAACAATTAAAGTCTTTAAAATTATTTATTTACTACTCATTCTATATCTTATTACAAAGGAATGCACTAAAAATAACTAATACAACTAAAAACAAAGTGATCACCATATGGTCTTTTGCCTTGAGTGAGCTAAAAAGTTTTTTTTATAAACATTTTTCCATAGAGTTCTATGTTCAACTTTGTCCAGCACTGAGTGTAAGTAATGGCAGCCATCTTTGATGGAGGGTGGGGCTGATCAATATAATGTTGAAAAGGGATAACCCAAGAACCATCCCAGCCAATTATTGTTGCAGTAGATTTAGACGATTCAAATATGAAAAGCCAATAACCAGGACCGACTTCACCATGAGTAATTACACACATATGTTTTTAGCCTTGTCTGACTTTCAAGTACCAGTTTTGTATTCATTTAATAAAAAACATTCAATCTGAATGTTACATCCATTAAATACAGCATTCTGATTGGACGAAGTTTCGTACTTGTACTCAAGGTGAACTAAAAATTATACTTTTTCCAACTTGTACTAACCATTGTCATCTCGTTTTCGTTTCTCTTTCTTAGTAACCTCCCCTGCTTCTTCTTCTTTCTTTGCCTGAGCTTCTAAATATCCTTCAGGATACTGAATAAAATCAAGTAAACTTGTTTTACACAAGATTTGTAATTAATATCAAACTTAGATAAGAATCTACCATGGAGGACATTTGTGACATTCCTTTGTTTATACTAGTACCTAAGAATATTTTTGCATAACATGATCTACATACATGTACTTTTACCATAAACATTTATAGAAAGGACTTTAGAAAACGGCAAAATATCATGGAGAAATATGATTGAGGAAAACGAAACAAAGAACCATATATGTTGTCAGTTGTTTCTATCAATGGGGGCTCGATTTACATTGATAGTCGAGCCCCCATTGATAGAAACAAGTGCCTGTGCACTGACACTTGGGAAAACAATGTACACAAAGTAACAGAGAACGTAAAAATGGGAATAAACTTTAGTTTATGGTGCTTAGCACCACTTTCAACAATATTTCAGATTGGTACAAATTCTGTTTATAAGGTCCTGTACAAATCTTCCTCATTTTGATTTAATTTGCAAAAGGCATGACCTGACCAATTCTTGTTTTTGAATGGCTAAATTTTCTACTCTGAAGCTATAACTGGATCGTAACTTGGTACATGTACAAATGATGTATGTCAGGTGTTTTACAAAGATTCCTCATTTCATTATGATAAGTAAACAATAGTCTTTAAAGAAAAAGCATCTTTCGAGCTACATTTGTATTTACAAACCATGTCAGTGATACAGTTATACAGGCTTCTATGAGCCTTTTGTTTGATATTGATTATCTGTGATGTGATGGATATATCATTCATATACTATTTCATATAGAAATATAATGACATTTATCTCAACAGATTGTAAAATATTGGCCTGAGAAAGGAAAATCTGGATTCCTTGTATGGAGGTACTTATTTAGAAGAGATAATCCCAATCCTGCTCCCTGGTCAAAGGCTGGTCAAAAGAAGATAGAGGAGCTTGGTCTTACGATACAGGTTAGAAATAGTTATACTGTTTTACTTAAAAAGGAAACACAAATCTTAAATGTAATTTATCTTTGTACCTTGTGTACCTATTTTGTTTTTTGAAGAATTACTGAAGCAAAAACTTCAGACATTTTTGGGTTGTTTTTGTTTTTGTTTTGTTTTTTTTTCTCTTTTTATGGGGGGGGGGATTGCTGTTACATATGCTCCATTTTTTGGGTGTATTTTAAAAGAATTCTGTTTGCAATTATAAACATATCAGTTATATCAAATGGATACTTTTTTATTTTCTTGCATTACAAAGTACAAATGTGTACTTTTGAAGTAAAACAGTATAACTGAATACACAATTTGATTTCCATGAAGACTTTGTACTTTTACTGGACAATAGAATGACAGTGGGCTGACCTGAATGTTGGTCAAGGTAAATTGGCTGATGGCCAAGGCAAGTACAATAGGAAAGATTCACCTTTGTAGTTTCAAGGTCAGATGACTAGTTAAATGCCCAAATTACCTATATAAAAGTTAGTGAAGAATGACCTTGATAAACAATTATTTGCAATTTGGGCTGTTTAAAAAAAAATGGCACAAACATGTGAAACAAATGTCCAAATTAATCTCACTCCTAAAAACTTTCTGCTGATAATTTTTGATGTTGTATACATTGAAGTTAATGAAACAAGAACGAAAACTATGAACAGATAAGCAATACATTTTTAAGAACCTTTTATTGAACACAAATTGGCATAAAAAAAAACACATGTAAAA
Source organism: Gigantidas platifrons (assembly GCA_002080005.1). Taxonomy (NCBI): domain Eukaryota; kingdom Metazoa; phylum Mollusca; class Bivalvia; order Mytilida; family Modiolidae; genus Gigantidas; species Gigantidas platifrons. Next base: position 18,503 of record MJUT01061131.1, read on the forward strand.
CACATACTTATTCTATATCAGTTAAACAATCTTTAGTCTCAATTTTTTTTGTATAATTGTTTACGTTTCTCAAACAATGCAACTGATATAAATGACTTTTTGTGCAAAATATTGAGTTATTGGTAGTTGTAGTTTTTCCTAAAAGCTATTCTTTATGAAAAATTCTCAATATTTTTGTCCAATCCACCTGATAAAGTTTTTATTATCAAAATAATAACGAATATGTGTACTTAAGAAAGCAAAATTTTCAAACTTTAAAGATAAGTAGCCATTTGTAAAAAAAAATCACATTGATTCTTTGAACGATCGCAAAATAATCGGTTGTAGAAAAAACATTTTGTCTATTTTTGTTGCACTCCTGACATTTTATAATAAAGAAAGAAAAGAAGAAAATATCACATTTTAAAATGCCAACATTGAACAGTGATGTTACTGTTAACTCATACAATATTGTTTTACCTGTTTCAATGAAATATTTGTACAGAAATGACAGTATTTGGAAATTTGTAACAATTGTTTGCCATACCACTTCTTTAATACCCAGTTTTAGCAGCAATATTTTTAATTACATTTGACAATTTGTATTATATCACTCTAATATATTAGATAAATAATAAAGAAATAATTAGAATATTTTTATAGGCTAGAAAAGGCAATTTATTATAAATTATCATTATTTTATCAGGATATGTTGCACTCCTGACATTATATTGCCATCAAGAAAAAGAAAAGTTATTAACATAAAACAATTCATAGGGGAAAAAATCAGTTGGTGTTCTTTCAAGCATTAGTTTTACCAAGTTTTAATGATATTGTTTCTTAAAGTAACATTTTTCTAGTTATTTGTAACTTGTTTACAGCCATACTTCTAAAAAATTCCAAATTATTTTTGAAATATACTATACAAAAACATTTAAAACATGTATTAATCTAAATTAATATTGAAAATAGATGCTTTAATGTACAATTACAAGTATTTTTTGGATACTTAGAAAATTGATTATATCAAATTTCAATGATTTTTAAATATTTATGTCAGGAGTGCAACATTTACATGAGCAACCATAAATTATCTATAAGAAAATAGATAAATGCATTTATCATACACTTTATCAAGATCAAGTCAATTAATCTCCAATAGCTAATGAACCTAGAAAGCATGTTCCTTTGTCAGAGAATGTATCTAGTATTAATACCTAATAGATATTAAAGCATGAGACCATTTCAAATGAACAAAAATGCTTCATTAAATAAAATTAAAAGCACATAAAATTATATTGGCACTTTTAATCTTCAAACATTATTCTAAACTTGACAGAATCTCATTTTATTTAAATCATCCATATAAAAAGCTATAATTTAGACCAGGGGTGTGGAATTGCCATGCCCGACTCGTCCGACTCGTACATATAACCTGCCGGACAAGTAGATTTTCCTGGCTAGCTTGTCCGGAGACAAGTAAAAATCAACAAATAAAAATAATTTCTAATTAAAGTACTCTGGGAAGACAATTCCTCAAATGATATTATATCGTAAATATTGACGGTTGTATAGATAAATGTTGGTTTTTTTTTTATTGCAAACGATCAAGTTAGTGTTCCGAAAGCAACTAAAAATAACCAGAATTGTACAAGTTCTAAGTTGAGTATTACGACCCGATTGCAATGATAATTGTACTGCATTTACTTAACGATAACCGGGACCGTGTAACAGGTATTTACTGGAGTTCAGAATGTGACATTTCCTTGCTTGTCCATAGCTTTTCATAAACAAACAGGGCCTTACATCCGTGAACATATAATACAAATTGGGTTGCAGTCGTTACAATGGACAAATATTTGTTAATAAAAAAAAAGACTGGGAATGATTCTGGCCACAATGAACATCACGAAAAAGTTAAATGCAAAACTCTAGTGGAAAAGGACACTAAATGTGAGGAAAAACACTCAAGTGGCTAGCCGATTTATCATGCTTACTGCTGGATTCTGATGGTGTCTCATATTGAAATACCTGCAGAATATACTCTGATTTTGCTGACAAGAAATCATTAATGTTTATTGGCAAAATCGTGGACAGAATGGATACCTATTCCCACCAGTCATCTGCTATGAAGACACCACTAAAACTAAATACTAGTACATGACTGTTTTGATTGATAAATCTATGGTCAAGGTTAATCAAAATGAACTTCATTGATATGAGATTTTTTTTCAACACAGCTTATTATGTTTCTAAAAACAACCAGCTATTTTCTGACTGCATATATATATATTCCTATTTGAAATCCAAATTTAAAATGGCCTTCATTTGGGCAGTGATCACTTGGGCAGGGATGTTTGTGTTAACTTTATTAAAACTATATTTCAAATTTTATGCAATGATGTAATAGACAATGTAAACAAGTTCAATTTAGCAACTGTGTTTATAAGTATCAACTGTTTGTACAAAAAACTGGACAAGTAGGATTTTGTCCGGACAAGTAACTTTTTTCAGATGGCTTGCCCAGGGACAAGTAGAACATTTCAATATTTCCACACCCCTGTAGACTGTGTAGAAGATCACTTAAAACTAGTTGCACTCCTGACATGAATCAAATGCTTCTGTGAGAGATATTTCATGTATCTCAAACAGGTAAATGGGATTTATCTGTTCTCTTGGTCAGTCTCTGTGGAAATAGAAAGACAAATGTGATATTAGTTACATTTAAAAGGAAATATGTCTAAGAAAATATCAAATGTTGCACTCCTGAAATTTGAGGGTGCTGCCTTTAATGTTACATTCTTGGCCTTACTACTGATTTTAGTGTATCATTTAACTATGGTCTTGAAGCAGCAATGATGTATTAAGATTTATTTATACCTCATATCTTTGAAAACTAAAAGACAACATTTCTACAATGTAATTTAGGAAAACTTGCAAAAATGTTTGTTGCACTTCCGACTACAGATCTGTAGGTACATCTTTTTTACAAAGTCATATTTTTATGCAATAATAAATATGAAGCATGATCTATTGCTATCTTAAAGTATGTCAAGTTCGGACCATAACCCATTTCCTCGGCCACAGCCCAACAACGTTCCGCACCATCACAAATATTTATCGCTTTCACTTTGTCATCTAATGATGACTGCTGACCACATTGAACAGGTGACCGCTGTATCGAATTATCAGAAAGAATGAGGGCACCAAACAAACAAAATGTCAGAAGCAGTCAAGTTAAAAGTATTAGACCTGTTGCTTCCGATGTTAATCTTTTATTTATATACAAATTGCTTGTGATTTCTTTTTAACAATTTCGTAATCATTACACTACGACAGCAGATCTGGTTCATAAAATGTATTGGTCACGAATGAAGACGATAAACACTTTTTAACAACTGAAGTTTTGAAGTTCAAATTATATAACAAATAAGTACATTGTACATTCCTCGAGCTGTCAATTTGTAATTTTTTTCCATTTTGCTTTTTTTCCAGAAAGTGGTGAAGATAGTGAGGATCCAGCAACTATTTCTCCTGTATCTGTGTCAGCAGCTAGAACAGTTCAGGATGATCACATGTCAACAGTACCTTTTCAGATGCAGTCAAGTTCTACTGCAACATCTGTTACAGCATCTGGAACAGTTATGTCATCAGACACATTAAATACTGCAAGTCCAAAGGAAAAGAGATATGGACCCTGGAGTATTGAAGAATGTAGACAGATAACAAAGGAATTGTTTGATGGTTCAAAAGCTGTTCATTCTTGCTTTTCATGTAAGGAATCTGACTGTACAAGTATAAATAAGGCAGATTCTCAGACATCAAAGAAATTTAAGCATGCATGGCTCAACAGTACCAACTGGTGGTTATGTTTTGTGGAAACAGAGGGAATGTACTGCTTAGTATGCAAGAAGCATCATATGAAACACCCCCAAAATCAGAGGGAAGTATTTGCAGCTAGTCCAAGTGTTCGATTTAAGATTGATGCTCTTAATACACATGTAAAGAGTAAGATACACTGTGCTGCAGCTGAAAGTGAAATGTTGCAACAAGTGTCTGTTTTTCACCATGAAGTAATCAAAAAAGCACAAGTAGAAACAGGTGTGTTGGAGAATGTGTTTTCATCAGCTTACTTTCTCATGAAAGAGTTCATTGCAAATAGAAAACTGATTCCATTGCTCAACTTTATTGAAAAAATATTTGAAGTAGATACTTTGAAATATTTCATGCACAGATGAGGTAAATGCCAGTCAGAAATATGTCTCACATTAGGAGAAACTATGCAAGAGGAAATGTTCAGAAGAGCCAGGAAATCAAATACGTTTGGTATTCTCACAGACGAGGTTGCAGATATATCAGTACAAGAAAATTTAGTCACCTTTATACAGTTCTACTGCAAGGAAACGGACGAAGTTTGCACACATTTTTTGTCATGCCAAAATATTCTGAGTAATTTTGCATCTATTGCTGCACTTCTCCTTGAAGAAATCCAGAATGATTCTTTAGAAACAGCACGATTAACAGGATTTATATCAGATGGAGCATCAGTCATGGTCGGTAAAAGATCAGGCGTTGCAGCAAGACGTCGAGATGAAAACTTCGTTTTGCTCAATGTCCACTGTGTTTTTCATCGACTGGCCCTATCATGCACAGATTCAAATGAGTCGATCAGCTATGTAAAGCGTTGCAATCTTGCTTCGCCAACTCTGGCAACTGTTTGAGAATTCTAAAAAAAAATGACAACCTATCTAAATGTTCAAAAAGCAATCAAATTAATCACTTTGGGTGACAAAGCAAGCAAGATAATTGGGAAAAGACTGAAGAAGGCCTGCCGTACAATATGGCTTAGTCTAGAGGCTTCTGTCCGTGCTGTTTATGAGGAATTTGAGACAATCCTTCAGACTCTAAACACTCTAGAAAAAGATAATCATGACGCTGCTGCTTGTGGTCTACTAAAAAAGATGAGAACTTTGAAATTTTTGGGAACTATTTACATTTTGAAGGATATATTGCCCATTCTAGTATACATGTCTCGGCATTTTCAAGCTGATTCCTTGAATTTTTCAACAATATTCCCATCTGTGAACATGGCACAGGATAACCTGAAAGCTCTTGTTGAGGAGGATACACCACTTGAAGCTTTACGAGCTGACATTGACTCTAACACAAATATGTGTGCAGAGATCAAAATGTCACAGAAAGATATTGAAGAAGTCCGCAGATTATTTACAAACTATGTAAATGCTCTTGTCAAGAACATTGATAGGAGATTCGAAGATAGCTGTGAAATCTTAGCATCACTTTCAATATTCGATCCCCTGTCAGTTCCAAAGTCAGATGAAATAGGTTTCAAAGAGTATGGGAAACACCAATATTGAAATACTAGCAGATCATTTCTATCAGGATGAGGATGATGAAGCAAGAAACAATAAAAAAGACAAATTACTAACTGAGTGGCAAGGAATGAAATATCATATAAATGATGTCCTCAGGCAGCACCTTCCCGAAGATATCAAGATGGGTTCTACACGTTTAACTGCGACAGCTGTTACGTAATGTATCACTTGTCAATTTCTTCCCTGGACTTGTGTATATAGCTGAAGTGTCATTGCCAGTCTCAAATGCGTGGCCAGAAAGAGGTGCCAGTGCATTGAAGAACATAAAAACGAAGCTCAGAAATAGATGAGGTGTTCAAATGCTAGAGGCCATTCTTCATATTGTCATCGATGGACCATCTCCTGATTCTGCTGAGGGTCAATCAATTGTCAGAAAAGCTGTACAAACCTGGGTAACCGCTAAAAATCGTAGACGTCTTCCTAATCCTCCAAAAGCAGTCAATCCAAGAATGCCACTATAAAATGACCCACAAACTGTAGAAATAGAAGATGTTGGCATTCAAACAGATCAAGTCCTAACTGACCAGGCTGAGCTGCAGCAGGATATAAATGAAACTTTAGTTGAAGTAAGGCAGGCAATAAAGATTATGCGTCTTGAGTTAGAAGATGATAATTCTGAAGACAGTTCATCTGATGATGATAGTGGTGCTGATGACTTTTGAGAATGAGTACAGGAATAAGAATAGAGTAATATGATGAGAATGGACTATGAACACATAACTGTTTATTAATTTTCAAACAATGTATAATTATGACTTTATAATCATCAGAAATTTATAATTGAAAATTGTATACAGCTTAGTTTTCATTTCTCTTGTTCACCTTTGAACAAAACCATGTACCGTGAGAACCAAACAAGTCAAAAACAGATGAAAATAAAGAATCACTTACAACCTCAAAGGTGAAAAGAACAAAAACAACACTAAAAACAAAAGCTTAACCAATAAGACCCAACTCACCCAATCAACAAATCAGGGATGGAATTTAGAAATTAATTAATTTACATATAACACTATTTACAGTAAAACTGATACAATGACTCAACTACAATGTGAGTAACTTGAAAACATGAACAAAGCATTGTAGTTATTCAAACTTGGTTTGGTTGGTTTATGATGTTTAACGCCACTTTCAACAATATTTCAGCTATATCGTGGCCATTCAAAACTTGGTACAAGATTAATGAATTAGTCTATCACTGGACAGTCTGGGTGGCTGTATAACAGTACATGCATTGTCAAGCAAATTTATTTCTGTGTGCTTTTAAAATTTTGAACTTCTAGCTGTTAAGGTTTTTACATTTTCTATAGAACATTTTAGATGTTGCTGAAAGTAATTCATAGTCATGATAGTCAGTAAAATCATACTGCAACCAGGCCCTAACGTTATAAAACTTTTTGAGCTGAGTTTCCAGCTCAGACTCAAGGATTGACCAATCAATATCAAAACTGGAAATTTTGTAACAAGGATATTTGAGCTTTAAGACTCAGCTCAGAAAGTTTTATAACCTTGAGACCTGGACTAGAATAACAAGATATTGCAAAAGGAAGCACACAAACTTGTCATTTTCAACCATTAATTTATATGTTCAGAATGCACAAGAGTGCAGGATTTTACGTCTAATTTTTTAAAATTTCCTGGGGGAGCAGACTCCCCCCCACACATACATAGCACGCCGCTATGTGGCGTGCACGCCTTGAGCCTGTTAAAATTCTATTTTGGCCTTCTAAAGAAAATAAAGGGAAAACCCTGTCAACATATCAAAGTTTGTGATGAAATAGATTTTGATAACATATTGTTTGAGTTAGCACTGTGGTATGTTGTTGAAAATTAAGGGTTTTTTAAAGTGTCACAGAAAAGTGTTGCACTCCTGACAATTTTGACAGTTTTTTGGACATATTTTTTGTTTTTGTATTTCTAGATATCTTAAAGATTGTTTGCAGTAACACACATCAAATCATTACAGATCTTTTGAATTATTTAGATCCAATAAAATCATAAAAATGAGTAAATTAGACAGCTATAAGCAGTAGGTGCCATTTTTTTTAAACTGCCCAAATATAGATTATACAATAACATTGAACAACATTATTAAGTGTGGGAAACCATTGTTTTCAAAAATGGCGAGTGGACTGAAACAAGTACTCGTCAAAATGAAATAGAGCTCGCCATGTTTGGCAAGTGACATTTTTTTTAAAACTCGCCAACAACGTTACCAGATGTTTCATCCCAAAACAGACCATAACAAAAAGAATAAGTGTGCTCAGTTAATTTTACATTATGTGCTATTTCTTTAGCTGTGCTATGTGGACTGGTGCTTCATGCTGTATGTTATTGTTATATAAATGCAGATTGTTATTGATTTTTTATTCAGCCTGATCATTAATCTAATTACATTATTACATGTATTATTATACAATCACCTGATAATCAAATCATTTAATCTAATTAAAAGTGATTGAGGTGTCATAAACCAATATTAAGACACCAATAATTACTTGGCTTCATTACCTGTACTTATAAATTTGATTTATTGATAAATTTTCTAAAAAGTAATCACAATTAAGGCAAGTTTGAAACTAGAGGCTCCCAGGAGCCTGAAATCGCTCACCTGGTTTTCAATTTGACATCGAAAGTTGATAGAAAATGGGGGTGTTACAAATAATTTTGAAAGTGGACCACCCAAAGATCATTTTAACGCAAATTTCTGAGCAAAAGATTGTGATGTGATTTTTATCTCATAATATTCCTAAACGGAATAAATTGGCTGAAAAAATCTCACAGAAAAACGCAGAATATATGCTAAACCACTCATTGCCATGTAGCTGCAGTTACAATTTGAGTTCATTTTGATTTGTAATAAGGCAGAAATTGACAACTAAAGAAATTTCTATTTTTGGTAACAGCAGTCATTTTGAATGGATCAGGATGGCGGCACTGTCAGACACAATATTGAAAAGGGATCACACAAGGACTATTCCAGCCAAATTTGCTTTAATTTGGTTCAGCGGTTTCAGAGGAGAAAATTTTATCAAAATATGCCTAATTTGCATAATCAGTATAAATCGGCTGAAAGAAAAATTTCAAAGAAAAAACCTAGTATATATGTTAAACGACTCCTTGCCATGTAGCTGCAGTTAAAATTTGAGCTCATTTTGACTAATACTAAAGCAGCAATGGAAAATTGAAGAAATTTCTATTTTTAGTAACAGCAGCCATCTTGAACGGAGGGCGATCAGAACTAAAAAAAACAACATTTGATAAGGACCTTTCAAGGAACATTTCTGGCAAATATGGTTCCAATCCATCCAGTGATTCTTGAGAAGAAGTTTGTTTTACATATTTCCCATAGGATCGCTATGTTAAATTATATCCCCTGCTATCTTGGATTTTCAATTGGTCCAAAAAGTAACAACACTTGGTTAGCAGCCTGCAATGATCATTCATGACAATTTTCAACTCCATCCTCCATGTAGTATCGCAGAAGAAGATCATTAAAAATTTCAGCCAATCAGAGGCTTTATGGCCTCTGGCAGCCATGTTGGGTAACCGATCGTAACAAAAGTAGCAACACTTGGTTAGACCTTGCAAATGAACATTCCTGCCAAGTTTGGTCCCATTTGCTTCAGTGGTTCTCTAGAAGAAGATTGAAATGTTTGGGACGACGACGGACGG
>MJUT01061137.1:27153-37498 GCA_002080005.1 Gigantidas platifrons
CCACCATGTGTTCTTTGTGGGGGTGGTGGGAGAGTAGATATCTAACAAACAATACACCACCATGTGTTCTTTGTGGGAGTAGTGGGAGAGTAGATATCTAACAAACAATACGGCCAAAACAGGTTTTCATTTCGAAACATCGACGGACATAATTTATTCGAGTTTGATATAACGAATTTAGACAACTATGTTCACGCAAATGTCGTTATGAACAACACAAACCTTAAAAAAAAAACCTAATGAACGAAAGTAGAACATGAACTACGCCACACACCCTAACATCCCCCGATTTACGATGGACTATTTTAAGCAGGGACCAAAAATGGGCAGACCCAGCGTTTATCGGCAAAACTAAAAAGTAACCATTTCATACTTATTTTAGGATATGAGTTATGCTCATTATTGTAAACTCTTCTGTGAGCGCTGTTCCTTTTCTTGAAAGTGTGTCTAAGTGTACTGTTTGATATCCTCTCATGTTCATTTACATCCATGTCCTTTCTTATTACAAGCTTTAATTTGTGTCTAAGTGTACTGTTTGATATTCTCTCATGTTCATTTACATGCATATCCTGTCTTACCAATTGTATGCAATGAAGTTCATACATCAGCCTTTCCAAAAAATGTATGTCCCCATACTGTCAGAATAATTTCGTCTCGTTTGTGTCCTAGAAAGACACCTTTTATCTTGTTGACTATTTGCAAATTTTAGTTTTTCTTCTCACAATCTCTTAAGAGTGTCTCGTGTGCATGTGATTCGAAGAAGCTTGGAGTATGTTGTACATTAAAGAGGGAAAATATTAGATAATATCATTATTCATAGGGGCCTGGGTGGCTTAATGAGTTGGGGGGCGGGTGGCTTAATGAGTTAGGTAGTTGGATTAACTAACAACTCATACAAGCCTAGCACCAATACGCCGTGGGTCCGCGTCCGACTTTGTAAATTACAAAAAAGGTGCACTCGACTCGCAGCGGCAAGTGATAAGTTTTACAAGTTGCTTGCCGATGATCGGTGGTTCTCTCCGGGTACTCCGGCTTCCTCCACCACTAAAACTGGTCGCCATGATATAGCTGAAATATTGCTGAAGGTGGCGTTAAACACAATCAAATCAATCAAATCATTATTCATAGGCCTCTCAAAATCAATATGCAGAGAGAGATAGACATGCCTCAGATTTAAATTCCTGCCCATGCAACAGTGTAATAAAAGTGATCACAGTGAAATACCACATGTCTGTTTTGAGGGGGGTTATGGTTATGGTAATTAACGCCACTTTCAACAATATATCAATAATATCGTGGTCAATTTTATTGGTGTAGGAAACAGTAGTACCCACAGAAAACTACCAACCCGCCGCAAGTCACTGACAAACTTTATCACATAATGTTTTATCAATTACACCTTGCGATGAGCGGGATTCGAAGCCGCAACTTTAGTGGTAATAGGCTCTGATTGCATAGGTAGTTGCAAATCCAACTACCATACGATCACGGCCATGACAGCCCTTTTGTTTTTAATGGCAGAGGATAAGATACAAAAGGCATATTGTTCCCGTCTTTAGTGATATATATTATATATAATTGATGACAACAAATATCTTGGAAACATTTAAATGATCATTTCATAAATTTCTTTACAAATATACTATTTCGGATTTTTCTGTTACGAACCAGAACAAATTTGCAGACTAGTTTGTATTTGTGTCAGTATTATCATTATAAAGAACATCTCTCTCTTCATTTTATATTTTCTTCATCAATAGAGAGGACACTTTTATTTTATTTTTTCAAATATTTGTGTTTGCTTAAACCATATTTATTGAGACTAGATAAAAAAAATAATAGAGGATTTGTTTTTATTAGATGTACAAGAAGAGTTTGAAGATACCAAAGGGAGGTAATCAGAATCCATAAATCGAAGAAGGGGAGACAACACAATGACTAACAGATAAAGAACAAAAGGACAAACAACGATATACAAAACATTACACATAAAACTAAAGATCTAGTACCACGAACCTCTTATAGAAACTGGATGCTGGAGACATTACTCCGTGGGAATGTAATATGTATTAAATGTCACGTTGGAGAAACTGGAGATGAATACCATATTTTTTTCATTTGTAACAAAAAGATATAAGAGGTTTGAGAAATTAAGTACTAGTATATTCTTAATTTACAGCAATGTTATGAAAATATCAGGTATGTTGGGCTTATGCCACGATTGTTTGAGCTGCTGACCAAATTATAATGGTTTGTTGAAAAAATAATACAGTCCAACCTGCCCATGCGGCCACCTCTATACAGCAGTCACATGTATTTCTATATATCCTTTCACTGTTCTGTCGTAGAAAATTCCATATGAATTGAATTTCTTTTTTATGTCACCTGTCTTATAAGGCCACTTTTTCTTTGTCTCAATGTGACCTCTTAAGACAGGTTTGATTGTATATTGATTATTCACTTACACGTATCTTCCGTGTTTCATGGCATTATATATATTTTTATGTTCCATTTGTTGAATATTTGTCCTACTGTAAAGAGTTACAGATCCACGGCTAATTCTGAAACTAGGTAGCTAAGTTTTGTTGAAAAGTAACAAATCTTGAATCTTATCACGACTATCCATAAGAAAAAGAGTAAAATACTTTTTTCACATTTAACTTGATTGATTTGATTTTTGGTGTTTAACGCCACATTCAGCTATATCATGGCGACCAGTTTTAGTGGTGGAAGAAGCCGAAGTACCCAGAGAGAACCACCGACCATGGGAAAGCAACTGGTAAACTTTATCACTTGCGACTGCGAGTCGAGTGCACCTTTTTCACATTTAAATTGTTAAGTTGCAATTAACTTGAAACGTTCATTCGATCGATCATTGGAAAGCATACATATTGCCAGGTTTTGAGTGCTTAACCGTAAAAACGAACATTCTGTTACGTTTTTGCAAAAGGCTTTGATTGATTGATTGATTGATTGATTGATTGATTGATTGATTGATTGATTGATTGATTGATTGATTGATTGATTGATTGATAATTAACATAAAATATAACATATGCATATGTGTCTGTTTTATCAGCCATAATAGTTATTTTAAAGATACCCCTTACATGTCATCTATTTGTCTATATATTTTTTTTGTATTTTCAAACCAACAAAATAATTTGCTATGTAACAGCCTGGAGTTCGTCGTGAACATACAATTAGACGTTTACATCTATGAAATATTTATTTATCCTTAAACTATAGGTTAGTCGTGTTGTGGTTTTTGCTGCAGCGTTGAAGGTCCTTTATAGCTTTTAAAGTGAGTGAGTCAGTTAGTGATTGCTTAACACCAAGCGCGCAATTTTTCAGCTACCATAATAGAGTTAGTGTTATTGTTATCTTGTTTAACGTCACTTTCAATAATATTTCAGTTATATCGTGGCGGTCAGCTTTATTGGTGGAGAAATCCGGAGTACCCGTAGAAAACCACCGACCTGCCGCAAGTCACTGACAAACTTTATCACATAATTTTGTATCGAGTACACCTCGCCATGAGCAGCTACCGTATTATCATGGCGAGAACATGCTATTGTTTAATGTCTGCTTTGTTGTTGACCAACATACTTGGTTGGATGTTTATAGTGTTAGCTCATTGAAACATCAGTCTACGTGTAACCATTTCAAGCGTTTCCAACTCGTGCAGCTCAGCGACAAAACGTACTGAGCACAACTATCATTTAGTTGAAGAATTGCAGTGCTTTGACTTTGCTGACGGGAGTCTCATTTCGAGGAACGTGCCAGTACATATAAAATGTAAATGGTGTTGTATTTGAATTTGTTTTGTGTTGACAACCCCTGCATTTCAGATAGATTTGATATTTAGCATTGTAAATTTTGCTTACGATTTACTTCGTTGCATGTGATAATAGAGCAAAACGTCATAATCAACAAGGTATCGAATGATAACAAATTTAATTATTTTACTTGATTAGTGCAGTTTTGCCACTCAGTAGGAATGATGATTGCAGTGGAAAAATGCACAATCTCTGAAAAAAGATTACTATGTATATACATTAAAAAGACAGAACCAAAATTTCAATTAATGTTTGAAATATATGGTTAGTCTGAAGTTTATGCTGAAGATATTCAGTGGGAAAATACACCATTCTAAGAAAATCATAGTAAAGGCAAAATAATAAGCTATGATTTTATGAGAACATAAATTATTGTTCTTATTAATTCTGACATTTCCTTTCCCAGCTCTGACCTGATGGTCTTCAAGAAACACCCAAAATATATGGCGTCCAATTCATAAAGTTAGAAGAATTTTTAAATAAATGTCAAAGAAATAGGTTGCCATTCTTCATTTAATTAATGTTTTTGTCCTATTGTGTAAGATGATAAAAATTGTATATATTTTTTATCAGCCAGGAGGTACATCTTAGAGTTGATGGACAATGTTTTAACAGATCAATTTATTAAAGATGTTTACGATATAATTTCATGTTCTTCTTGTTAAATAATAATAGTTAAATCACTTTGGCAGCCATTAACAAGAACATTAATGTTCTATGATTACAAAATTATGCTTTAATTGTCACTTTTTAAATCCATTTGAGGAGTATAAGACTACAACTTAACGTTCAGACTTATTTTTTTTCGAAATAACAGAGGCCTAAGGCGGCAACCTTGTCTGACATCGTAATCCTTCAAATTTCTGTGTTGTCCTATTGGACGTAAATAGTTTTAGTTAGAGGGTCGAACGTCTATGTCACACAAAAAGTAATCACTGTAACCTGAAAAACTGAAGACGTATCGTGTCTGATTGGATAAATTTACGACCAAGCTTGGTCATTAAATTATCTAATGGCAGATTGGATACGTAGACGTCTTATAAGTTTTTTTTCTTGATTGTTTTTATTAATGAAGTATGCAACGATTACATATTCTGAACTTTTAAAAACTTATTTTGGTAGACACATAGAATCGTAGAAATTTTACAAATGCATCACTAAATAAATTTCTATTTTTCTATTCAAAGTTTTATGTAATTAAGTTTATTTTAAATAAATTCCAAAATTCACAATAATATCAAACTATTGGGTAAAATTAGAATTTGTCTGTTTGTAATATAATATTTTTAATTTTATATTGATTTGCAAATATTATCTATGTACTGCTGCGAGAATTAAAAAGTGATTTGATTTGATTTTTGGTGTTTAACTCCACTTTCAACAATATTTCATATATATCATGGCGACCAGTTTTAGTGATGGAGGAAGCCGGAGTACCCGAAGAGAACCACCGACAATGGGCAAGCAACTGGTAAACTTTATCACTTGCGGTTGCGAGTCGACTGCACCCTTTTTGTAATCTAGAAAGCCGGGCGCGAACACACGCCGTATTGGTGATAGGCTTGTATGAGTTGTTAAGTAATCCAGCGACCTAACTCATTAAGCCACCCGGGCCCCAATTAAAAAGTGAATGAGATTAATAAGTCTATATATATAACCTGGATAGTCATTGCAATAAAAACGTAGAAAACAAATTTAGTGGTCTAAATGCGTTTCTGGCAATGTTAATCCTGAATGTAAGAAAGAATTACAAATACATTTTATTTTATTAAATAATATTATACGCATGCAAAAAAAAAAAAAATATATATATTGTAAATGTTTCTTATTATTTATTGATAGCGCGCAAAATAGAACAAAAGAAAAGTTTGTAAATATTTTATATAGCGTGTGACCAAATTGTACAGGATATGAGCATTTTTCAAATTTGATTTTTTTCCATATATCTTTTGACAATTTGTTTTATTTTATTTTCAAATTGATATAAAAGTATCAGTTTATATAAACCCATTCCATTTTATTGCAAACCCGATTTTTCCGAAAATATAATAAGAACAAAAAAGTATTTCGCCATAAATAAAAAATGGCATTCTTTGGAATGCAATGTAGTCAAATACTCGGCGTCATAAGTTCATATTTCGACTCTATAAAATAGGCAAATATACCTCACTCTAGGTTAAAGTTGACCTATTAAGACATGGTCATATACACCGAGCTATAATCTAAAATGGACCCCAAAGATATGCCTCACCATAAATTTTAATTTGCCATCTATGGCATAGTAGTATTCAGCTCGTAATATGCTTATCAACGCCAAACTCCCTTGGATTATTGCATTTTATTCATTTGCAAGATTATTGTGAGTCATAAATAACAGATCACAAATTGCCAAGTGTATGAAAAGGCATTTTAGCATTGACCTTTCGTGTATTTTTCCAGCTGGACTCTCTGGTATGTAAACATTTAAAACAATGACTTTTCATTCCTAACACAGACAATTAAATTAACATACAAATGTAGTTTTTATAAAAAAAATAATAATTTCAAGGAATTGGACGAAGAAAATTGCAATATTGGAAGACAGCAAATGCTGGAGAAACTAATTAAAAATAAGATCTGGATATTACAACAATGATACGACAAAAATAATAGGGATTGTCCCCCTTGTAACAATTATGGAAGACATAAAACATTTTGAAGAACTTGTATAAAAAATAATAATAATAATGTTTCAGTCTTGTGGTGGTCTCAAATTGCATCATTTGAAATACCCTAAATGGAGCAAATATTTGTTTACTCAAAATGATTTTTAAAAAAAACATACCTAATATTGTATAATAATAATAATATGAATTATCTCCCCTACATCATTTTTGCGCAAAGAAGGGACCTCAGATGTACTTACCAATGATCAGATAGACATGTATTAGGTTTGATTCTCAGAGTCATGCGATATATTTTTTCAGTTAATTTCATATCGTCAAGTTAACACTTATTGAACACATAAAACTATTTTTTTTTTTCATTTTGAAAATTTACAATATCGTAATTTAACAAAGGACCAGTTACGTTTATGGGATAAAAAAAAACAAAGCAAAAAAAAAAAAAATAAATAAATAACAACACGAAGTATACCGTTCGTTAACTTTCTAATTTTAACCAAGTTTTGATTTTCTTTCTTATCAGTCACATCAAAATAAATCTAGTTTAATATTTTTATGATATATTTATATTTAATGACATTATAAAATTTGCATCTCCCCTTTTTTTCGGAAAAGAGAAAATAGGTATATCGTACCTGAAAGATGTTGTTGGTATCCATGTCTACCCAATACAACTTTATTTGATCGTACCTCAAAGATGTTGTTGGTATCCATGTCTACCCAATACAACTTTATTTGATCGTACCTCAAAGATGTTGTTGGTATCCATGTCTACCCAATACAACTTTATTTGATGCAGGCCAATAAACCTTTAAGCCAAAGGATACCGGGCCGTCGTGGTCGTATGGTAGTTGATTTACAGCTACTAATGCAACCACTTTCTATCACCACTAACGCTGTGAGTTCGAATCGTACCATGAGGATGTGTTCTCTATACAACATTGTGTAATAAAGTTTGTTGAAATATTGTTGAAAGTGGCGTTCAACACCATAACCTCATCCCTAAAAATTGAATACCAGTTGTGAAAAAAGAAACGTCACAATGCCAAATACATTATAGGATTTAAAAGTCATTTAAATTTAGAAACAACTCAATCTTTTTGACAGCTCTTAGCTCCTGTGTTCATAAATAGTGAAACAAAAACGTGTTAAAAATCTTCTTAATTTGATTTCGGACCGTATTTATCTATTAACAATTGTGTTTTAAAAATATTGTCAATTGCTGGGAGCAAGCGATAATAGGTTGTAAAATCAAATTAAAATTTGAAAACATTCATGATCAAAGTGTATCGGAACAATACTATCTTGCATGGCTATTTTTAAAATTGACCCATTAAATTATCTAAATGGTCATTTAGGACAAATGATAAATTTGTGAATTAGTTGTGAAAACATTAAAAAATGTTTCTATGGGATGAAGAATATCCTTGGTTACATTTCGGCATTAGTACAAAGATATATCGTTCAATTGTTTACTAACATTAGTATGTCAAGGGTATTTGCAAAATGAAATAAATGACTGGTTTGATTAATTTTAATCGCCCAGAAAGTAATTTTAACAAATGTTCTGTTCTACATCAGACTCTGGTTCTACATAGTGAAAATACGTTTTCCGTTTTACAGAATAACTTTCTCTAAAAATTATGTACTTCATGAATTTATATATAATTTACAAACTTAAAGATTAAATACAAAACTAAATTATACATTCAAAATACAAATATTTTATATTTGGAAAATACGTTTTCCGTTTTCAGTGAAGCTTGTTTCACTAAAATTTGTGCATTTCGTGAATACATATACATATATAATTTAGAAACTTTAATATCAAAAGCAGACAGAATTAAAGTATGTATTCAAAATCTACCATTTTCCTCATAATCCCAATAAACGAAACGATGAAATAGTTACAATAAAAAGGCTGATAAACTCATCCTATTATACATTTATTTTGCTTTATTTTATTTTGTTCTTTAACTTATTGTATGTTTAACTATTTAAAATATTTAGAAAGTCTACAAATTTCACTTCACTGGTAAATTTATTATATATGAAATATTATTGGCGTTCACAATTACATGTATTCAAGGAACATAATTATCATACATTATTGATATAATTGTTATATACTATTTTTTACTGAATATAAGCCTTGTACATGTAAAATAGCCTGTTGCTTAATCCTATTCATTTTTGTGAATAAAATATGTTTAAAACAAAACAAAAGCTGATAAACACTGAGAACATATTTTTCTTTTAATTTGTAAAGTTTTGATATAAAAAAAACTCTTTGAATTCTAAAAATGTCTTCCTCTTCTATAATAAAAATCTAGATATTGTGATATGTCCTTCATAAAACATCTACAGTTGAAAAGGCAATGAAACTCGTCCTCAATATCGGGTCATAAATAACAACATAACTTTCTCCATTTATATTTTACGTATACATTTTTCAAGTTGTAATATATGGTTAGTATAATGCAAAAATTAACCAATAAAAATGTTTATTTTATAATACTTCCATGTCTTTATTTCAAAGTAGACTTTTGTTTTAAACAATATAGTTAATAGTGAGTGAGTGATTGAGCAATTTTCGGCTACAATATGGCTAGTTATATTCAATGAGATGGGGATAATGTCCGCTTTGTACTAAACTAACACGCTGAATTGTATTTTTACAGTACTAGTTCACTGAAACAACAATCTGCGGGTAGACATGTCGCTCCACTCGGACACATTATCCTTATTTCGAGCAAACCAGTATTTGTTCTTACTTCTGAATACCACGTGGTTAGCCGAGAAACAGCAAACTCCAACTTAATCTCTGTTTTGACCGGGACTCGAACTCACGATATACTGAACTAAGCGAGAACACTGACCATTACACCACCTCACCGATACCATTTACAGTTAATAGCTTTTGATGAGTCATCATAATGTGAGTTCCAGCTTGGTTTTACTGTAAAAGTTGTTTATTTTGTACACAGAGGGTGTGAAATTATATATTTTTTTCATTTAATTAATTATCTTATTTCAATATCTCATTTTTTCATATTAATTGAAAGAAAATTGTTTTTGATTTTATAACATATTTGAAATACAATCATTTCGAGTCAGTTGAATACCAGCATTTGTTTTCAATCAAAATTAATATAAAAATCAACTGAAATCATTATACTGAAAACCCACGTTAATTGAATATGCTATTGTCCTCATATTCGCTTGTTTCTCAAGAATTTAATATACAAAAAAGTATCTCTCGCTTTTGCTTACTGTGAGTTCAGACTTTTAAACATTTCGAAATCGTTTCGAAAACACATTGTGCGTTCAGCAAACGTCGTCAAATTTCTGGTGTGTTTTGAAATCGTTTCAGTTATGAAACGTTTTATCGAAAACGCAGTACCTATACATTTACAAAGAAATTTAACTTCTGAAATGTATTCGAAACGCATTGAAGGGTCGTGCGAGCGCAGTGCGATTTTTCAAAAACTTTTCCCCAAAACATTTTATTTTTTACGTCTGAAACGTAGCGAACACTATTTCCGTGTGAACAAAGCATCATAATAAAACGGCAAGAGAACATGTCTTCGCGGAGTACAATTCAGATGTTGGGGTAAGGGCTATGGTGTCTAACACCACTTTCAATAATATCTATTAGCTATATCGTGGCGGTCAGTTTTATTACAACTATTAGCTATATCGTGGCGGTCAGTTTTATTACAATCTATTAGCTATATCGTGGCGGTCAGTTTTATTACAATCTATAAGCTATATCGTGCCGGTCAGTTATACAATCTATTAGCTATATCGTGGCGGTCAGTTTTACAATCTATTAGCTATATC